>CM040817.1:19594201-20174201 GCA_022828995.1 Vimba vimba | reverse complement strand
ATATCACAATAAAAAAAAAAAAAAAAGGTTTAAGTCCAGAGAGCAGTTTAAGGGAAAAGAGGGTTCAGCCCTGGCCTTGTCCCTCATATGATGGCAGGAGAACACACACTACTCAGCGGGCACCTTGACGTCAGTTTCACATCAACAAATAGTCAAGACTTTGACCACCATGTATGACATGCATGAATATGCATATTTTCATTATATTTTGTAATTATTTCCTTGTGGTTGTAAAGATGCCTAACAAAGGTATCAATCTGACATGTTTTTTTCTGGTCCCTACATCTCAGGTCAATATCAGGTCATGATGGTGGTTAGCGTTTGCTTTAGTTGTGCTCTTGGCCCTTGACTCTTTAAATTAAACTTTTCTCTGGCTGTTATAATTGTGTGATTGTAAAGCACAACTGTTGTAGCTAAAAAAGCCATGAGAAAATGAGATCAGGAGATGATTGCTGTTTATTGATGATGATGATGACAGCATCATGCAATTGGCTGAATCTCTGATCTTATTTAGTGTCTGATGCTTTGATTATATAGGACTTGTGGTTATAACATTGTTTTAATCATAATATAAGTTGTTTGATTCTACAGAATGTCTAACAGTGTTATCAAAAAATATACTTGATTTTTAAAAACTATTTAGTGCACAAAAACCTTTCATATATGGCAGTACTGAGACGCACACAGACATCAAGAAACGGCATATGAATCTCAACAATGGTGACAATCAAACAAAATATCCAGATAATCAGATCAACTCCAGCTGCATAATTTATTACAGCCGCAATGCATGCTGGGAGATATGGGTGAGTTTTGATTGGTGGTACCCAAAGCATTTCATTGATTGTCACCATTGTTGAGAGTCATACACTGATTCTTGATGGCTAAGTAATGATGTAGAAGAAAAAGTTTAATGCACTAAAATGTTTTGAAAATCCTTTATATTATTTAACAAACATTGCTCTCATGCTGTAACATCAGTTGTCTTCTATTATAAAACAACATTAAAAACACAAGTCCTATAATCAAAACATTAGACACTGAATAAGATCAGGGATTCAGGCATTTACATGATGATAACATCATCATCATCTGATCTAAATTTTCTCATGGCTTTTTTGCCACAACAAATGTGCTTTATAAACACACAATTATAGCAGCCAGATAAAAGTTTATACTAAAAAGTAAAGAGTCAAGAGTCCAACTAAAGCAAACGCTAACCACCATCATGGTGACTTTAAAATACAACTATTGATTAAACCGGAAATTAAATAAAAGTCAGTCTGGTTAGCTTTAAGTGAAGCTGGTAATACGGCCATGCATTTCACCTTTTTGTTTGGTTTATTCCAACCAAAATTCAATGACAGCCGAACGATGGAGCCTGACGTCAAACAAACATTGGATTTAGATATCAACCCGACTTTCATTTTCAACCAAAATCCAACGACTGACCGACGCTGTAGTCTATATCCTGTGCCTGCTGGGATCAACATCATGACATCTTGACATCAAATAAATGTTGAATTGACATCAAATGCCAACAAAATGCATCAAATGCTGAAGAGCAGAGCCTGTGCTTCAGTTCTGGATGAGCAGAGAAACGCTGATATTATGTTGCATGTTGCTTCACTTAACAGGCAGTGATTGTGTATTTGTTGATGCATTGATGTGTGCTGTTGTTAACTAACACTTATCTGCAAGAGGATTGAGTTAAACCGATGTTTTGTTAACTCATTTAAATTAATTACATTTTTTTAGAAAAATATTTTTTTTAGTGGATCCAAATGAAATAAGATCACAGTATAAATATGGCAATTGATCAATTTAAGATAGAATCAGTTTACAACATCATGACATCTTGACGTCAAATAAATGTTGAATTGACATCAAATACCAACAAAGCATGACATCAAAATAATATCCAAATGACATCAGCAGAGGTCAAAATCGACATCGACACTTTGACGTCAATATGACTTTCATTTTTGACCTGTTTCGTGATGTAATTTTGACATCAATGTTTGATGTCACATTGATGTTAAATTGACATCAAATGCCCACTGGGTAACGAAAAAGAAGTTTTATTCAAGTGTTCTATTAGTATACTTCTTTTAAACTAAACACAAGAAATTATACTTTCAGTATACATTTTATATACTTCTCAGAGATATACTTAAATTACACTTAAGTGTACTTGACTTACTGAGAGAAAAGGCCAAGTATATTTGGCCTATACCTATACTCAATCTTTTGATCGAGATATACTTAAAAGTATAATTAAGTATTCAAAGTATACTTGGCTTCGTAACTCTTGTGTTAACTCTTTTGAGTAGCCTTTTTTTTACATAGTTTTTCATATACAGTCTTATGAAACTTACATTGTTTGAAAATATTGATTAGAATATTGATATTAAACAGATATGTTTCTAATTCTGCGTATCTGAATTTTAGTGTAGGCTAGTCCACTGGTAGCGTATAGAAATTTACTTTAATTCTACTTTACTCTTTCCCCACCATTGACTGAATTTTCCAGCTATTCATGTTTTCAGTGTTATACGGTAGGGGGCGCTATGACACATCTTCTTCTAGTACAGAATCTCCGGATCAAAACACAGGAGAAGAAGAAGTTTAAACAAGTGATAGAAGATTGCTCACTCAAATGTAAAATACCGTGATCTTCAAACATTAAACAGCGTGTAAATCAAAACTGCTTAATGTTTCCAAATGAAATGTCGAACCCATGAAAAGAAAGCGACTGTGAAGCTTTGGGGGTGTTGGACTCGATCTACTCCATCTGTCTTTTGATCATCGTTCTGAATCTGATCAAGGCGTAGGCTAGTCTTTGACAAAAATGTGATTTTCTCAACTTTTTTGTTTAAAAAAATGTTGCCTTTCTTTATGAAACTTACCGACATTCAAGTGTTGATAAAAGGATGCATGAAGCTAATAAAATGTTTTTAAAATTAGTACAGTTAAAGGTATTTTTCAAATAATATCTACATTTCACTGTCAGAAATAGGGGTACAGCAGGAGTCCATTTCTGTCCCCCAAGGTACATATATGTACCTTTTTGAGAGTCAAAAAGGTACATATATGTCCCCAAGCATTAAAAGGTACAAATATATACCGTTTCTTTTAAAGGTTACGGTACAATATCAAAAGACAGCCTCTGCTAAGTAATTTTTTATTTTTTATTTTTTTATTTTTTTAAGGTTTTAATGATACCTTAATCATTTAAGGTATATTTTAACTTATCACTATATTTGAGTATCCTTGAAATAAAGGAAATACAATTTTTGTAAGTCAATTTACTGATATTAAATACTGATAAATATTAAACACAGCAAAAACTCCAGTGTTAAATGAACTCTCTGGGAGTTTATTTGGCTCCAGACTCAAGAGTGTTAAAGTGTTAAAATATGAATGTTAAATTAACAATCAAGATTGTTAAAGTTAATGATCTAATTAAGTGATTCATTGAGTGATTGACCATTATTGAAGACACCTGATGTTAACAAGCAGAATCACTGAAGGAGAAAATATCATTTTTTAAGACACCGTTATAGTGATCAGTGTTTGCTTTAGTTGGACTCTTGACCCTTAAACTGTTAACACTAGATTTTGCTTGGTTGTTGTATCTGAGTTATTACTCTCAGATGAACAAAGAGAAAAATTGATCAGGTGGTGCTGGTTATGTTTTAACATAATCATAAATTGCCTGAATCACTGAACTCATTTAAAGTCTAATCTCAGACTTAAATGTTTATTGTTGATCACAGCATGACTGTGATACTATAGCATGAGATCCAGAAGTTTTGAAATAATCTAAAGGATTTCTTAAATGTTGTTCTGATAAAACAAATCTTTCTTTTAGGCACACACAGACATCAAGATTCAGTCTATGAATCTCAACAATGGTGACAAAAAAAATATTCAATTAGGGAAAGGAAATAACATAGACAATTCAGATCATAATTTATTCATACCGCAATGCATGATGGGAGCCATGAATGAGTTTTGATTGGTGGCAGCCACTGCAACATGCTTTATTATTGTCACCATTGTTGAGATTCACAGGCTGATTATTGATGTCAGTGTGTCTACATAAAGGACTTTTCAAAGTCTTTTGATCAGAACAACTTTTACGAATATTTAGATTATATTGAAAATGCTGAATTTTTTTTGCTGTAGAATCACAGTGATGCCGTAATCAACAATAAACATTTAAGTATGAGATTAGACTTTAAATGAGTTCAGTGATTCAGGTCAAATTATGATTATGTCAAAACATAACCAGCACCACCTGATCAACTTTTCTCTTTGTTCATCTGGCAGTTATAACTCAGATACAACAGCCAAACAAAATCTAAAGTTAATGATTTAAGAGTCAAGAGCCCAACTAAAGCAAACACTGATCTCCATAACGGTGTCTTAAAAAATATATTTTCTCCTTCAGTGATTCTGCTTGTTAACATCAGGTGTCTTCAATAATGCTCAATCATCACTCAATGAATCACTTAATTATATCATTAACTTTAACACTCTTGAGTCTGGAGTCATATAAACTCCCAGGAGAGTTCAATTAACACTGGAGTGTTTGGACCTCAAGGTATGTATCTCCTTGATCATATGTAACTTTTTGAGGATCAAAAAGCATTAAAAGTTACATATATGTACCGTTTCCTTTAAAGGTTAAGGTACAATATTGTACCCTTGAGGGTACAGCCCCAGTGACAAGCCATTGTACCCCTAAAGGTACAATTATGTACTTTAATTTCTGAGAGTGTATGTAGAGCCAGCCCTGATTGGCTGCTTGAATCTCAATTTAAAAGAACGTCCAGTTCGCGGCCTTTCTTTCTTTTGGCCATCGGTGGAGAAGAAGTCATAGCACGGTTACTCATGGTTCTTACAGGGCTTTCAACCGAGGAAGTCCTTCAGAAAATATCAGAAGCAGGCATAGAAGTAACCGGCGTAGAGATGAAAGGACATGAAATGGACTTTCAGGCAAATGACTCTTACTCAGATGATAATAATTTATATGTCACAGCTAGACATTAAGTTTAAAATTAAATGTTGGAAAATGTGAAAATGAAAAGTATTTAGTACATTTTTATTTTACTTCTGCATGTGTGTAATATATATCTCATTATAGTCAACGATTGTACCCTGTCAAAGCCAATTTTGTACCATTTTTGAAGGGTCCATTTTTGTACTGTTAAATAAAGGTACAAAATTGTCCCCACAGGTACAAGACTGGTCTCTTAAGGCAGTGGTTCCCAAACCTGTCCTGGAGGACCCCTAACACTGCACGTTTTCTTTGTCTCCCTAATCAAACACACCTGATTCAACTCATCAGCTCATTAACCCATGTGATAATGAGCTGATGAGTTGAATCAGGTGTGTTTGATTTGGGAGACAAAGAAAACGTCCAGTGTTAGGGGTCCTCCAGGACAGGTTTGGGAACCACTGCCTTAAGGTACAAATCACAAGGGTACAAATATGTACCCTATGCCAAGGGTACAATATTGTACACTTGAGGGTACAGCCCCAGTGACAAGCCATTGTACCCCTAAAGGTACAATTATGTACTTTATTTTCTGAGAGTGTTGAAAATATACTGCAAGTGCAAAAATAATATATAAATAGTAAACTATAAGTATAATTTTATGTTCACTTAAATAAAACTTAGTATAATTGCAGTATAAACTACTAAACTAGTAGTTTACTGAGTACACTTCAGTGTGTACTTTCATAAACTAAAAAATGTACTACTTGTATTAAAATAGTAAACTACTAGTATACTTGTAAGTTCACTTGTAATACAGATGCGTTTAAAATGAGAAACTTAGTTGTGTACTTAAAGTTTACCACTGTTACACTTATAGTGCACTTAAACGTATACTTTTATATACTAAAAGTGGGCCAATTTAGTCCCAAGCAGTATTGAAGTAGTACACTTACAAGTTTACTACAAGTACAGATTGATATTAGTATACTTACTACATAAAGTATACTTAAAAATATACTTGAACATTACTATACTTAAGTATACTTAATAAAATTAACTTGAAGTATACTTCTTTTTCGTTATGGCACACTGCGCTGCCAGGAGAACACACTCTTCTCTCTCTCCCAAAATACAACACAGTTTGTTAATGAGGCTCGCCTGTTGGAATTGAGGTAAAATCTGAGCTATTGGTGTGAAATAAGAGTCTCTGATGTGTTTATCTGAGAGCGCAGTGACGGTAACTCTCTGTCTGCGCGTCTGACAGATGGAGCCAGAACTTTGAGGCTCTCTTCTGGATCTCAGATAGGAGAGGGAATCTGCCTAATTCTGCCCGGCAACCCAGACTTGGAGCATTTCTGTGAGTTCCTGGGATGTTCTTGCAGAACTCAAGGTGGAAAACTTTACAGGGGTTTTGTCCCAGGATTCGTAATTGAATTTAAATTTGGGGCCCCAGATTTCACAGGCGTGTAGAAGGATGGGTTTGATGAT
This sequence comes from Vimba vimba, assembly GCA_022828995.1. NCBI lineage: Eukaryota > Metazoa > Chordata > Actinopteri > Cypriniformes > Leuciscidae > Vimba > Vimba vimba. Next base: position 20,167,705 of record CM040817.1, on the reverse strand, counting down.
GCTGTCAAAGATTTTCAGCCACAGTTTAATGGGTGGGTTCAATTTGAACAGGGGTTTTCTTACACTATAATAAGCCCTAAGTGCTTTATCAGTCAGATCTTTTATTGCAGTGTCAAACTTTCCAGAAGCTGAGATTGTCAGACCCAAATAATTATAAGAGGTGACACGATTAAGAATTGTTCCCCCAAGTGTAAATTTGTATTTGTTGTCAGTAAGGCGAGGTTGTTTCTGATAGATCATTTTGGACTTCTCCATGTTTATTGGTAAGGCCCAGCCGCTGCTGTACTCCTCCAGAAGCGAGAGGCTTTGGTGCAGACCCTCTTCATGAGGAGAGCGCAGCAGAAGATCGTCAGCGTACAGGAGGCTTTTGATTTCTCTGTCCTCGAGGGTCAGACCAGGACAAGAGGACTTCTCAAGTGTTGATGCCAGTTCATTAATATAGATATTAAAGCCTTGACGGACTCCTTTAGTTTGACTGAAATATTCAGTGCGTTTGTCATTAATCTTGATGCCACATTTGTTCCCATTGTATATGTCCTTTATGATGTCATATGTCCTTCCTCCTATTCCACTTTGGATTAGTTTTAGGAAAAGTCCATTATGCCAAACCGAATCAAAACCTTTTTTTAAATCAATGAAGCAACCGAATATGTTCCCTTGTTTTGTTTGCTGGACGTGTTGTTGTATGAGTGTGTGGAGTGTGTAAATGTGGTTTGATGTTCTTTGTTTAGGCATAAATCCAATCTGACAGCTGTTGAGGATCTTGTGTTCTTGAACTGGACTAATCTGTCATTGATGATGGAGCAGAATAGTTTGCCCAGGTCACTGCTCACTGTGACGCCCCTATAATTATTTGGGTCGTAATTCTCACCTTGTTTAAAAATTGGTTTAATCAAATTTTCTTTCCAGATCTTAGGAAAGTGATTTTAATAAAAGATTGAATAATTTCAGATTTTTTTTTAGGGATTTCATCTTGTCTGTCAGTTCATTTAATAATATGGGCTGATCTGAATGGTTTAGCTGGTCTTTTACAGTGCGTTCCAGGTCATATAGTTAAGAGGTCAGATGTTTTTGGGTGAGGGTTGGTTCCTTTTGTGAATAGAGTTTTCCAAAATGTTTGGTCATAGATGGGAATGTGTTTGGGTTCTTTTGATTTATCTAAATTATTCCATAATTCTCAAAAATAATTCTGATCAACTGCCTCCTCAATCTTACCCTCAGGTGCTCTTCGTTTGGGAGTCACACGAGTTATCTTCCCGGTCAGAAGTGACCGGACACCTACAAATGAAACTTCCTCCACCCCAATGGAATTAAAACCAATGCAATTTATTTTTGTTCTATAATATTTTTTCTTTTTAATTTTGTATTTTGAGAGAATTTGATGTTACTTATTAATTAGGGCTGAATGATTAATCGCAATAAAACCGCACGCGATTTGGCAAAGGCTGTGATTATCTTATGTGCAGCTTGTCAGTGGAGTGCGGCTGATCGGTAGTAAACACTGCCCCATCTGAACGCCAGAGGGCGCTCTCACGCTAACACGATAAATATGCCCCGCCGCAGAAGTACAATAATGCGGATCATCCCTATCGCTGTAGCTGAATAAACAGAAGATTGAAACGCTTTGATTAAACATGACTTATAAATACACGACTGCCTTATTCTGTGTAAGAAGCACATCATCTCACAGAAGGAGGAGCTCAGCTGTCGTTATGAAGTGAGTTTGGAGTAAATGCATGTTATTAAATGTTGTCTGTTGTTGGACAAGAGGTTCATAAATGCTTCTCATGTTTTGGAAAGATGTTTGACGCGTGTTGCTTTTTCAAATGCACGTCAAGTGACTCAAACTCGCAGTGCTTTCAGATGGAGCAGCGTTTACAGAGCCGTACATCAGTGACAAGCTGCGCATACATGGAAAGTGAGATTAATCGTTCAGCCCTATTTATGCAATATTTATGGTCCATTTTTTGCCATTGAAATTAATTTTAAAAAATTCAATTATTGCAGTATTTCTGATTAATATAGAGACTAGGCCTTTTAAATCCATTTTTTTTTTAAAGTCAGATAAGCCCATCTGTTGATAAAAAATTAAATATTACATGTTATTGCATGGGTTTACCACTAGATGCCTGTATAGCTCTCTATGGAGAGGCTTGTGGATTCTCTAGTTGTTTTTGGACCAAATTACTTACTTTTAAGATGTGGATTTGAATGTATTTTTTAGAAATTCTCAAATACAACTATTTGCCAAGGTTTATAATTTTTAATAATAAATTCGATGTGAAGTGTACACGTTTTTGCGTTATTACTACAGTCAAACCTGAATACAGAGAAAGCATTTTTGTTACAGGTAACATTAAAATTCAATAAAAAAAAATACGAAAATAAACAGTAATGCTTTATCACAGCTTATTGTTATTTATATTATTATTATTATTTTTAAACATTATATTAATTATTATTTTAATAATTTTAATTATATATATATATATATATATATATATATATATATATGTATATATATATATATGTATATATATATTAATTAATTATTATTAATTATGTTATGTTTTTCACTATTGATGTTTTAGAGTTTCATCCCTTCATTGCTGAGCACATTGAAGAGCAAAAGTGTGACTAATGTTTTCACGACCACTTAGCCTGCTCGAATCATGCCTTAATTTTTTTTTTGTGTTCACATCCAATGCCATATAAGTCACCGAGTTTCGTAACATTCCGTTGAAGCTGTGATTTCAAAAATTCAGATTTTTTAAACAGATTTATTTTTAATCGCAATTAATTGGTGTGTATGTGTATAAACGTGTATGTGTGTGTGTGTGGGTGTGTCTGTTTTGAACTCTTGATGTTTTAAAGTGTCACCCCTTCATTGCTGAGCACTTTTTTCTGCATCATGGCCGATTTGTAGAGAATCTTTTTGTTTTTGTCAGTTTCCCATTCATTTCCTATGGTCTGTCTTTTGACCGAAGAGCACAAGTGTGACTATTTTTTTACGACCACTTAGCATGCTTGGATCATGACCTCAATTTTTTTGTGTGTTCACATACCAAATGCCATAAAAGTCACCAAGATTTGGAACATTCAGATGAAGCTGTGATTTTTAACAATACAAATCAGAATTTTTTTCCGGTCAGAAATGACCGAAGAGCACCTGAGGGTTTTGAGCTTTGCTTTCATGTGATCAGCTTTTTTCTGTATTAGTGGTGGCTTGTATGTTTTAAGAGTTTGCTGATATGTGTCTCGTGTTTGTTGGTTTGCAGGGTCTCTGTGTTTTTTATTTGATAATGATCGTAATTATTTTCTTAATCTTTATCAAACCAACCAGCTTTAGCAAATTCTTTCTTACATCAGTACTTTTTTCTTTTCTTACCACTGTAGAAAATATTTCTTTAATTGATGAGTTGCTAAATTGATCGTTTTCTTCTCTTCGCTAAATGAAGTAAATAGAAATGAATCTATCATGTTCTGAACCCGAGTGCTGTGGAGCCGAGCTTCATATTGGGCAGGACTGTCTTTACTCCCTCTAAATCTGGAGGAGAGGGGGTGCAGTTTAACCTTCTGACTTGAAGGCAGGAGATTCCCGGATCTGTTCAGACTGAGGACTGTGTGACTCTGGTCTGATACCGGCAGCTGTGGCATCACTGTGAAATAGTTGATTTGACTGTGGTCTATATCTGTGATGGCGTAATCTCCTGCGCTGCTGCCGAGATATGAGCAGTGAATCGACCCAGAGAATCTCCCTTTGTTCTGCCGTTAACTATATACAGACCCAGGCTTTTGCAGAGCTGCAGGACTTGTTTTCCGTGCCTGTTTATTGTGTTCTCATAATTCTGACGTGCCTTCGTAAAGTGTTTCCGTTGATGTATATGTGAATTGTTAATATATTTGTCTCCATCTGAGGTAATGTAATCCGCTTCCTTCCCCGTTCTAGCATTCAGATCCCCCATTAACAGAACCGATCCCAGAGATTGAGTGTAAACGATCTCTGACTGTAGGGTTGAAGAAGATGTCTTCATTATAATAAGAGACTCATATGTGGGGATATATGTGGCACAAAAGTTCATGTCCTTATCTAAACACAAGATCTTTTTGAAGTTTTATCCAAATGTGTGTTTTGCAGATTTTGGAGTCTAAACGACTCCGTGTCTCAAGTAATATAATTGTAATTATATCTGAACTATATACAATATTAACAAAATCAGGGTTAGTAATTTTCTCCCCAAAAGCAAAAGAGAACATCCCCTGAATGTAATAACATGTTATTTTAAACGATGACATTGACAAATATTGGATTTACCAGAAAAAAATTATGAAATTCATGACCCAATCATGTTTTAAAATATAGATTAATCAATTAAAAAGGTAATATAGAGGATATATAGAAATATAGTGAGTCGATCAATTTTACACGTAAAAAAAAAAGAAAAAGTAATTAAGAAATAATGATCATTCTTGACAGACACACTATGAGTATTTAAGCAAGGGTTAATGCCCGGCGAGGTGTCCATTGTCAGGCATTAATGGACGACGGTGAGGCGTGAACCATCCGTCGCGCAGCAATGGACACCTCGAAGGGCATTAACCCGCTTATACTATGGTCAATTGCCAAATAACACATTTTTAAAACATTAGTTTATATTTTAATTAGATTTACAATCGAAATCTAAAGTTTTTACAAACAATACGCTGATTTCACGCAGCCGCCATTTTGAAATCGAAAGTGAGGCTCCGGTGGGAAAAACCCCGGAAGTAAAGATAAACAACAATGCCTTTGGACTACCAACCTGAAGCTGCTGCCGCGATTTACACTATTGGATGTTAATATTCAATATAGGATATGTGTATAGTTCATTCCTGCTTCTTTTTTTACTTTCTGAATTATATAAAAAAATATTTTATTTATAAATGAATTTCACTGTATATAGTCTAAAGCAGGAGTGCCCAATCCTGCTCCTGCCGATCGACTGTCCTGCACAGTTCACCTCCAACCCTAATCAAACACACCTGAAGCAACCAATTAAGGTCTTCAGGATCACTTGAAAATTAAAGGCAGGTGTGTTTGATTAGGGTTGGAGATGAACTGTGCAGGACAGTCGATCGGCAGGAGCAGGATTGGGCACCCCTGGTCTAAAGTATGAAAGAAATGTATGTACAGTTTTAGAATTGACAAAACATCATTAAACACAACAATACTCCATCGCATTCACGACTCTCCTGTGATTAAAGGCGACACTTCCGGTTTTCTTCCCACTGGAGCCTCGCTTTCGATTTCAAAATAACGGCTGCGTGAAATCAGCGTATAACTTGGTTTCCCTGGTTACGCCTGACGGTTTATTTAGCAACCGGAGATATTTATAGTCCACTCAGCTCGTAGAACCCTTCAGTTTACTGCCTGTTGCTATGGTTACTCACAGCTGATGTAGCCAGCGCATTTATTTATTATTTTCGAACGGTAAACAGTCAGTTTCACCAGAACTCCTTTACTAGGTGTCTTCTATCACTTTTAATGGACACCCTGCAGCCAATCAGAATTGAGTATTCACCCAGACCATGGTAAGCTAACATATTGTCACATATAATTTTCAGCATGCTGAATATATATTTTTTTGGTTACTTTTGATGTGGGAATGTAATTAGGACAAATTGATAAGGATTGTGCATATTTGTCTTATCTGTCACACAATCTCTGAATTAAATATTAACATAAAAAATGTTGTCACACCGGTGGACAATATTTGGGACTACCACACAAAAAAGTTAATAAAATGCAAAATAAATAAGGAATTAGAAAGGGACACATTCAGTTTTGAGTTATTCACATATTAAGCAATATAATTATAAGACATTTGACATACATTTTAGAAATATTAATATTATTATTATTATTATTATTATATTTTCCACTTTGGATTTGAGTTCATGTCAACCACCCATGTGTTTGATCTGGATCAGGTCAGTGGTGTGTGTTGCGGCGCAGCTGTCTGTCTGACTGACCCTCTCCTCACGCTCACCGTGTGTTTTCTGAGGGTGTTTCAGGGCTGACTCCTTGATGGTTTTTGCGAACAGTCTCATGCCCTCTCGATGGATGTGGATACGGTCATATAGACGCTCATGGGTGATGCGCTGATGGTTGGCTGTGTGAACGTTCGGCATTGGAGCACAGGTGTTAGCTCTCTCTGCGTTGATTGTGTTGATGATCCTTTGAGGGACGTCTCTGCGAGGTAGAAGGGTTGAGATGATGACCTTGGCTCCGGGGTAGATCCTGCTGGACAGGGCTTTAGTGACGTCCACCCTCGCACTGAGGTCGTTTAATCCGGTTTGAAGAATGATGTGTGACGGCGCACCGAACACACCCTCTCGCAGCAGTCTCAAAGCAGAGTGTGAGGAGGGACACCAGAACTTCACAGATCTGCCCGGAAACAGACGTCTGTGGTCAAGATGGTGCCGTTGGAATCACAGAGGATGACGATGTTGTCTTTACTCGTCTGTTTTCTGCCGGGGCTCGTGGATGGTGTTGTTGTAGTTGGTGGATGGTATTGTGTGATGCATCTGTTGTCTTTCCTCTTGAGGCTCTGAGGGGCTTGATGAGATTGTGGGCTTTCAGGAGTGGAGGAGCTGTGTGTTTGTGTGCTGACACACTGCTGATGTTGAGCTGATGTTGGGATGCGTTCAGGAGTGGAGGCGCTGTGTGTTTGTGTGCTGACACACTGCTGATGTTGAGCTGATGTTGGGATGCGTTCAGGAGTGGAGGAGCTGTGTGTTTGTGTGCTGACACACTGCTGATGTTGAGCTGATGTTGGGATGCGTTCAGGAGTGGAGGCGCTGTGTGTTTGTGTGCTGACACACTGCTGATGTTGAGCTGATGTTGGGATGCGTTCAGGAGTGGAGGCGCTGTGTGTTTGTGTGCTGACACACTGCTGATGTTGAGCTGATGTTGGGATGTGTTCAGGAGTGGAGGAGCTGTGTGTTTGTGTGCTGACACACTGCTGATGTTGAGCTGATGTTGGGATGTGTTCAGGAGTGGAGGAGCTGTGTGTTTGTGTGCTGACACACTGCTGATGTTGAGCTGATGTTGGGATGCGTTCAGGAGTGGAGGAGCTGTGTGTTTGTGTGCTGACACACTGCTGATGTTGAGCTGATGTTGGGATGCGTTCAGGAGTGGAGGAGCTGTGTGTTTGTGTGCTGACACACTGCTGATGTTGAGCTGATGTTGGGATGCGTTCAGGAGTGGAGGAGCTGTGTGTTTGTGTGCTGACACACTGCTGATGTTGAGCTGATGTTGGGATGCGTTCAGGAGTGGAGGCGCTGTGTGTTTGTGTGCTGACACACTGCTGATGTTGAGCTGATGTTGGGATGCGTTCAGGAGTGGAGGCGCTGTGTGTTTGTGTGCTGACACACTGCTGATGTTGAGCTGATGTTGGGATGTGTTCAGGAGTGGAGGAGCTGTGTGTTTGTGTGCTGACACACTGCTGATGTTGAGCTGATGTTGGGATGCGTTCAGGAGTGGAGGCGCTGTGTGTTTGTGTGCTGACACACTGCTGATGTTGAGCTGATGTTGGGATGTGTTCAGGAGTGGAGGCGCTGTGTGTTTGTGTGCTGACACACTGCTGATGTTGAGCTGATGTTGGGATGCGTTCAGGAGTGGAGGAGCTGTGTGTTTGTGTGCTGACACACTGCTGATGTTGTTTTGTGTGTTGCTGGTTTCTGGTCTCTTCCAGCTTGAGACTCTCCAGTGTGTGGCCGTGTTGTTCTCTTCTATACAGCTCCTCTCTCACCCTCCTCAGCTCCTGTCGCAGCTCCTGATTGGCCTCCTCCAGTTGTTTAACGGCAGAGCAGAGCTGTTGTAGTTGTTGAATGCTGTGATGGCTGGTCATATTCAGAAGCTGGTGGATGTTGCTGGTAGTTTCCTGAAGAAGTCCTGCTCCAGCTCAGCGAGGTTGTCTCTCAAGGCCTTTATCCTGGGAGGCGCAGGAGTGCTAATGTGTCTGTCAGAGGAGTTCTTGAGCCTGGGTCAGTGTTGGTGTCCGTTGTGTTGCAGAGTCCCTCCTCTGTGCTTCTCTTCACTTCAGGATCTTTCTTAATCTTCTGAACCTCCTATTTAAGGTTTTTGAAGTTCCTCTGGAATTCATTAAGGCTGGTTTCTGGTCCCTGGACCATGACTGTTCCATTATGATAGAGGTTCACAATCAGCTTTGTGTCGTTGTCTCCTTCAGAGTGAGTTGTCTGCCTTTGCTGATGCCTCCTTTTCTTCTACATGTCATGGCAGAGCGGAGGATGGTGTGCCAGGCTGATGGGTGTTCAGTGAAGAACAGCAGGTTACACTCTGTTGTCTTCTGGGCCACTGTAGTCAGACAGCAGTATCTCTGTGTTCTCTCTCAGGATCATGTTTTTCTTATCTTTGGTAGATTTAACTTCTGCTGGATATATTATCTCCAGCTCTTCTTCATTTTTGAAAAATGCTTTTGCTTTAGGTAGGCCCATGTTGTTCTCAACTGAATTAACTGCCACAGAATGTTAGCTTGGCTAGCGGTTAGCTTGATATGTTGAGCTTCTATGCAGTTTTTAGATGATGACAAAAAATATATTTTTCAGAGGCCTTACCTTAAAAATGTTCTGCCTCTTTTGTTCACAGTTAAGTATCAAATCATCTAATTACAGGTCATAAAAAAACATACATTTTCTGGCAAAAATGTTTTTATGCTACAGAGAACGGTAAGCCATGACGAACTAAGTAAGAAGAAGAGATTTCGTTTGAAGAAACTCTTCACGAAATTACGTCAGGGTAAATCTCGTGCTTCAAATTATTAAAGCAATGATTAAGTTGCACAGGGTGTCTCTCTTACAATGGTTTCTTTTTCTATCCATTTTATCCTTTCATTTTTCTATGGAGTGTTTGAGAGTTGGCTCCTTAAATATAAATGGGGGTAGAGACAGGAAGAAATTGGCAATGGTTTCAGAATTTTTGAAAATAAAACAGGTTAATGTTGCCTTTTTACAGGAAACGGAGACTGATAATAATAATGAAATATAATGGGGTATGTGGTGGGGTGGAAAGCTCGTCTTAAGTCATGGGTCAAATAACAGTGCTGGAGTTGCTATTTTATTTTCAAAGAGCATGAATGTTAATATTTTAAATGTTGAGGAAATTGAAAAGGGGAGGATTATAATAACAAAAATAGAGTTTGAGGGTTTTTTGTTTGCTTTTGTTAATGTATATGCCCCGAACAATGGGTCAGAAAGGGTGAGGTTTTTTATGAAACTGAATGAATCTCTTAAGAAAATTGATGATGGTGTGTGTATTATTGTAGGCGGAGACTGGAACTGTACAATAGATTTCACTATTGATAGAAATGGTGAAGAACCTCATAATCAGTCTAGTTTAGTACTATCCAGAATAATGGAAAAAGAGGTTTGGTAGATATATGGAGAGTAAGGAATGGAAGGGAAAGACAGGACACATGGGTTAAAGTGTGTGGGGCTAAATTGGACCGGTTTTATCTTGGAAAAGCCAGTTGAATTTTATAAGCAATTTTGTAATGTAGTTGGAGTGGATTTGTATGAAGTATTTTTAAATTGTTTTAAAGAAAAATCACTCCTGTTAAGTTGTCGACGTGCAATCCTCTCATTGTTACCAAAAAAAAGGGGATTTATGTTTATTGAACAATTGGAGACCAGTGTCCTTACTATGTCTGGATTATACGATACTGTCAAAATGTCTGGATAATAGAATTAAGTATTGTTTAGAGTTTTTGATTGATAAAGATCAAATGTATTCTGTCCCAGATAGGTCAATTATAGACAATATTTTTGTGTTACGAGATTTAGTTGACTTTAGCCACCTTAATAATAGTGATCTTGGAATTGTTAGACCAAGAAAAGGCATTTGACAGGGTGGATCATGGGTATCTTTTTAATGTTTTAAAACATTTTGGTGAAATTTTTTTATCACATGTAAAATTGTTGTACTCCAATGTGTTTATCATGGTAAAGGCTGGTGGGGGTCTTAGTGCTCCAGTACCTCTTGGTAGAGGGATCAGACAAGGCTGTCCATTGTCTGGGCAGCTGTATAGCCTGATTGAACCTCTCTTACATAGACTAAGAAAACATTGACAAGATGTGTTATTTCAAAATGGAAGTGAAAGTGTTAAATTAGTTTTGTCCGCTTATGCAGACAATATTATGGTGTTTATCACGAGGCAAGAGGATATTAGAAGTTTAAATGAGAACATTAAGCTTTATGGAAAGCGTCCACTGCCCAAGTAAATTGGGAGAAAAGTGAGGGTTATATTATGGGTCAGTGGAACGATGTTGGATATCCAAAACTTTCAGGTGGCTTGAGATGGGGAAGGGAAGGTTTAAAAGTTTGGGGTGTTTTTATAGGCAATAGACGATATCAAATGAAGAATTGGGAGGGTATGCTGGATAAGGTGTCTGCCCGATTGTCTAAGTGGGAATGGCTATTACCACAGTTGTCTTATAGAGGGAGAGTTCTGGTCGCTAATAACCTGGCAGCGTCTACACTATGGCACAGGTGTGAAGTCATGGATCCACCTGAGGACATTATATGTGAAATTCAGAGGAAATTGTTAAATTTTTTCTGGAGTGACGAGCACTGGGTCCGAGCATCAGTGATTTTTTTTGCCAGTTTGCGAGGGAGGACATGGCCTGGTGGATGTTAAGAGTCGTATCCACGCGTTCAGATTACAAGCAGCAAAAAGATTCCTTTATCAGAAAGACTTATCATGGACTCCTACAGCATGTGCCATCTTGCAGAGGGCAAGTGGGCTTGGTCTTGACAAACACCTGTTTTTAATGAAACTGGAAGATATGAATTTGTCTGAAATTACACCTTTTTATCGGACAATGTTTCACGTGTGGAGGAATGTTTTAAAGGTGGACAGATATAGGAGCAGTTCTATTCACTGGGCTCCTGAGGAGCCATTGTTTTTAACAACATGATCCAGAGGGTTTTGTGGTGAGGGTGAAGATCTAGAGCATCTGTTTTTAAAATGCAGTAGATTCAATTATTTGTTTGAATTACTTGCAACTTGGTTTCAGGGGTTTGCAGAACAATTTTCAGACAAAATATTTATAGGAGGTTTGAAATATAGGTTTTTATTAAGAAGGAGAGTATGTTTATTCAATTATCTAATAAGGACAGCAAAATTGGCCATATGGAAAACAAGAAAGAATAACGGCCTAGAGTTGGCAGCAACGAATTCTAGAGTAATGTATATTAGTCTGGTGGCAGCAAGATTGAGAATGGAATTTACATATTACAGTCTCACAAATAATGTACCTGCATTTTGTGAAATTCGGTGTTTTAATGAGGTTTTATGTGTTGTACATGATGATCAATTGGTCTTAGGTTTTTAAAAGAGTATTTTCATTAATTTTTTTGAATATTACATTTTATTATTATTATATTATTATTGTGAATGTGTATGAGATATAAATGATGACTAAATAAAAGTTGTTTAATCCTCCTCTCTCTCTCTCTCACACACACACACACACGCACACACACACACACACACACACACGCACGCACACACACACACACACACACACACACACACACACACACACACACACACACACACACACACACACACACACACACACACACACACACACACACACACTGTCCTGTAATGAAGACAAAATCCCTTGTATTATAATGAAGACACTTGTGTAATAAGAAGTGATTCTCTGCTGGAGAAGTGATTCTTTATTTGATCTGATCATGAACAGATCCTATCGGATGGGGCTGTGTGCTGGTGTTTCTGCAGATACTCTGGACAGTTATGAAGTTTACAGATGCTACTTTCACTTATCTCAGTTTATCTCGAGGTACAGTATTGATCTTCTTTCATCATATTCTCTATTTGATGTTTTCTACATCAGTTTTGGTTCATGTAAAATTAAATACTTTAGTAGTTGATGATATTAAACAGTGCAGGGCCTTAATTCAGTTTTAATAGTTATGAATCTGATTCCTGATGGAAACGGCTGACAGACGATCATCGGTTATAGTGATTGATCTCATTAATTAACAGTTATTAATTAATAAAAAAGCAGTTGAATACATCATGATAAAATATGAATAATTGATCAACACAATAGTTTTAGATGATTTATCTCAGATGAGCTGTAGGAGAATGAAGGACTGAAATCAATCATATCATAAATCACACAGATTTAAAACAGTTATGAGAAATTAAATAATATAATCAACCAAACAAAGACTCATAAATAATTTTAAATGTGTATATTTATGTTGTTCTGTGTATGGTTTCCAGTAATGTTCTCTAATAATATTTTTCTAATAATTAAAAGGTAATTAGTTAAATTAGAACACTTTTTCTAGTGAGTATATAAACATGTTTTATGTCTCTGAAGGTAAACTGAAAATAATCTGCATTTGTTTGATCTTCATATTAAATATTTAAACTTGCATTACAGATTTTCCCCGTTTTGCCCTCATGTATGTGTTTGGATCAGTCGTTGTTGTTCTTCTGACCTCCGCTGCACTAATAACTGAACTGATCCTGAAAACAGGTGAGCGAACACAACACTCTCAGGAAAATAAAGATCATGGGGAATAGAGAAAGTTTAAGCATGTATTAATGAGAATCTTTAATCTTGAGTGACTGAAATAATTTACTCAGAAATCACCTGGAGTAATTATACAAATATAGATTTCATTTCTCCAAACAGTGATGATAATATTCTGGTGTTTTTCAGTGAATGGTGATCGTACGGTTGGAGATCTGAGATTCATCGTCTTTCCGGTTGAATGTTTCTTTGCCGTGTCTGTGCTGATTGCAGGAATATTTCCATCCCGTGAGTATAAACCAGAATTGTTTCTATTTCTATTTTCTCACGTCTCACAATCATTTGTCTTTCTTCAGAACAAACACAATTCATCAAAATAAACGATCAATCCTTTAATTCCTGAAGTCTGATTCATTCACAGATTTAACACACAGATTGTGGTGTGTGTCTGTTTGTGTTGATTTGTTGTAAAGCTGCTGTTTGATTGACAGTGAGTGTTTAATCGCTGAGAGACTCACACACACTCATCATAGGTGTATCCCCTTATGAAAAGAAAATATATTTCCCATATATGAATGATCAATATATGAAATGGTTTAAAAGTATATTTGAATATATACAGAATAATATATTGTGTTAATAAATTACAATATATTGAATAAAACACAGGGAATTGCTGCTTTTATATTGAAAAATGTGATATGCAATATATTTACTAATATATCATAATGTATGTAATTTTATATTCAGGAATACACTTCATAATATATAGATGTATATGTGATCAGATCTGGTACTGATGTGTAATATATTGCAGATATATATTTTACTCATGCAAAATAAACACACATATATAGAGAAATATATAATGTTATATATTTCTTATATTTTTTATTATTTACATTATAAATGTTTTATATTTTCAAGCTAGTTAATAAGAGCATGCACACGCACACTATATTAATATTGAGCAAAACACATTAAATAACACTTAATTTAAACATTTGCTCTCCTTTAGCAGTCAGAAGCAAAGCATGCTGGGAACTAGAAATCTGATGTAACTCATTCCGTGTGTGTGTGTGTGTGTGTATATATGTGTGTGAACATAGTCACATTTATATGGGAACATGTATGTGCAATATATCTACACATTAAAGGATAAAACTTTGTGAATATTACATGTAATGCTATTTTTGTCTTCATTTATAAATATTTTATATGTATTAATATAAAGCCATACATGGTCAATGCATATATTGCAGTATATTGAAAAATATAAGCACTAGTTTCCCATTTATGGAGATGTATTATGTAATATGTCACATTATATTTTGCAGTATATTCTCATATATATTTGTTCCGTAAGGGTCTGGACACATTCATCTTAGACTCCTGTAATGATCTAATAATAATCTGCCATTTACTCTCTCTTAAGACGTGGCCGAGTGTGTAGAGCTCGTTCTGTAATAAACACATGAGTGAAATGATGATTATTCAGATCTTTGCACTCGTCACCATTATTGTCCCAGACAGCGTCATAGTGTCGGCCTAGATCCGGCTCACGTCTGGTGTGTGTTGAATCCACATGTACCGGATCTGGGCCGACACTATGTTGCTGTCTGGGACAATAATGGGGTGTGTGTTAAGTGTTGAATCTGTGTGTTTGTCGGCTCTCTGGTCTGTTCACATCACTGATTGGACTGCAGTTTGTCAGGATCTATTTTTAAATTTGAAGTGGGTTGAACTATTTTACAGTGTCTTAAACCACTCAGAGTCACTATTAAAATCAATATTAAGTGACAGCAGTTATTAAAATGATGTCTTTTTTAAAGGTCTATGTAGTAATTTCATATAATTTGACGTGAGAATGATCAGATTGAACCAGATCCACTGATGTCTTTTCTCTCTCTGTTCTGACTTCACAGAGATCAAGAAGTGTCTGAAGTCTTGTCAGGTTAGTATCATTTATTTACTTGCATTTTACACGCAACATCAGGAGACTTTTAACTTCATAATACACAACTCTCCAAAAGTATGAGGATCTGATAGTGATTAAATGACGTGTCTTGCTCTAAACACAGGAGTCAGTGAGATCTAGACGAGTCAAGAGATCTCAGCAGAACCAGAACACAGAAGAAACACTAGAGATGATGAGTCCTGGAGTTCAGGAGCAAACTCAGCTGGATTCAGTGCTTTCACAAACATGACAACAAGGGTTATTCCAGATTTATATCCAACACGTTAAGGCACAATTTAAAGCTGTTTGAAACCACATGGATTGTGAAAAGCATCAAATACAAAAATGACACTGACGGTTTGATCATGTGATCAAGCTGAGTTCAGTGTAGTGTCGTTATTCATTGTTAATATAGTTTTGTACTTTTTTCTTGGTTTTGTAAATAAATGCAGGTTTTTTTTATTGTTTTTTAAAACTTTTGCTTTGTATGTGATGTTGATTTTAGCTGTAAGCAAAGTTCAACAGTGTAAATAAATCAGAAACACTGAGACTGAATATTTAAACCTTCAGATGGCGGATCAGATCCTTCTTTATGACAATATCTACATTATAAAAGCATTGTGAAACGTATACTGTTATTTACATTTAGATAAATTCAGGAGAGTAACAGACAAATAACAGTATTATCATGATTGCAGCACCGGAGTTTAAATAGATGAAGAGAAACACAGTGATTCCCACAGTAGTGCAAATCCTCACCGCGCCTCTACAGGACATGAACAGATATTAATGCTCATAATAATATAATAATACAACTGAAACACATTCATACTGAATCACAGCTTTCAGAACACCATTTATGGATATTAAAAATGATATTTACCTTCCTGAATGTGTGCAGAGCAGCAGCCAGAAAACCGTCAGCAAGAGTCCAGAACATTCCCTGAGAGCAAAGATTACGCTGGTGAAATAAATCTGTGTTATTCCTCTAATGTGACTGAGTCTGGGTTCAAAACTCTGAGTTGTTGTTTCCTTCCTTCCTCCTGCTGGACAATGTCTGTAATTCCTTCTTTATAAAGTTTCCAGCCCAGAATGAGTCCAAACGTAGAGGCGACAAGCACATGCAGATCAGCCGCTCTCCTCCACAATAATGACCCTAAAGATCATAAAATTGATTCATTTATAACTCGATATTCTAATATAATCTCTAATGATGGTCAAAACATGTGGGATTTTGTATGTGAATGATGAATGTGTTCAGATGTCATAGTTTTGTGTGAAGAACAAGCTGAAAAACTCTTTATTTACTGTTAGTTTGAACACTGTATTTTTTGTCTCGTCTTTTTATTGCAATATCCATCCATTATTTCTAATGAGGTAAAAACATGTATATAATATTTGTATTAATGTTAAATTAATAAACTGGGAAACTGCATTTTGAGTATTACTATTTATTATATACATAATCTGCACATATTCTGTTTGCACAAAACATCTGGATGGATGACCTTCTACATTTATTAAAATAAGCAATATAATGTACGGGAATACTGTATCCCACAATGCAATGTGTTCCACTTGATTTTTGAATGAATGAACCAGAAATAATATCATAATAACAAAATCGTATTAAAATGTAGTTAATGTGTCGATATTTGCATGATAACTGTGTCTCCTGACAGATGAGGAGTGTTTCTACTCCACTAGATGGCAGAATCGCTCAGCTGGATTCATGAAAAACTTCTTCACTTTCTTCTTTCCTGTTATTTGTTGTTGACAGCAAATCAAAAAGCACAATCCAGCTGGAACAGCATAACCCTGCAGAAATACACATAAAACAATATTAGACCACAAACATGTTATAGAGCAGCAGAAATGTTTCTCATTTAATGTGAAAGTGAAGCGCACCATCCACAAAACAGAATCCGGATCATTTATCTGAAGATAAACGCACAAATAAGCGGTTGATCGGATTACATGATCTGATCTTAGTTCAGAATCCCTCTTTTGCTTTTGAAAAACCCATCTCCAAGATTTGATCCAATCCGTGATCCAAAATCCCACTGGATTACTTTTGAAAAACTGGGCCCAGGAGTCCACATGACGAACAAGATCAGAGTCTCGTTTTCTCAGATCATCTGGAGAGTCTTATTCATGTCAGTGTTTTTCTCGCTGGCGACGTGCAGGTAAATGTTACTAATAAATCATCAACATCTAAACCTCAGTTAATCTCAATAAGGACTTTTGTACACATTCGACAGAAGTAAATCTGGTTTGTAGTAAGTGAAGCTGGTAATGCTGTTTGTGGAGTTGTTTAATGACGTTGGAGTCTGACATCAAACAAATGTTTAGACATCAACCCATTTTTCTTTTTCACCCAAAATTTGACGTCTGAGCGATGCCGGAGTCCACGTCCAATAACATTTCTAGCTGGGGTGACCTCACATTGTGGCCATAATATTAGCAAACACTGTGTTCAGTAGCCTACTGTTTTAGCTCACTGTGACCTCACATTGAGATCATATGGAGAGATCACTGTGAGATCAACGTGTTGACTGGGATCTTTAAAGGTGCCATACAGCATTTTTGTCAAATGGTGCTATGTAGAACCATAAGAGTCTCGTGTGGGCCCTGGAATATTTCCTTATGGGGGGCCTTGGGTGCAAAAAGGTTGAGGACCACGTTATCTTTTCCTGGAATGTTTTCCTCAAAAACCTTAATTTTTGAGAAAAGAAAGGCATGAATATCTTGGATGATGAGGGGGTGAGTAAATTATCAGGAAATTTTAATTCAGAAGTGAATTAATCCTTTAAACTGTTTATTTTTCAGCAATTGAAGGTGTTTTCAGAAAACATTTCTGCATTGATGAAGCAGACCAACATGTCTGTATTAATTGTCAAATGACTTCATTAAAGTGCAAACTGCTTTTTGTTTAAACCACAAACAAAATAGATTTTTTAGAATCAATCAAGCAACATTTATTTGTATAGCACTTTAAAACAACCGTCGGGTATCCAAAGTGCTTCACATCATAGAAAAAATAAACATTATATCATACAATAAATACATATAACAGTAAAATAAAAAAAGAAAATAAAAAGTTGGGGGAAAAAAACAAGAAAAGGAAATTGTGTCACCACTACTACGTATTAAAAGCCATTCTAAACAGGTGGGTTTTGAGTTTAGACCTAAAAAGAGTTTCATCTGGTTGTACGAATATCAGGGGGTAACTTGTTCCAAAGTCTTGGGGCAGCAACTGCAAACGCCTGATCACCCCGTCGCTTTTACTTCGACCTTGGGACTTCTAAAACCAGTTGATTTGAAGACCGTAACGACCGGCTGTGCTCACGCAGGGTTAAAATCTCAGTTAAGTACTCCGGGGCCAGGCCATTTAGGGCCTTAAAAACAAACAACAAAATCTTAAAATCTATTCTAAACTGCACTGGAAGCCAGTGTAAAGAGTAGAGGACGGGAGTAATGTGTGCAAGCCTAGATGTATTTGTTAAAAACCGAGCGGCAGCATTTTGCACCAGTTGAAGTCGTGAAATAGAACTTTGATTTAAACCAACATAAAAAGCATTACAATAATCCAACCTCGAACTAATAAAAGCATGAATCACCTTTTCTAGATCATGCCTGTTAAGAAAAGGCTTGACTTTAGCTAGAAGACGAAGCTGGAAAAAACTCATTTTGACAACATTGCTGATTTGCTTGTCAAATTTCATGTCGCAATCGAAAGTAACCCCCAAATTTCTGACAGCAGGCTTAAGGTATGGAGCCAGAGTCCACAAACTCACCGCTGAACCGTTTTGGTTACTGAAAAAGATACACTCAGTTTTTTCTTTATTTAAACTAAGAAAATTTGTGACAACCGCATCTTAATATCATCAATACAGCTAAGTAGGGAGTCTAGTGCAACATTATCATTTGGTTTTAAAGGCAAATAAATCTGCAAATCATCAGCATAACAGTGAAAAGATAGATTGTGCTTTCCTATAATACTCCCTAACGGCAACATATATAAAGAAAACAACATTGAGCCAAGAATTGAACCCTGGGGTACCCCACAAGAAAGAGGAGCAGCTGACGAGGAGCATTCATCAATCATAACAGAGAAGCTCCTATCTGCTAAATAGGAGCTAAACCATTGAAGTGCCAAACCTTGAATGCCTACACAATGCTCAAGGCGAGAGAGGAGGACTGCATGGTCCACCGTATCAAACGCCGCTGTGAGGTCCAAAAGCACTAAAACAGCAGGATTCCCCGCATCCACAGGCAAGGCAATATCATATGTACTCTGAGCAGTGCAGACTCAGTAGTGTGATGTGATCTAAAACCAGATTGAAATTGTTCAAGGACAGAATTTTTCTGCATAAAGGCTTGTAACTGTATAAAAACAACTTTTTCCAAAACCTTAGACAGAAAAGGCAGATGAGAAACTGGTCTAAAGTTAGATAACACTGAAGGGTCAAGATTTGGCTTCTTAAGTAGGGGCCTGACCACAGCATGTTTAAATGCAGCTGGGACACAACCTAGTCCTAGACTAAGACACAAATTAATTAAAGTGAGTAAACACGACCAAATGGCACTATTAAAAACTTCTTTCACTATCCTGGCTGGGACAATGTCCAACGGACAGTAGGTGGGTTTCATGTGTTGCACTAGTGGGTGGTGGAATACTGATCTCAAATCTAATGGGAAAGTGATCTGAGATACCTGATTCTGTTATTTCTCCAAGTGAAACTGAGAGCCCGTGTGAGATAATGAGATTGCCCAGGGCTGCGTTTCCCAAAAGCATCGTAAGCCTAAATTGATCGTAAAAACGATCGTACGACTGATCTTAATATTACGGTCTGTTTCCCAAAAGCATCGTAGCTTAAGTAGCACTTGAAAATCTTCGTAGAACTACGAGTGCTCTGGAGTAATCGTACATCCCCAAGTGCATCGTAAGAAGACAGATTTATGAGGACACCTGCAGGACAACAGGCAGATTACACCTTTAACTTTATTCAAATGAAATGTGATAATATAAGGTTTTGATTGTACTTTATTGTACACTTTATTACTCTTTTTTGTTGTTGGTTAAATTAATGTATAAATTAAATAATTAAAAAGGTCAGAAAACAAAACAAAAAATAGAAATAATTTAATCTAATAATTTTAATCAAAATTAAATGAATGAACAAAAAAATAAATAAAAGAAATCCTTTAAATCTGTTAAAAATTACATCTTTGTTTCGCTCTATCTCCTCTAAAAGGACATTAATCTTTTTGAATTTTTTTTTCAGCCATTTTTGTCAGTGCCTCCGCCTGTAAGTGCTTTATATAGACTTGTCTTGATTGCTAATCCACAACAGATGACAATTATTAGGTTAAACGTTCAGAATACGATTCCATATAAGGTTATGTTTCAGAATGGACAGCGACTCTTAAGTAGCACGTAGAGCGCGTTCTCGCGCGTTCATGTTAAGTGCATTTTTGGGGAAACGCTCGTGGAATTGCTGCGAGCTTCGTAACCTTGCACGTAGAAAGCGAAGCGAAGAGCTAAGATACATCGTTATCGGGAAACCCGGCCCTGATGATGTGTCGGCCCTTCCACACATTGATTTAGGCCAAAAGAATTTAAAAGAGTTTTAAAATCATGAGCAAGTTGGTTTGAGGGACAACACACATGGATATTGAATTCCCCACAGATCAAAAGCTTGTCATATTTAGGAACAACATCAGCTAAAAACTTAGAGAACTCGTGCATAAAATCTTTGTTTAGCTTTGGTGGGCGATAAATAACTGCACACAATACATGAGAATCTAGATCAGCCACAAACAGCTGAAGTTCAAAACTATTATAAACAATTTATAAGATTATAAGATTTTTTTAGAATGCACATTCCCTTTCCCTTAAAACTGGATACCTTTAAAATTATTGTTGTTTCTCACAGCATTAAACTGAGAGGTCGCTTATCCAAAACATTTTATAGTTTTCAATAAAAGTCTTTTTTAACAAAAAAAAAAAAAAAAAAAAACAGCCAATATACAGCACTATAAACGTCTCTATATAATGATTTGATTATTTTCTCTCGGATTGATCCGTTTTAGTGTGATATGACTAATATGCCTTCATTTCGTCAATAATCCTCCGCCTCGAAACCGCCTTTGCGGCAATTTAATAGTGAAAGTAAAAATGAAAGTGAAAGGAAGTGTTGAGTCTGCAGCATTTCATAAACCGCAGCGTCCATTAGCAGTAATATCCGCTATTTATAATTAGCCGACAGATAAGTATCCATTTTTTTTAATTTTGCACATTTGAAGATGCATCTACCGAAGTGGGTTTTGATGTCAGTACTGATGATCGCTGATGGTAAGTGTGATCTATTTACTATTCAGAGGCGTTGGTTGCGGGTATAGAGCAGCTGTCCTTTCTTCAGCTCATCGAAAAGGAGAATTAAAGGAAAGGCGTGTGTGCTGTGAGGCACAAGATTGTCCCCCAAAATCGAACAAAAACATATGTGCATATACAAATTATATTAACCATTGTATGGTTATTTTTTAAAGAGACAGAAAAATTTGAGAGTAAAGACATTACTAATGAGTATTAATATATGGTAGGGTAGAGTAGGGGAAAACGCCCCCCCTGGGGTAAAACGCCCCCCACCTGTTTTTCCCAAAATAACCACTAAAAGTAGTCAAGATACATTTTTACTGTTGCTATGCACTACGTTGATAACGGGGATATACAAATCTCTATGGAGAAGCTGACACCAGCGACATATTTGAAGAGAGGATTACATGGTAAATGCTATAATATTCAGATATTAGTAAACAAGTGTTTAAGAGAATATTGTTCTGCAGGATATCACAGTGATGATAGATGAATAGTGAAGTCTGTAGTTTGAGATCATATGTTATTTATAAGGAATATAATTATATTTAACCCTTTCACGCATAGTGGTCACTACAGTGGACAGCTATTAAAAAGGCATTTTCTTGAATTTGCACGGGTTTTTATGGCAAAGTTGCACATCAGCCTCTTCATTGGACCCTGGTGCATCATGCTATAAATTGCAACCAAGTGGCAAGCCTTTGTGTTTCGATTTTTTCCCCCTACAAACCAAGATGACCAAGGGTCAGTCAGACATGCCAAGTTGCTCCGGAATATCCACCCATTCCTTCTATCCTAGGAGACTCTTGTAGGTAAAAAAATATTGCAGCATAAAGCAATATCTAATGAGTCATATCACAGTAAAATTTTCCAAGTTTTGATTTTAGATTGAGAGAAAACTCTGATTAATCACATGTCCACTGTAGTGGACGTCATGCATGCAATTGCTATATTTCAGCTACAATTCATAATTATAATGTGAATATTGTTTTTGAAATTTAAAACTTAAAAACTTAATCTGCAGTGACTTTTTTTTACTGTAAATAAATGTACTTGTATTATTAGAATGTAATTTCCATTGACATCAAAAAGTCATGTGATTACATAATGTATGACACTTGTAATGCATTACTTTACTTGTTAGATCAAAAAGTAATCTGATTAGGTAATGCACATTACTTGCAGTTAATTACTTGTTAGATCAAAAAGTAATCTGATTAGGTAATGCATGTTACTTGTAACACATTACTTTACTTGTAACATCAAGAAAGTAATCTGAATGCGTTATGCATGTTACTTGTAATGCATTACCCCCAACACTGATCATTTCAGATGAGATTGAAAAAACGTATCAGGTTTTCTCAGAGGAGGGCTATGATAGAAATGTGCATGTCCATCTTGAACATAATCAGAATTATCAGCTAATAAGGATAAATCTCCATACTCTGGTGCACTGGAGGGAGCATCTGAGTGGTTTCCACTGTTGTACCTTGACAGACTGTAGAAGATTCTGATGGAATCACATCCTCGTGTTCTGATATCAAAGATATGCAAAGTGCAACTTGTATTAAGTTGTATGAAGCCTTTGCAATATTTTGCATTTATATTTTTTGTATATATTTTATAGTTTTCACATTATTTGATATAATTGCATTGATTAGTTTGTTAAATTCACATACTTTATCTGTTTGATTATTGTCTTATATTTAATATAGTATATCTTAAGTTTAAACCATAACCGCATGCTGTCACTCCACTCAAGTGGACATCTGAAGATCTCTTTGAAAAATTTGTAAAAAAATAAAATAAAAATCAATTCTTGTTTTCCATGCCCTAAGAGCAATAAAAACACATAGGAAAAAAATCCTGACTGAGGTTATCATAATTCATGAAAGGGTTAAAACAATTTTTTTTTTTTTTTTTTAAAGTCATAGATTGTGGGGTAAAACGCCCCCATGGGGGCATATTTTCTCTCTATCATAATTACTATAATAAAATATTTCTGTCTATCAAATCCTTTGTTTTACACTTAATGCAGTATAACTAGTGGTAAAATCAAAATAATTGGACAAAACATGAAAAAATTACCTCAAGTGAGCATTAACTAGCTAGATTGCTAGCAAAGTTAGCTCACTGATGGAAGGTAGTTAAATTTGGCTATTTTGGACATTGCAGAAACAAATATTAATACACATGTTGATACATTTACTTTTAGAGATTAAAAACTACTGCCTGTTAATTTTGCTGTTGATCTATGAAGCAAACTGGTTGGTAAGAAAGGGGGCATTTTACCCCACCGCTGCATGGGGCAAAACGCCCCCTTTGTACGAAAATATTTTCAGTGAAAATACTAATTAATTCTGAAGGCTGAGCAATTTTAATATTTGGTGAATAACTCCTGCCATAGTCACTCAAAACCGGGATGACAAGTCTAGTCACATTTATGCTTTGTTTCACTGTAATATCACATTTTCCTTAAGGGGGGCATTTTCCCCCACTCTACCCTATGTTGCAGGGTGTTTCATAGTTTTATTCATTGATTTTTTTAAATGACTATATAGCCAGAGAGCCAGTGCTAGCAGAGCGCTGATGAGGGGGCTTCTGACATACAGAGAGGGGGTGATAACGTGAATGCATACTCCCAGCTAGAAAACTATGGAGAATTATTGGGTCAGATTGAAAACTAAAAGTCTAAGTCGAAAATGAATTTGGTATTTAGGATTGATTGGGTATTTGGTATTTAGGATTGGGCACTTGGTATTTAGGATTAGGCATTTAATCATTTAGCCATTTTAGGATTTAGGATTGGGGATTTGGGGATTGAGGAATGTATGCAAATAAGGAGGAGTGGCCCAAATACTGGAGGCTGGGTTTGAAATGGCTAGTGCGCAGAGGCACCTTATGGACAGCAGAGGGAGCTCCCAGTGCTAAGGAGCACACTGTAATGAAACCAAATTGTATTAGTGGGAAGTTCGGATCATTTTACTGACTTGGATCTTTGAGTCTCGTTCAGCAAAATGAATGAATCTTCTTGAGTCATTTCGTTAATTTAGTTAATTTCAGAATAATATAATTAAAATGGCATGTTAAATATCCCAACACATCTAGTAGGCTACTTACGAAAATGTTGATTACATTTGTAAAAATAATAAAAATAAACTATAGGGTAATGCAGCCAAAGCCAAATGATAAGAAACCGAAATGTTTTATTAATTGATTAGTTGTTGGAGTCTGACGCTTTTAGTTCACCTCACCTCCTGGTCCGAGACGTTCTTTCCTTTGAAACTTCATATTCATCGCGTTTGTTCTCCTCCTCTCGTGTCTCGAGACGTTAGTTGTCGACTTGTCAGTGTCGAGATACCCCAGAGTGCAGTCAAAATATGCAGTCAAAAGGCTTGTTTGAGATGCGCCTTGCCTCGCCTGAAATGTATGCGAGAGTAGGCGGCTGGGGGAGGAGTGAAAAAAGCGCAGGCAAGCCGGACAGTTCTCTCTTCTCGTAGTGGATCTGACACCTGCGAGATCAAATGGATATCGCGGGATTCACGCTCGTGCACAGTGTTGCTAATAAACTGGATGTAATTCAAGTTCTGTTGCTTTTATATGAAAATAAATAAAATGAACAAGACACCCAAAGTACTTGTTATTTAATTCCATTCCAAATACATGTTTATCAATATATTTTTTTAATACAGACATATGTGTTTTTTTTATTTTTTTTTATAAAAATTAAATTGCATAACCCAAAGAGATCGCACTGTCAGATAGTTTGGGAATATTCACACATAACATATACACATAAAACATGATATTAGAGTTTTAAAATCAAACATTTTAAAAAAGAACAATACATCACAGTTGTTTAAACCAATGAGCATTTAGCTGTGTCGTCAGCAAGTCGTTTCCCATCATGCTTTTGATCAGCGCAGTCGGTGGAGAGCAACTGCGCTCGACTGCAGAATCCGACACGTCTGCCTTGCGATCGCGAGAGATTTTTGACATACGTCAGCATGACATCAGAGCAAGGCGGACCGCACTCGGACACATTTCTAACCGGCATGCATCTCGCGCTGATCACCGGTGATCGGTTCTGCGCAGATTTTGCTCATCTCAAACAAGCCTATTATAGCGGGGCGACACTTTTAGGCGGGACGACACGTGTCGCTCCGCCCACACCCGATTTTATTGGTTTTTTAATATAGCAATCTTATTAGCGTATATGCTTGAGGCATGAGCATGCGCATTCCTTTATGTACGAGTCTATGGTAGGAGTTTATCAGGGGGGCATGGTTTTCTATTATTTTGAAGGTACCCCCGGGCGCCGCCATTGGCTAGCGGACCCCCACCTGCTGTTAGCATCCCATTGACTCCCATTCATTTTGGCGTCACTTTGACAGCGAATAACTTCACACCTGAGGCGTTTAAAGACTCCATTTGTCCATTATTTATTTCTAAAGAATCACGAAAATGTATAAAAGGCTTCATTCCCTTGTAGCTTCTGTTATGGCCCCGTAGAAGCAATTTTTGTAAAAATAGGCTAACGATTGCGTCATAACCACGCGACTCTCTGTCGCACAGTAGAGATATACCGTATGGACGGGAGGAGAAGCTCACGGGCAATCGGGGGGACATGGAGGCAAAGTGACAAAATAATTGATCAGAATACTTAGCAAACGTTTCTCTTGCTCCTAGCTCATGGACACCTCCTACTCACACTCTCCGTCTCTGCAAGTTTCGGAAGGGAAAGATTCAGATTTCTCTTGGCACAGCTACTAGAAGACAGACGGTTTGCTCACGTCACATCTACGTCGTCAAGCTCAGTTTGAGTCTGCGCAGTACGCTCGACCCCCAGGAAGTAAGAGTTTCTAATTGGCTTCACTTTGTCTCCGTTGAATCCAATGTGGGTCACTGTGTCCATTTCTTTTACTGTCTATGGACGACTACGACGCTGTTTGGCCATACGAAATATTAAGTGATGATAACCATGGGGATTTCCGATTTCAGTAGCCTTATGATCAAATGGAGAATATTTTGCTGAATTTACGAATCAAGTTAGATGAAGTTACTGTCAAATTGTATTTGTATAGCGCTCAATTCACATCGTCTCAAAGCAGCTTTACAAAAAATCATATTGTAAACTTTAGGCTAATATTGAACAGTTTTAGGGCTAGGCAATATCACAAAATACGTTGCTGATAAATTACT
This sequence comes from Vimba vimba, assembly GCA_022828995.1. Lineage (NCBI taxonomy): Eukaryota > Metazoa > Chordata > Actinopteri > Cypriniformes > Leuciscidae > Vimba > Vimba vimba. Next base: position 20,141,591 of record CM040817.1, on the reverse strand, counting down.
GTTTGAGATTTAGCCTAGATAGCCTACTCTTACATTTATTAATTTACCCTGCAGATAAGTCAGTGCCACTTTTAGTGAGCAATGATCATGACAGCAATGCAATCAGTGAATGAGGTACAGGTGAATGTGATCAGTGATAAGTGATGATGAGTCCGGGCAATGAGTTATGGGAAATGTAGTTTGTGAGTGATAATAGTCTTATGTGGAGTGCCCTCTGATGGCTCTCAAGGGCACTCCAGCTGGTGACCGTTACACTTACGGTGAATTATCATCCTTCGCGTAAAATCCCGAGTTTGTAAAACATCTCCTTGAAGTAGGCCTGCGTTCGTTTTTAAACAATAACTTCATCCATTCTGTTTCAAAGTACAATATAACATTAGCCAATAGATCTTAAATAAAATTACCATGGTAAACAGACAAGATAGACATATAGCCTACAACTAAAGTTAGCATTTAATATTTCGTTAATACGGCCAAATCATTCATAAAATTGTACTTAAAGGAATGCGCATGCTCAGACCTGAATTGTCTACACACCAATAAGATTGCGGTAATATAAACCAATTAAATTGGGTGTGGGCGGAGCGACACGTGTCACCCCGCCTAAAAGTGTCGCCCTGCCCCATCGTCCAGACTGCACTCTGGGGTACTACTCAGTGTCTGACTCTGATCTGTCTGCTGGGCCGTGCCGTGTGTGATACAGCTGGGCCGGAAACAGAAACGATTAGTTAATCTTTCGAGTCTCGAGTTCGGGTTCGGGTCCGAGTCTTTAGTTCTTCCTGTCAGTCCCATAGAGACTATGCTGTCAGTACCGGAAAGAGAAAAGATTAGTTCATCTCTCGAGTCTTCGGGTTCGAGTCGTTCGTTCTTCAAGCCACAAACCCATAGCACTATGCAGAAACAGAAATGATTAGTTCATTTTTTAGAGTCTTCGGGTTTGAGTACTTCGTTTTTTTGTCACGTCACCGCTGGTCTCTTGCATTCGTATTATTGACCGTGTCTGAATATATCTATTGTTTTATATTTAGGAATTAAAATACAAAATATGTGCAATAAACATTATCTGAAAAATAATTATTGCCCCTGTCCGTCTCTTTTCTAAATGTTTCTTGTGCATCTGTGGTGTGTTTTATTTGTATTACTATTGTTGTTGCTGTTATTATTATTATAATATATTATAATAATAACAATAACAATATATATATATATATATATATATATATATATATATATATATATATATATATATATATATTGTATTTGTATATAATTGAACAGTCTCAATTTCAATTATTTAAAAGTGGATTCAATTAGCTAAGTGGATCGGGTGGCAGTCGAAGGCGGGGGCCTAGACAACCCGATCCCTGGACACGGAATCTAGCTCTAGGGACATGGAACGTCACCTCTCTGGCGGGAAAGGAGCCTGAGGTTGTGCGTGAGGTTCAGAGATTCCGACTAGAGATAGTTGGGATCACCTCTACGCACGGCTTGGGCTCTGGAACCACACTCCTCGAGAGGGGATGGACTCTTCACCACTCTGGAGTTGCCCATGGTGAGAGGCGGAGGGCTGGTGTGGGTTTGCTTATAGCCCCCCAGCTCAGCCGCCATGTGTTGGAGTTCACCCCGGTGAACGAGAGGGTCGCTTCCCTGCGCCTTCGGGTCGGGGATAGGTCTCTCACTGTCGTTTGTGCTTACGGGCCGAACGGCAGTGCAGAGTACCCGGCCTTCTTGGAGTCTCTGGGAGGGGTGCTGGAAAGTGCTCCGACTGGGGACTCCGTCGTTCTACTGAGGGACTTCAACGCCCACGTGGGCAGCGACAGTGACACCTGGAGGGGCGTGATTGGGAGGAACGGCCCCCCTGATCTGAACCCGAGCGGTGTTCTGTTATTGGACTTCTGTGCTAGTTACAGCTTGTCCATAACGAACACCATGTTCAAGCATAAGGGTGTCCATCAGTGCACATGGCACCAGGACACCCTAGGTCAATGATCGACTTTGTGGTCGTTTCATCCGACCTCCGGCCGTATGTCTTGGACACTCGGGTGAAGAGAGGGGCGGAGCTGTCAACTGATCACCACCTGGTGGTGAGTTGGATCCGATGGCAGGGGAGGAAGCTGGACAGACTCGGCAGACCCAAACGTACTGTGAGGGTCTGTTGGGAACGTTTGGCCGAATCTCCTGTCAGAGAGATCTTCAACTCCCACCTCCGGCAGAGCTTCGACCAGATCCCGAGGGAGTCTGGAGATATTGAGTCCGAGTGGACCATGTTCTCCACCTCCATTATCAACGCGGTCACTCGGAGCTGTGGCTGTAAAGTCTCCGGTGCCTGTCGAGGCGGCAATCCCCGAACCCGGTGGTGGACACCGGAAGTAAGGGATTCCGTCAAGCTGAAGAAGGAGTCCTATCGGCCCTGGTTGGCTTGTGGGACTCCTGAGGCAGCTGATGGGTACCGACGGGCCAAGCGGACTGCAGCCCGGGTGGTTGTGGAGGCAAAAACTCGGGTCTGGGAGGAGTTCGGTGAGGCCATGGAGAAGGACTCGGTCAGCCTCGAAGAGATTCTGGCAAACCGTCCGGCGCCTCAGGAGGGGGAAGCAGTGCCCTACCAACGCTGTTTACAGTGGAGGTGGGCAGCTGTTGACCTCGACTGGGGATATCACCGGACGGTGGAAGGAATACTTCGAGGATCTCCTCAATACCGCCGTCACGTCTTCCACTGAGGAAGCAGAGGCTGAGGGCTCGGAGGCGGACCCGTCCATCACCCAAGCTGAAGTCACCGAGGTAGTCAAGAAACTCCGCCCTGAGTACCTCAAGTCTCTGGATGCTGTGGGGCTGTCTTGGCTGACATGCCTCTGCAGCATCGCATGGCGGTCGGGGACAGTGCCTTTGGACTGGCAGACCGGGGTGGTGGTCTCTCTTTTCAAGATGGGGGACCGGAGGGTGTGCTCCAACTATAGGGGGATCACACTTCTCAGCCTCCCTGGGAAAGTCTATGCCAGGGTACTGGAGAGGAGAATCCGGCCGATGGTAGAACCTCGGATTCAGGAGGAACAGTGTGGTTTTCGTCCCGGTCGTGAAACACTGGACCAACTCTATACCCTCTACAGGGTGCTGGAGGGCTCATGGGAGTTTGCCCAACCAATCCACATGTGTTTTGTGGATTTGGAGAAGGCATTCGACTGTGTCCCTCGCGGCATCTTGTGGCGGGTGCTCTGGGAGTATGGGGTTCGGGGCCCTTTGCTAAGGGCTATCCGGTCCCTGTACGACCGGAGCAGGAGCTTGGTTCGCATTGCCAGCAGTAAGTCAGACTTGTTCCCGGTGCATGTTGGACTCCGGCAGGGCTGCCCTTTGTCGCCGGTTCTGTTCATAATTTTTATGGACAGAATTTCTAGGCGCAGCCAGGGGCCGGAGGGGGACAGGTTTGGGGACCACACGATTTCATCTCTGCTCTTTGCGGATGATGTTGTCGTGCTGGCCTCATCAAACCAGGACCTCCAGCATGCACTGGGACGGTTTGCAGCCGAGTGTGAAGCGGCTGGGATGAGAATCAGCACCTCCAAATCCGAGGCCATGGTTCTCAGTCGGAAAAGGGTGGTTTGCCCGCTTCAGGTTGGTGGAGAGCTCCTGCCTCAAGTGGAGGAGTTCAAGTATCTTGGGGTCTTGTTCACGAGTGAGGGAAGGATGGAACGGGAGATTGACAGGCGGATCGGTGCAGCTTCTGCAGTAATGCGGTCCCTGTACCGGTCTGTCGTGGTGAAGAAGGAGCTGAGCCGCAAGGCAATAAAACTTGTGTAGACGTCTGACAGAAATAAAGTCAGTCTGGTTAGTAATAAGTGAAGCTGGTAATGCTGTTTGTGGAGTTGTTTAATCCTCCTCTGCTGAGATCTTCACAGATTTAATGTCTTCTTTTCTATTCAGTTGATTTCATCTAAGGCTGTGTCTGAAGTCAGTTGTAGTTCTTGTGTTTCTGCTCATCTCTTTTTCTGTTCTCTTCTTTCCTTCAGTGATTCTGCTTGTTAACAGGCTTATTAAGGCTGAGATGACTCCATATTTAATATACACAGACTTTGTGGCTCAAATAAGGTCCAGTTCTGGTTTATTTCTTTGCTCTTGGCTGACATGTGGCATTGCTATGGCCTGCTTCTGGCCCAGATCTGGCAAACAGTAGTGGGCCACACAAGGGCCGTCATTCCATGCTGCATGTGGGCCAGATCCGTATTCCACAAGTGCCAGATGTGGGCCGGATCCGGGCCGAAACAATGTTGCTATCTGGGTATCATGCTAATTCAGATTAGCACAGTTGGTTTTAAATTAATCTGGTTTATTTTAGTTCAGGACTCCATAGTCCAGGTGTAACTAATCCTTACTTAATCTGTGTTACAGAAAGCCATTTTTTAAGACATGATTAACTATTCTAGATTAAGGCCTACTCCTGGCTTAATTTAAACCCTGTCCGGGGAAACCGCCCCATAGAGATTTAATGTGCTGCCATGCATTTCACACTTTTTTTGCAGTGCGGTGATTATTCCAAAAACAATTCAACATATTTCTGACATTGGAGCTTGACGTTAAACAAATGTTGGGTTTAGACCTCAACCCGACTTTCATTTTCAACCAAAATATGACGTCTGACTGAAAACTGGCTCCAGCTAATACAACGCCTAATACTGGATTAAAGAAACGTAAAGTCGTTTACACGACTAAAACTCTGGACTTTTTATCAAAGTAAAATAGATAGTTTGTTTATAAGTTTGTGATAAACAACCATTTATACCAAATTCATTTTACTGCAAATTGATGTGATGTTTGTTTCTTGCCCTCTTTCTTAATGGATATTTTACACCAGAAACATGATTTCCATATTTATTCTTGAACAGCCAAGTATTTAATGAATAGGCCTAATGTTTATTCATTTTCAGGCTTCATTTTAAATGGTCCATCTGGTCCTCTGGTTGCTCCTCTGGGATCTTCAGTGGTTTTGCCCTGTTATGTTGATGAACCTTTACCAATGAAGGATCTGAAGGTGGAATGGAGAACAGACTCAGAGGCTCTGGTTCATCTGTATCAAGATGGTGAGAGTCGAGCAGAGGTCCAGCAGCAGGATTATCATGATAGAGCTCATTTCTTTACTGATCAGATTCAACATGGAAACTTCTCCCTCCGTCTGGACAATCTGAGAACAGAAGATGAGGGAAAATACACATGTAAAGTTTACAGTCAGCAGGATTCTGGAGAAACTGTGGTTCAAATAAAATATGTTGGTGAGTAAAAACCTAATTAGTTCTGGTAGAAAGTTTATTTAGTATTTCATGAAAACATTTGTTTAAACATTTGGGTTTATTTTCTTTTAGAGCGTCTGCTAGTATCAGGATCGAGTCGCTCCATATCTGCGTATGATGGTGAGGATGTCACTCTGAACTGCTCTGTAGACTCTCACATCAAACCTGAACACATTGAAGAGGTTTCATGGAGGAAAACAGATGTGAAGATTCTGGTTCTGCACTATGAAAACAATAAGGCTTTTCCAAATTCATCAAATGAACAATACAGAGACAGAGTTGAGTTCTTCACTGATGAAATCCCCAAAGGAAACTTCTCTCTCAGACTGAAGAGTGTCAGAACTGAGGATAAAGGAGTTTACATGTGTCAAGTGTTTGCTGGAGGACTTTCAGCCTATACAACTGTAGTACTGGAGAGACTGGGTGAGTAACTGATAGAAACCAAAACATAATTGTCTTAAAACAAATGGTAAAGGGAAACGTATTTGAAAGTTTTTATACTGTTATTTGCACTATAGTGCTGATTACATTTTAGTACAAACATGTCATAATTTGTAAAGAAGCATTTCGGTGTCGGCAGAAGTTCAATTAATCTTGTTTGTTTAGTGTTTAGTTTGGACAATGTAACTCAATTAAATGATTGTAAATTGACTTGATTTTTTAGGTTTCTCTTTTTCACACATAATGGTGTTGATGCTCTGTATTGCTGCATCAGTATCTGCACTTCTGCCCTGCATTATAATCTACAGTAGATCACAAAATACAGGTATGTTCAAAAGACTTATTCACTGCAAAATCCACACATACTGGACTTTTATTCAGAAAATCACCAACAACCTTCATATAAAGCTGGATGAGAGTCAGGATGAGTGACAATATCACGGTTATGTATTGTTACGTACAAAGTACTGAATTTAAACAACAGGAGCATGTTATCACTACCGAAAGTCCAGAGTGAATCCATTACACAAAATCATTTAGACTTCACTTAACACATTGTATCTGTTCTCACTATAATGAAAAAAATAGTTGAAAATTATCTATTATATTTTAAAACAATGTTAAGCGGTGCATCTCTTTTAGCTTACCTTTAACCCTAAAGCAACTAATAAAAAAATAAATAAATCAAGTGTAGTGTTAGATCTGGCAGATCACGTCAAGCTGACTTTCAGGTGATTTTCAGCTGATCCGCGTATACCTATAGGAAAACAATGCCAATTACAGCATATAAGCTCCTTCAGTATTATCAGCAGCTTTATTGCGTTGCTCAGAAGCTAATTACCCTCCTCCATCCCCAGCTCCACCTCTCGTCCAGCCAGGACTTGGCCTTCTGATATTCTTCTTTGAATCAGACTCATTTACTTTGAATTATATTGTTACGTTAAATTATTGTCATTAAGAAAACTAATGACATCTGCTGTACATTTGTTGGTTCTGTTCTCTTTACCCTTTATGCTGCATGGATGCACATGGAGTTCTTGCCCAGAACAGACCATACCGCCAATCCAAACTGTATGCTAATTCTTAATCATTTTTGACGATAGTGATCCTGACAAAATTAAAAATCATCTAAAACTTAAATAATTAAGCTCTAACCAGCAATCTCTCAATGCAGGCAGAGTATATCTCTGTATATCTCTTTTATACTTATTTTTGGTGAATTCCAATTCTATTATATTGCTCATGTTTGATACGCTGGATGGCTTCCTCTGTATACGCCGTCGTCATCTTCTCACACTCTTCTCCTTCTTCACTGTAGTCTTCATCAGTCTTAATTTCATTTGTGGTTTTATCACCTCTTCTTCACCCTTGTGTGCCTCAGGTTGCACTGATTAAGTTCATGAGTTCATCCTTTTCTCTTTTCACACATTTTGCTCATTTTACTGTTCTACATCATGTACAAAGGACATCGAGTACAATATTTTATATGGAATTTCCTATTATTTGCCTTTATATGGCATTTCCATCATTTTTTTTCAAAACAGGTAAATAGCATTTCTTACAATACAAAACAAGTTATAAATAATTATTTTGCTCCTCACTAACAGACTCTACTGCAACCAAACGTGTCAGGACTGTTGGGTTTCTTCATGTGTTTCTTCCCAATATTATGATGTTTGTGGCTTTTGTCCTCTGGGGTGTTACAGAAGGTGAGTAAATCAAATATCAATCACACAGTAAAAAATATACTTTTCTCTGGATATTTGAAGTACAATAGCTTGTGAAAAACAATACCTTTTTTTCCAAATTTTGTTATGTTGCAGCCTTTTGCTGAAGTGCTTTTGCATTAGACATTGCATTAGTATTCAAACCCATAAAAGGATATTTCAAAAACATTCTGTCATTTACAAACCCTCATGTCATTTCAAACCTCTTTGACTTTCTTTCTTGTTGGGAAAGTTGGAAACCAAATATTGGGAAACATACATTGACTTCCACACTGTAAAAAAAAGTTGCTGCCTTAAATTTGTATGTATAATCAACTTTGCTGTATAAGTCACAATATTATATATCACGATATTATCACAAATCAGGGTTTTGCTTTCGTCATAATGTGTAGATTGATGTGGAAAAAAAACAGTATTTTAGCATAAGGCTGCTAAATAGCAAACTGTCAAAGGATCTCAAGCCAGTCAATACACAATAATCTGGTTTTGTTGCAGGATTTCTGTATGAGACGATCTTTTGCTGTGCTCTTTTTATCCTGAGGCCTCTGATGGTGATACATGTTGCACCGTATTTAAAGAAGATGTCAGGTTTGGGTTTTTTATTGAAATATTTAGTTTCATGCAGGTGTCTTCACATAATGGCTGACATCTCCCTAATCTCTATATCAGTGATATTTGTGAGATTTTTAGACATTTCCTTTACATTCAACAACGTGGAAATGAATTATTGTTGATTTGTTCTAATATGTTTTATATTATATTCATCAGTTTTAAACCATTTCTGTTCACAGACGTCAAACTTTTCTCTGAATTTATCATTTTTATGGTGGTCTATTTTTCAGGTTGGTAAATCAAAAAATTCCTCCATATGATCATATATATTATCATGCTGTCATTAATGAACAATAATAGTTTAAAATAATCTGCAGTGATGTAAAAATAACAACATTAGATAAACATTTCAGTGTATCATGTGCTGCTACTTTATCTTTACTCAGAAATCATGGTTGCCGTTAATAATGCTGTTTCACCTTGGGTGTGTAAATTTTTAATAATTCAGCGTTCTGAAAGAGAGATAAATCATGTGTTTCTGTGCATGTATGTTCCCTCCAAGAGCTTTGACACAAGTCAAACCCTGCCTGGATCTGCTGCATAGCTTTTATTGAATAATCACATACATTAGAATGTCATCAGCCAATCAGAATCAAGCGTTCAACAGCCCTGTGGTTTAAGGTTTGCTGTTGTTCTGTTTCAGTTCTTTTGAGTCGTGCTCGGAGAAATATTGTACATTATGAAGAGTCTGAAAAAATAATGGCCGTGTTTGGAGTCGTGGTTCTGCTCTGTGTCATCTTCATCATTTACTGTAAGTGTGTCAGCCCGTTTTATTTGTAGAGAGTAAGTGCTGTGAAACTGTGTTTTATCAGCTTATCAATAATTGATAATTTCATTGAAATACATGAACATCTCTGACCAGTAGCCTATCACTTCAGAAGCTCAGAAACATTTATTGTAAACTTTTGTAACAAGCAAGTAAACTGTCAATGATTTTCATATGTATTTATAACTATCCCCGTTATATATAATTAGATCTAAGGCAGGAGTGAAGAAAAAATTTTAATGAATTTATTTTTCATTTTCTAGTATTTACTAAAAACATGGAGATGCCGTGTGGGGGAGAGATATGGGAATGGATATGGGATAAAGTAACTGATGTAGCTGCATTCAGCTTTTTCATTCTGCCTTCGTTACAATTCACTTTCCTGTTCATCGCTTTTGGAGCCGCCAGAGTAGGTCAGTGACACTTTATCACATCTGTGCCATTTATGAGGAGTAAAAAGGAAAAATATTCACAAATGGGAAAAACAGTAATTGTGTTTAACTATGAGAATTAATTTTGATGTTTTTTCATAAATAAATGAGAGGAAAAATGCATTTTCATGATTCAAATCCTTATTAAACTGTTTCTGCTGTTACTGAAAAAGGTTTCTGGAAATCTTACATGAATGTTGTTTGTCTGATTTTAGGGTTTTTTGTCAGCATGATTTTCCCACTGTTCTTTTTTCTGTCATTTTCCTGTTTGAGGGACATAAACAAAGATAAAAGCTGTGAGTATGAGATGAATTCATCTGACTATAGTTCAGTGTGATGATCAATGAGTGAATACCGTTCCAGTACTTTTGAATCCTTAAAGCCTTCAATTAAAAAAAAAAGTGTTAAATCTGAATGTTTCAAAGGTCAGTGTTAAAGTCTAATCTGAATTTATGGGTCAGATGGGTGAATCAGAAGTTTGATTTGTGTTTCAGTTGTGGGATGTTTCTCTGTTACATGATTATATTCACGTTTAGTGATTTTGCTTTAAATGTCCAAGTAAACTATTTTGAACAGATTATTGAATTAAACTATTCTAATTTTGTTTAGGTTCAAATTTGCTCAATAAAACCTCATGGATGATCTTCATGTTTATCATGACTGCAGTAATGGTGTATTTCTACATCACATCACTGAAAAATGAAAAAGGTACAATTACATTTCAAATAAAATAAGTTATTAAAACGTATTTATCTAATTACATCTCTGGGCAGAAGGTTCATATCTTTCACTTATTTTGAACATGAATTGTACAGTTCATTGAATTCTTAACATAATAAAATCTAATATACTAAACACACACTTCTGTGTGCAGATGCTGCAGGATGGACCTGTACGGCTGTATTTCTGCAAGTGTTGTGGATGATTGCAATATGCATTGAGGGACGCGATCTGGGTACAGTTTCGATCATCTACTACAATTATCTGTGTGAATTGTTTTCCCTCCTGATCTCAGGTTTGAATATGACTAGTTCAGCTCTCGTGAAGTACAGTATGCTATGGGTGTAAAAGTGATTTTCATTATGACGGATCTTTGGTGTCAGTGCACTGTCATTGACGTCTCTCTCTGATCCGTAGACTCTGACTGCAGATGCTGAAAAAAATAGATAGAGCAATGCACAAGACAACAGATTCTGAGTGAACAGTTTATTTTGCTGTATGATTCACTCTTTTATACCCATAATGCACTCTGTGACAGGGAAATAACTTGTGCTCTGAAAGGGGTGGAGAGCACTGGGGACATAGCCATGTCTCGGTTTGAGGATGACTTAGGAGTCATTAGGCCCAAACTCGAGGCACGTGGTACTCATGGAGAGCGTGTGCAGGTCACCCACTCGTTTAACCGAGGCGAGAGCCATCAGAAAAATGGTTTTAAGCGGAAGATACCGCAATCTACTGACTGTAGTGGTTCGAAGGGGTCGCCTTTCATGGCCTCCAGGACCGTGGAAAGGTCCCACACAGGAACCAAAGGGGTTCGAGGGGGGTTCCACTTAGAAGCGTAGAGCCGTCTAGTAGAGGGAGCATGTCTGGACCCACGTTCAGACAGCCTGGCACGTGCGCTGCTCTCAGCGAGCGCAGATTGTGCTGGGACCACACAAGGAGGCGTTCCGCCAAAGAGTGTAGGTTCCGTGATCTGAGACCGCCCTGGCGGTTTATGTAGAACACCACCGACATGTTGTCCGTGCGGACTAAGACGTGATGGCCCTTTAACAGGGGAAGGAAAAATTCCAAAGTGTTTTCGACCGCTTTCATCTCCAGACAGTTTATGTGTAGGCGCTGTTCTTGGCCTGACCACAGGCCAAACGTCAGCCTGCCCTCTTATAGGGCACCCCAACCTGAGTTGGAGGCATCTGTCGAGACTACTTTCAGCTTCGAGATCACTCCCAGATCCACACCTGACTGATACCAGTCGATCGCCTTCCAGGGCCCAAGAGCTGTAACACAGTTCTGGGTTACCTTGAGGCGTGCGTGACCAGTGGCCCACGCACGTCGGGAACTCGCGTCTTCAGCCAGTACTGAAGTGGGTGCATGTGAAGCGAGCCCAGTTTAAGCACTGCTGAGGCTGAGGCCATAAGACCCAGCATCCTCTTAAATCTTTTGAGAGGGGTGACGCTGCCGGCCTTGAACGACGCTGCCAGGCATTGTATACTCAGCGCGCGCCGTGATGTAAGCCGCACTGTCATCGACACTGAGTCCAGTTCTGTTCCCAGGAAAGAGATTTTCTGGCTGGGAGACAGCAAACTCTTGGTCCAATTGACTTTGAGACCCAGGTTCAGATGACTGAGTAGTAAAGCCCTGTGCGTTATCAGTTCTGCCTTTGACTGCGCTAGGATTAGCCAGTCATCCAAATAGTTTAGCACTCGCATACCCCGTTGTCTTAGGGGAGCGAGCGCCGCGTCCATGCACTTTGTAAATGTACGAAGTGCTAAAGACAGGCCGAACGGCAGGACGGTGTACTGATAAGCCTGGCTGTCGAAGGCGAATCTCAAGAAAAGCCTGTGACGGGGTGTTATTTGAATCTGGAAATAAGCATCCTTCAGATCCTAGCATCCTAGCAGCATCACACTCCGGCGGTCTCTGTGAGCGGCGCTTTTGTGGTGCAGCCCAGCAGAGAGAAGCGGAGGAGCGGGGTCCACGTTGAAGATGACTAGTCAAGCTTGCAGGGTTGACACAGTCATGATGTCACATTCCGGGCAGCCGCCCTGGGAAAGCGTGTGGTCCACGTGGTTTCGTCCCAGGCATGGAGCACACAGGATGTGACGGTCCCTGTCACTGAGAGGGGCTCGACACGAGCCGCATTGGAAACACGAGGCATTTGGAACAACGCCTTGGCTCTTTTAGGAAGAAAACACGTGAGTGTCGCGACTGCGAACACACACGTGAGTGATTGTAAAAGGATATAAGCGCCGGATGGTGCAGCAGGAACGGCGGCTGAAGGCGGCGTGAAGACGACCGGCTTCCTCAGACTCTGTTCTGCGATGCAGATGGCTCGTCCCCCTGCAGTGCCTCTTCAACAACGCAGGCTTCTTCCGGAGATCCAGCGATGTGAGTACTTCGCTGAAGAGATGAAAAATCAAAGAACACCCTATCTGGACTGGGCTTATATAGACATAAGCCACGCCCATTCTGGCGGGACGTGACGTGACAAGCAGTTCCTCAATATGCTGCAGCAGTTGCCGCAGAGCAACCAATAGGCGCGCGAGCCGCCTCGCCTAGGTCTGCTCTGTGCAGCAATGCGTTTTAAATTAATGCAAAAATTAAGGAAAATTTTTTGGCTTCAGTATTCTCGCAAAAAGGGATTTTCCCGTAGCGTAAGCAAGCTTACGCAACACGAGAGTACTCTCGTAAGAGAACTGATTCATTATACTTGATTTTAACACTTGCTTTAGTGGGTAATGAAACAGTTTTATGACCTAAAGCAAAATAATCTATTTTAATATTAGATATAAAAAAATAAAATAAAATAAAAACTCTGTTTTACAGATCTGACCCTCACCTTTAAAACGATGTTGTATGTGTTTGGATCAGTTGCTGTTATTTTAGTGAACTCTGTTACACTGATGACTGAACTGATACTGAAAATGGGTGAGTGAATAACAACATTTTACTATGATGCAGTGTTTCATGCTGTTAGTATTACAAAATATATCATAAAGATGAATTTAAATATTACTAATGATTATAATCTAATATTTTAATGTCATCTTCAGTTAATGGTGAGCGTGCAGTTGGAGATCTGAGAGTTGTCGTCTTCTCCTCTGAAAGCATATTTGCTTTTTCTCTGCTGATTTTGACATTGTTTGGACCCTGTAAGTACAACTGGAATTATTTGTTTTATTACAAATCATCAACATTTGTTTAATGCCCTTATTTACATTCATTTAGGCATTATGTTTTTTGTTCATAATAAAGAATTTCAAACTGATTTAACAACTTATTTCAGCCATTTGTATGTTTGTTAAATTCAGGAATCAGATATATTCATTATGCCATTGATTTTATAAAAACATATTTTCTCCCACTGTTTTTAACATGCAGGGATTTCTGATATAAAATGTGGGCAGTGTTGTCAGGTTAGTATTATTGATTAGAGATTTACAATCAACCTGAATTTACTTCATATATTTAACGTGCATCCAACACACATTTACATCTTAAACAGAAAGCAGCGAGAACTGGTGACATTCCAGTCACCGAACTGTACCAGAACGTACTCGGTTACTAACGTAACCTCGGTTCTCTCTAGAAGAGGGAACGAGTATTGCGTAAGTATCTTACGCTAGGGGAAAACCTCTTTTCCACGAGATATTGAAGCCAAAAAATTATCCTATAATTTTGTATTAATGCAAAACGCGTTGCAGCAGCATGCAGACATGGGCGAGACAGCTTGCGCGCCCATTGGCTGCTCTGGGCAACTGCATCAGCCTACCGAGCGAGGCCTATAATGACGTTAGACCAATGAGGGCGCTTTGCGCCCACTGCGTCATGTCCCGCCAAAACGGGCGTGGCTTAGAGCATATGAGCGGAGTGGAACGGTGAGAATCTCCGCTCATCGCTCACTGAACTGTTCACCCCTCCGCTCCCCGCTCAAAGCTACATCAGGCCGCTCCGCTCATTTTCGCTCAGCGTTCAACGCAGTTTGCTTCGTGCTCCACTCAAATCACCCCCATCACCCCCCCCCTCCCCCGCTCATCCAAAAAAGGAAAAAAATCATGTATATCACTTGTAGCGGTCCCCAACCTTTTTTGCGCCACGGAACGGTTTAATATCAGACAATATTTTCATGGACCGGCCTTCAAGGTGTGTGGCGGATAAATAATAAAAAAAAAAATGATACGACTGGCATAAAAACTGGAGTATTTTTTTAAATAGCCTATAATAATAAACGTAAATCCAATGTGTAGGCCTACTCGCAAATGAGAAAGTCTGAACACAAACAAAATGCCCCCAAAAGAAAAAAAAATCTTTAGTTGAAAAAAAGTTTTCAGTGCTGATGCGTTCATGTATGTAAGGGTGGCGCTGCCAATAAAGCACCTAAAAGCTGTCACAACGAACCGGCAAAATTAATGATTATGAATATGTAAAATATAGCAGGAGACATTTTAATTTTTTTTATGTCTGTCGGCTGGAAAGATGCTGACTCGTGATCTTCGCAGTAGTGAACGCGCCTGAGAGAAATGCACATTTCATACGGGAGAGCAGTCTGTTTTCTTTCGTTTTGAATTGTTCTGTTTAAAAGTAGACATTTCAAGCTTTATATATGTCTCGGGTCTGTGAGGCAAGTAGGCTATATGCTGAGTTTCGGTTCATTCATGACTCATGAGACAAACTCCAGGTTCACGCCGGCGCCTTCGTATCGTGGTTATCTATTTTCTAATATATTTACTTCTTATTAAATCCAGACAATTGGTTGATGAAACATTGATTAAAATTAAGATACAATTAATACAAAACGAAATTAAATTTAAAGACAGGCTTTGTGCTTTCTGTTTGAGGTCTCAGTGAAAGTTTTAAAGCAGTCTTTCAGTGCCGCTTTCAGAGCGCTCACGTCCGTAACGGAGAACTGTCCCGTCCTTAACATTGTTTTTTTTTGTATAAATTTCTAAATAAATACGACTTATAGTCCAGTGCGAGGCTAGGCCTAGCTATATGTTTTTTCTTCTTCATGGCGCATTTTTTGACTGATGCGCCTTATACTCCGGAGCGACTTATATTGATAGGCTACACCTGTATGAATTCTCATTTTACTTTTTGAAGTACTTTTTGAACTCCATTATTGAGCCGAGTTTTGCCTGAAAATAGTCTACTGTTGATGACTGTGCAAGACAGATGGATTCAGGGTCAGGCTTGACTGAGCATGCTTCAGACTCGTGGTGTGAGCGGAGCGAAATTGGAGCGGGAAATGCGACGCTCCGTCCTTTTGAAATTGCCGCTCTGCGCTCTGTCCAAGATCCGCCCGCTCACGCTCCCCGCTCGCTCCCGCTCCACTCCGCTCACATGCTCTGGCGTGGCTTAGGCCTATAAAAGGAGGCTCGGGGGCAGCTGATACCTGTTTTTTCATCGCCGAAGCGAACCAGAGTGTGTTGCATGCACGGCAAGATACGCAGTACTCGTTCCCTCTTCTAGAGAGAACCGAGGTTACGTTAGTAACCGAGTACGTTCTCTTACGAGAGGTCTCTCGTACTGCGTAAGTATCTTACGCTAGGGGACCCAATGCAAAACGCCGTGCGTGCTGGGATCTAACACCAATAAACCTGAAGGCGAAGCCCAGGATTCACAGTGCACAAGTCAGCGAGCGCGAGCGCTGCATGATCTTCACCCAGGCAGGAAACGCAGATGACATGGCGGTCCCCGTCGCTGAGTGGGGCTCTACACGAGCCGCAAGAAGGCATCTTGAAAAAGACGCGAGCTCTTTTAGAGTGTGTGTCGCGCCAGCGAACACACACACACAGAACAGAGAGTAAAAGGATATAGGCGCCGGATAGCGCAGCGGGAGCGGCAGTAGAAGGTGGCGTGGCCAGCGGCTTCAGGTGATGGCTCGTCCCGCTGAAAGGCTTCTTCAGACGGCGCGGCTTCTCTCTCGGGATCCAACGATGCGTGAGCTTCGCTGAGGAGATGAAAAATCAGGTATCAGCTGCCCCCGAGCCTTCTTTTATAGGCCTAAGCCACGCCCGTTTTGGCGGGACATGACGCAGTGGGCGCGAAGCGCCCTCATTGGTCTGACGTCACTATAGGCCTCGCTCGGTAGGCTGATGCAGTTGCCGCAGAGCAGCCAATGGGCGCGCGAGCTGTCTCGCCCATGTCTGCATGCTGCTGCAATGCATTTTGCATTAATACAAAATTATAGGATAATTTTTTGGCTTCAATATCTCATGGAAAAGAGGTTTTCCCCTAGCATAAGATACTTGCGCAGTACGAGAGACCTCTCGTAAGAGAACCAGGATTATCATATCTTTTAGATGGTTTTATTGATTTAAGATTTTATAATTGACCTCAAATAAAAGGCTCTTTGCTTCATGTTAAACCGTCTTAAATAAATAGACTAAAACATATCTTCTCCTGAACCCAGAATGCAGCAGAGAATGAAGCTTCAGCCAGTGGATCAAACCAGAACTCAGCAGAATCACATGAGATTAATCCTCTACTGAATCAAGATCAGGAGGCTGGAAGAAGCGACAAGACGAAGGAAAATCAGCCGGATTAAGTGGAAGCCGTTGTAAATTACTCAACAAACACACACACCTGTGACCGCATTACATCAGTATTACTGCACAACTGCTGTTTGTGATTCTTTGTTGCTGCATGTGTTGCTTAGCAACCTCTTTGGAACTACATTGCTTGGCGGAGGAATACATGTGTAATGTAAAGCCTGTTTTATACTTCTGCGTTGAACTCACGCCGTAGCTACGTCGTAGGCTGTGTGTAGCGCGCATACCCTTCGGCGTACCCTGACGTGCACCTTTCCAAAAATGTAACAACGCGTCAACTCTACACGGACACAAGCGCTGTGATTGGTCTGCTAGAACCCCTCCCTTGGGTTTCACCTGCTCCCTCTGCAAGTGTAATTGCGCGTCAACGCGGACAACGACGCAGAAGTATAAATGAAAACCAACGCGTTGCCTACAGCGTAGAGGCTTCGGCGTAGGTCCGACGCAGAAGCATAAAACAGGCTTAAGGCCTCATTATACTTCTGCGTCGGACCTACGCCGGAGCCTATACGCCGTAGGCAACGTGTTGGTTTTCATTTTTTACTTCTGCGTCGTTGTCCGCGTTGACGCGCACCTAGGGAGCATGTGAAACCCCGAGGGAGAGGTTCTGGCAGACCAATCACAGCGCTTGTGTCTGCGTAGAATTGACGCGTTGTTACATTTTTGGAGAGGTGCACATCAGGGTACGCCGTAGGGTACGCGCGCTACACACAGCCTACAACGTAGCTACGGTGGCAGTTCGACGCAGAAGTATAAATAGGCCTTTAAAGGTAGGGTAGGTAGGAATTTTATAAAAAACTTTTTTCCAAATTTGTTTAAAATTTCTATATATATCAATACATAATTAAAATGTAAGTACTCTGAAAAAAAAAAGAGTATAAAAATCGAGTGACTCTAGACCGTTTAATCTGCATTAAACACAGCTCATTATTTCCATTCGGGACGAAACAAAGGATTGGCTTAGGCGACTGTCACTCTCTCGCAACCATGGCAACCACCCTTTTGCCACACAGGATCTGCCCATATGCGCGCGCACCCGTTTGATTTGAGGAATTCAAGAGGCACGGAACCTAGGAATAGCAAAACAATGGCAGAGAAAGAGCAATCAAAAATTCACATTACCGGCATATGCAGTTAGCAAAGGCAAACAAGGCAAAAAAGGAAGACAGTACTAGAAAAGGTAATGAACAAAAAGTCTTTGAATAAAACGCGTGTCAATATCATCGGACCCTAGTTGCACGACCTCCTCTGCTTCGCCCTCGACCCCGGACCTGTCCTCGAGCTGACGATGCGGTACTTGTCTCTGGAGTGTAGCCTAGTCCTCATCAGAGTCAACAATGGAGTCGCGCATTCATGTGTTTTGGGGGCGTGGCTTTGGAAGGAGCCCAGAAGGGAGGGGGTGGAGTGAATGGAAATAATGAGCTGTCTTTAAAACAGTCGTGAGAGGTCTACAGACACTCGATTTTTATACTTTCTTTTTCAGAGTACTTACATTTTAATTATGTATTGATATATAAATAAAGTTTAAACAAATTTGGAAAAGAAGTTTTTTAGACAATTCCTGCCTACCCTACCTTTATTAAGGGATAATGTAGAGCGAGGCGGTTGTTATAGCGAATACAACCTGACAGGCTGATCTGCGTCGGGGTCTTTATTCGCTGTAACAACCGCCTCGCTCTACATTATCCCGCTTATTACATGGCTACCTACCAAATAAATCAATAATTCGACACAAAATATTGATTTAAAAAGGAGTTTATTGATTTAAAAACGATTGTAGGCTATTGCTTCCGCTAAAGAAAATAGTATGTTCCGTCTCTACGGTTAGAATCCTGTGTCCGTAGCAACGCTCTGTTTTTCATGGCAACGGTGTGTTATACCAGAGCCAAGCAATTTAAAATGACTCTGGTTATACTCAGAGCCATAGAGAGAGAGAGTTGCGACAACGGAAGTTCAAAATGCTTAGTTGTCACGTGATTCGCGTAGACCTCAGATAGTTCCAGGAAGTGCTTCGGAATCAACTAGCATGCTTTAAAACACAAGTTTATTTGATTCAGATGTACTGATAATATACAATCTTATTCTTTAAACGTCTTACCTTTTAAAAGTGCATCACAAACGGTCTGTTCTACCGCGCTGTTGTTACTTCCGGGAACTATTGAGAGGCTCTACGAGCCGCCATTGCTGTAAAAAAAGCGTTCCATTGTTGTCAATGGAGTTGTCGCAACTCTCTCTCTATATGGCTCTGGTTATACTTAGCAGCGGTATGTTATCAAGAAATAACAGACCGCATTCTACATTAGAATTCAACCAAGCCATGTAATAAAACGTTATATTTTTTGTTGCTGGTGTTTATGAAACAGATATTAATAAAATAATAATACAGCAGATAAGCATTCATACTGAATCACAGCTTTCAGAACACCATTTATGGATATTAAAAATATTTACCTTCCTGAATGTGTGCAGAGCAGCAGCCAGAAAACCGTCAGCAAGAGTCCAGAACATTCCCTGAGAGCAGGGATTACGCCGGTGAAATAAATCCGTGTTATTCCTCTAATGTGACTGAATCTGGGTTCAAAACTCTGAGTTGTTGTTTCCTTCCTTCCTCCTGCTGGACAATGTCTGTATATCCTTCTTTATAAAGTTTCCAGCCCAGAATGAGTCCAAACGTAGAGGCGACAAGCACATGCAGATCAGCCGCTCTCCTCCACAATAATGACCCTAAAGATCATAAAATTGATTTATTTATAACTCGAAATTCTACCATAATCTGTAATGATGGTCAAAACATGTGGGATTTTGTATGTGAATGATGAATGTGTTCAGATGTCGTAGTTTTGTGTAAAGAACAAGCTGAAAAACTCTTTATTTACTGTTAGTTTGAACACAGTCTGTATTTTTTGTCTCGTCTTTTTATTGCAATATCCATCCATTATTTCTAATGAGCATAAGTATATAATATTTGTATTACTGTTAAATTAATAAACTGGGAAACTGCATTTTGACTATGACTATTTATATTTATAATCTGCACATATTCTGTTTGCACAAAACATCTGGATGGATGATCTTCTATATATATTAAAATAAGCAATATAATGTACGGGAATACTGTATCCCACAATGCAATGTGTTCCACTTGATTTTTGAATGAATGAACCAGACATAATATCAGATAATAACAAAATCGTATTAAAATGTAGTTATTGTGTTGATATTTGCATGATAACTGTCTCCTGACAGATGAGGAGTGTTTCTACTCCACTAGATGGCAGAATCGCTCAGCTGGATTCATGAAAAACTTCTTCACTTTCTTCTTTCCTGTTATTTATTTGTTGTTGACAGCAAATCAAAAAGCACAATCCAGCTGGAGCAGCATAACCCTGCAGAAATAAACATAAAACAATATCAGACCACAAGCATGTTATAGAGCAGCAGAAATGTTTCTCATTTAATGTGAAGTGAAGCCTCACCATCCACAAAACAGCATCCGGATCATTTATCTGAAGATAAACACACAAATAAGCGGTTAATTAACGATAATAAACTCTTATGTAATGTATGTGCATTGTATGTAAATAAATATAACATTTGCCTGCACGAAAGTCGCCAGCGAGAAAAACACTGACATGAATAAATTACAGACTCTCCAGATGATCTGAGAAAACGAGACTCTGATCTTGTTCGTCATTTGGACTCTTATTTATTTATTCATATGAGTTTATTAACATCTCTCTTTACTAAACACTTTATAACTGTCTAGTTTTCCGGATATGACGGACAGCGGGATGAAGCATTATGGGAAATGAAGTTTACGACATTTGTCCTCACAGGGCATTGGATTTACAACGCAAACGAGAATCAGTCAAACAAACAATAAATCTATGTTTATTCATGAATCTTTTTTTTATTTTTTTATTTTATTATATACGTTATTTTTTTGCGTAAATATAATTATGAATTATTATATTTTGTTAAATATAGCCTAATTATAATATATTTTTAAACCAGTTAAAAGCTGAATACCATACTGATTTATTTCATTTTCTATTTCTGCACTATATTTATTTGGTTTATTTGCATGTAATATTCTATTCTATTCTATTCTATTCTATTCTATTCTATTCTATTCTATTCTATTCCTCATTATTGGCATGGTCATTCTCATGGTCTGGGTCAATTCTGGTAAACCTTCAATTATTTCCTCATTCATTTGCAGCATTTGTGACGTGTTGGTGAATGTAGAACATCTTTAGGTCACGTTGAATGTTGTTCAAAAATGTAACAATATTTATTATATGTTTTATTGTTTTTTATTTATGTTGTTCTGTTTTGTTTTGCTCTGTTTTGTGTTATTTTATATTCTTTTATGATATGTATTATATGTATTATATTTCATTTTATTTGTTTTGTTTTGCTCTGTTATATGGCATTTTATTATTATTTTTATTATATTTTATTTGGTTTGTTATGTTTTGTTTTATATTATATTCATTCATATTAGGGTATTTGTCCTGTCACAAATTACTTTCCAACTGTGTGTGTGTGTGTGTGTGTGTGTGTGTGTGTGAGAGAGAGAGAGAGAGAGAGAGAGAGAGAGAGAGAGAGAGAGAGAGAGAGAGAGAGTCTGCTGTCTGTCTCTCTCTCTCTGCATTGCAGCCCAGCGCTGGCTGCTGGAAGTCAAACCCAAATGGCGACGTCCAGCTCCAGTAGTAACCCTTCATCATCTTCATCCTCCTCCTCCTCCGCACAGCAGCACCCGAGCCAGAGCCAGCAGCACATCAGCAGCAGCAGCATGAGCACCATGAGCAGCATGCAAGGTCAGAAACACACCCGAACCGCCCGAACCAGCCGAGCCGCAGCGTTATATCATCAGATCCGATGACAGTTTACACACATCTCACACACACACTGTGTTATCAGCGCTGCAGCTTTCACTCAGCCATTGATTTAGCATCGCATTTACTAGCTCTGAATGTTAGTATTATTTTAATCAGTCGCCTTTAACTTACACTTGTAGTTTTCATTCTAATGTTAGTCTTGTTAGCCGCACGGCTAACTGCTTTAGTCAAACACTGACAGGCCTGCGAAAATGTCATTTCTCAGCCTCATAAATGCATTATTTACTATGCAAACTGTTTATAAATTAATATTTTGTATGTCCATGTCTCTGTTAGTATTATATTAATTCGTTTAATGCCGTTGTTTGTTTTCTGGCTGTCATTGGAGTTTGTTGACATGTTTAGCTGGAGGGCTAACAGGCTAACGATACCTTAATGCTAATGTGAAATTCAGGTAAATGCGCGTGGATCTTTGGGGATTAAAATGTTGTTTATTAATCAATGAAAAGATTAAGATGTTGTTTAAATCATTTGTGGATCACCACACACATATTTGCAGCTGATTTCTTAAGGAAGTGACACTTGAATCAATGGAAAGATGCTAGTCTAGATGATTTATCAATCACATAAACCAGTTGTTTTCAATTTTTAAGATGCCAATAAAGGCCCCAAATATGATCATCAACATTTAAAATATCTTTATAGTTTCTTGTGTAAATACGCAAGTTATACTATGAAAACATAATATTAAAAACGTCCAAAATATGAAAAATTTTAAAAAATATTTAGTTTCTACTTTTACATTACGTTTTTTTCTACACAATATTGTACTTTACTATTGTACTAATTTCCTTATTTAGCTTATTCATTTACTAATTTGTTTACTATATATATATATATATATATATATATATATATATATATATATATATATATATATATATATTTACTCATTTGCTTATTTATTTTAATCAATTTTTATTTAACTTATTTTTTATATATATTTTTTATTTATACATGCTTTATGTATATATATAGAAAACTTATTTTAATAAAACATTTATTTATTTATTTCCTTATTTATTTTAAGCACTTTTTTTTTTTTCCCATATGATTTATTTTACACTCTTTCTCTAATCTTTTCAACGCCCCCATTTTGAAAACCCCTGATGTTAACTACAACATAAATCTGTTTATGTTTTTTATTTGGGCATTTTTATGACTCAGATTCTACCACATGATATATGTTAATGATTTATATTTTTGGGGTCGAGTCATTTAGGGCAGTATCTACCATAACTTTACCATAACATTTTTTTAAGGTAGAATGTGGGTTCATTTCGGACATTAACCAGCCATAATAGTGTAGGCTACATTTTTTGTGTTAAACATCAGGTGTGGATATGTGTGGAAACAGACAGCAGCTCTAACAATAATTAGTACTAATTTTAGCTTGAAATGCGACTCTTTCAATAGTCTTGGTTTATTTTGGTAATGGTTTGGTGTAGTGGTTAAAAGATGTGAGCTGGTGACTGAAAGATTGCAGGATTGAACAAGGACACCGATGTGTTTGAATTGTGTTTATCATAAAGTCATCAACAAGATCATTACAATTATTGTAGTTTTATTAGTCTTGATATTGAAGATTTTTCAGTTCCTCTATGACTGCCTCTATAGACTTTGAGTATTAATATTTATTTGAGTTTTTATACATCATGATAGTATTTGTTTTACTGCTTTTAATTCATGCAGATCTTGTTGTATTAAAATGGCTTTACTACTCCAATATTTTAAGGTTCTGCATTAAAAATGACAGTAAAACAGTAAAGAGAATTATTTACTTCATGCAATTCTTTATATTTTTAAATTCTTATTTTGTGGTGAAATATGAAGCAGACCTGTTTTATGATGAGATGATGACTTGTTAGTGCATGTTTGCTGATTAGTTATTGTGTAGAAATACTGCATATGTAATTCTGGTTTCAGTTTCTTTACAGTTATTATCCAGTTCACTGGGTTTTACTTCTAGGATGAAGTTAAATTTGAATCTCCACGTAAAAACTCTTCAGTTTTGCATCAGTGTTTGGCCTGTTTTTGTCTGAAAAAGTTTCTCACTTTTTCCGTGCTTCTCCAACATCACACCAGTCCATTCCTGTATTTCCTGAAACGCTGTCGGATGTGATTTGCCTGGTTTGGTTGGGAAGGTTATTCATTGGCTTCACATGAACAGGAGGAGGAAACGCACATGAATCATCATCACATGATTTATGAAGTTAATCTCAGCGTTCTTGTGTTCAGATAAACCTTTTGTAGATCATGTTCATTACGTATTTGTGTTGCAAAACTTCCTTGTTGTTAGACTGTAAAAATGAGTTCTAAATAAAGCTGTTATTGTAGTTATTTCCATTTGGAATTTAACTTTTAATTCAGTGACAGTGTTTCTTTTTGACATTTACTGTCGCAATTTCTGAATGAAAATTGTAAAAACTAATCAATGTTTTTCAGTGTATCTGTCATAACCTAACATGAATCTTTTTCCAACATAGGCTGCATTTCTTAACGCTCTGAAGTTCAGCTGGACGGATTGTTTAACATGTGTTAAATGAAATGCATAATTTCCCCTCATGATATTTCTCTCCTTTATCTCTTGCCTCCTCTTACCCACAATCCTCCCTGATGCCGGACCACGGTGAGACCTTGTGAAATTGTTCTTCCCAGAACTGCCGAATATTTTATTTTCTCTTCATGTTTTTTTTTTTTTTAGTCTGGTATTTTCCTTTATTTTACATTCTGCTGATTTCCGGTTGCTGTTGTGTGTGAAACTCCTCTGCATGTTTCCCATGTTTACCGGTTCGCTGATGCACATCCCGGCACAAAGGTTTGCTTTAGTGCGGTTCAGATGCTCAACGTGAGCCGGTTTTCTTACAGTTTGAGGTTTAATGGGAACTTTATGGCTATGAAGATCAGGTTATGGAGACAAAATGAAGGTGTTTTTCCAGATCAAACTCTGTTTCTGTGTTGATGAGTGAAGTGTTCGTTGTTCTTCTCACCACCAGGGTTTCAGATAAACCTGTCTGGACTTCCCCAAAGTAAGCCAAGCCTCCTAAACCGTGTCTGTCCGCTGTGCTCGCGTCTGGGGAAGCCTGTCCTCTGTCCTCGACACTAATCTGTCCTCACGCGGGCTCTGCTAGACTTGTGCCGATCTACGACTGACCGCTCTGCATGCTAGAGTTAGTCGCTCTGTCCTGAGAGAGTCCTGGATCAACTTAGAGGGAGAGTTCACCCTTGAATGAAAGGCATAATTTACTCACCCTGGTGTTGTTCTAGTGCCGTACGCCCGTCTTCCTTTTATGGACCACAGAATGAGAATTAAAAAATATATATATATCTTTTTTGCACTCGTCCATATATTGACAGTGAATAGCGACTTAGCATCAAGCTTTTTTTTAAAAGACACAAAAGAATCACACGTGCCGTATATTCCAAGTGTATGCGATCGGGTTTGGTGGTTTTTTGGTGTTTGGTGTTAGCCTGGGTTTCCCCATACTGCCTTGAGCGCAGCGCGATTTTATTCACGCTGCTAGGCAGCCTGGATACCATGGACTAGATTTTCGCCTCAGCGAGGGAACCAATCACAGAACGGGGAGGGAGCAGCAAGACGATGACGACGTCTATGCGACACACCGAAGCAGTTTGTTTATATCTATGGATCCAACATGGCAGCAGAAGTGAAGTTACCTTTCGATGCAGCCTTAGATAGTGTTCTAAGTAGTTTAGAACGCAAGTTTATTTCGTCTTCTTCCTCGTCGAATTTCTGTCGCTCTACATACGTCATCTGGTATAATTGAAACGATTGGCTATGAGCTACGTACAGGCGCATTTGATAGACATTCGTAGCGTCCAATAAACGTCTCTGATCATTCGTAAACCACGCCTCAAATACGAGAAAATGATCATGTGGTTCCCAGACCATGTCTCAATGAGAAAGAGGTCTGACGTTAGCCAGGCTAGTTTGGTGTTGAAATTGAATGCATTATTTAACACACTTCTTGACATGGCCGTTGATCTTCTGTGCATGATGTGCGCATTCGTTTGTGAGACTCTATTAGCGCCGCAGTTTACTCCGTCTCACCCAGAAAAAGCACACAAGTGCTTGCCATGTTCCTCCTTCTGTGAGGTGAATATATCCGCTGTGTTCGTCGTTACAAGAAGCTATCGCGTTGACATCTGTCATCGGTCATAATAACTATCATCTGACAAACAGAGTTCCGGTGATATTTGACTCAGTGAAGAAAGTACACAGATACTTCTTTGGGATTTCTTGCTGTTGTTCACTGCCCGGCCAAAAGACAAAGTCACTGTTTGGATTAAAATAGGCGAATGCTTAAGAGTCTATGCCTGGATCATTTTTGCAGTGATTATTATGTTTCTATCATGTTTTATGTTTGACAACAGTTCTTCTAACCCTAATTAATGGAGAGTGTAGCATGAATCGGAGATGAGATCTTGTATTTTCAATGCAAGAGTCCAGCACTCAGTAAAGTCTCCTCCAGCACATCCTGAAGACACTCAATGAGTTTAAGATCTGGACTCAGAGGTGCCGATTCATGTTTGAGAATGATTCTTCAAGCTCCTCACAACCATTCTTTCACAGTTTGAGCCTGATGAATCTTGACATTGTCCTCCAGGAATATGGCCATGATGTTTCTCCCTACATGGCTGTTTAAGAAATGAAATGCTACACACTCCATCAGTTAGCGTTAGAAGAACGGTTCCCAAACATATAACATGCTAGAAACATAATAATCACTGCAATAATGATCCAGTCATAAACTCTTAAGCATTTGAATTCAAACAGCGACTTTTTTTTTATTGTGGACCAGACGGTGTATTTCGTGTCGCATTTTTGTTAATCTTGATTTCTCAAAGGTCAAGAATTTTCTACATTAAATAATACATGCAATTTTGTTTTGTTTTTCACCAAACCCTGTCGTATTCCCCCAGAACACTTGGACTATACGGCACGTGTCGCATGGGATCATTCTGTGATACTTATGCACCTTTTTTATAAGCTTGATGCTGTTCGCCATTCACTGCCATTATATGGATGGGCGGAGTGAGGCATTTTTTATTTTATTTCTCCTTTTGTGATCCATAAAGGGCATACAGCTTTAGAACAACGCCAGGGTGGGTAAATGATGATTTAATTTTCATTTTTGGGTGAACTATCCCTTTAACATAAAAAAAATCATATATATTCCCTAAAATGTATTATTTCATTTTCCATTCTTAGTTTTTTAGTAAATATTGTGTACAATAAGTATTTCCTCAGCATTTTTGCTCACATCTCATTTATCATCAGGCTGTGTTATGTTTATATCAGCATTATTTCGGCCACTCTTCTCTTTAGATGTTGTAATTAAATAACACACATTAGTCGACCTCTAGTCAGCTCTTCCGTTTGATAATAACTTGGACATCTACATAAAGAGGAGTTCAGCGAGAAATCGGCACAAGTCTAAAGCTTCGAGCTTCCATTGACTTCTGGACAGTCGATTGGTCCTCACTTTAATTTGATTTAGTCCATCACATTCATCAAAATCAGCCTTACTTGATCCAGATTACTGAAATAATCACACAAGTGTGTTTCTGTATTGATCAGTTTGTGGTGTTTGATTCACACGCAGTAATGGAAGCTCTGGTGGATGTTTCTTCTGGTGTTTTAGACGGCTTTTCTACTAACCGGTGCAGTGATGATTATTGCCTTGGGGGTTGTAGCTGTCTTCCCGGTTTCTTGGGTTTGCATTTTGTTTAGTGTTCGAGCACTGCTGGTGCTGGGATGTTTTTGGCATGTGCATCTGGAACAAACACAAGCTTGTTGGGACATGGACGCACATGCCGTGAGATTTCAGAAATGCTGTTCCTCTGGTATTCGAATCCTCACATTCTTGTGGTGGAGGGAAAATAGGCCTTAATTTCACAGAGATGTGTTAACCCTCAAAAAGACTCTTTAAACATGAATTCTCTATTAATCTGAAGATATTTTTGGTGCTTAAACATTATTTGTTCTCAGTCGTCACATAAATAAATTTCCAGTAATTCGCATGTCTAGTTTGTGTATATGGAAACAACAGAAGCATTGAATTATAGCTTGGTGAATGATATCTCTGTAAACTTTTTGATAACAATAACATTTTGAAAGTCCTTCCCAGAATTGCTTGTAATTGTGAGTTGAATTCTGCATCTCTTTATTATGAGAAGAACAGAAATGGTGTCACAAAACTACCCTCGTATTATACAAAACACAAAAATATACTGACCAAAACACAAAAATATTGGAAAAGGATGTAATGATATAAAGTAATTTGACTTTAATTCATTTAAAGGTATGATAAGTCGGAAAACCCACTTTAATGCATTATTTTTTTGTAATAATTCATCATTCTGACATGCGTTATTCCTTAAAAACTCAGTTTTGGATTTGGTTTAATGGTCTGTCTTTTTTTTAACATTATTTTTTAAAGTTTTGTCTAGTGATGCACCAAAATTGTGGCAACCAAAAAAACAAAACAAAAAATTAACAAAACTGCAAAATAATTTTTTTAAAGTGAAAGAAAGTTTCGGCCGAAATAGTTTCGGAGGAAAGATCTACGATTATTAAGATTTAATTGCCACTTCTTCATTTATGCATTTTGATGCATTTTTGATTCTAGAGTAGCAATCATGTATAATTTGTCAAATTCAAAATCAAAATATCAATAACTTTACTACAAAGACCTTTAGTTTATCTCCTGAAGACACAACTCCTTGAACAAAGAAAAATCCTAGATATAATTACCTAAACTTTATTTTCGGGTTTGGCCAATGAAAACTTTAATTCCGTTTTCAATCTTTTGTTTAATGTTGTCACTGCATCACTAGCTGTCATGTTGTTTGCATCGGCTTCATTGCCATGGGGGATATTTGTAGTGCTCATGATGGACACTGCACCTCTCGTTTGTGGTGCACATGATAGATTCATACATCATGTAGTGTTTGGGTTTTGCATGAGGTGATGGTAAGTTTCTTCTGTATCTCCTGTTTTGTGTCCGGATGTGATCAGATCTGCGCTCTATTGTCTGCCGTGAGTGGACACACAGTAGATGGGGAAGACTTGCTGATGTTAAGCGCAGGGTTTGAGCATGTCGGACTGCAGTCACTGTCTTCTGCTGCCAGATTTGCTAAAGCCGTCGTCGTCCTCCGTGTGTTTCCACACTGTACATTGAACATGTTTCAAACCCTCAGCGTGTCCCGATGGCTTTAGGAAATCCGGCTCTCGGGTTCCTCTCCTGGTGCTCCGATGTGCATGTCTCTAGTCAACTGTTGTCTCTTCCCACATCTTCCATGGCTTAGTTATAGATGTCATCATCATCATCCTCCTCTTATGGCAGCCTGAACAAAATACACCTGCAAATTTGTCTTCAAGTTGTCTGAGTGTGTGTGTGTCTCTTCCTCCTCTGTCAGGTAAACGTAAAGCCCTGAAGTTAAACTTTGCCAGTCCTCCAGTCAAAACTACTTCCAGAATCACTCTGAACACTGCCGGACTTCCTTTCCAGAACCCACACATGTGAGTACGGATCATCTGACGGCTCTTTCACATCTGACTGATACTAAAACACTGATCAAACTCAATCACCTTCTCACAGAGTTTAGATCCAACTCCTGTGATTGCTTGTATTGTCATAAAAATGTAAACTAGAGGTTATGCGTGTTTATAAAACGGATAGTTCCAGTCCTTGATTCTGATTGGTTGAGCCGCATTCGAAGCCGTTGTAAATTACTCAACAAACACACACCTGTGACCGCATTACATCAGTATTACTGCGCAACTGCCGTTTGTGAGTCTTTGTTGCTGCATGTGTTGCTTAGCAACCTCTTTGGAACTGCATTGCTTGGCGGAGGAATACATGTGTTATGACGGTATATTTTTTGTTGCTGGTGTTTATTTTATGAATAAAATAAATATTAAAATTAATATTTTTATGGAGTAACCGCACTAAGCACACTTTATAACAGCAATAAGCCCCTTGAAGCCGTTTTTTTCAGTGGATTTAGAACAGCTAAGGGGGTTTTAGCTAACAACGCTGCTTAGCTGTTCTAAATCCACTGTAAAACACGGCGTCGCGGGGCTTATTGCTTAAGTCGTCACCGTCAGCTGGAGTGACTGTGGTTACGGCCACTGAGTGGCAAAAAGACTGAGTGGCTGTATTTGTTTTCAGCGAGAATGCTGCGAAAACGCACAAAACACATCTAAAACGGGAAAGAGCTTTGAGATTGATCGTACGACTAGATTTGACAAGACAAGGCATATTTTTACAGACTGTCGAAAGCTACACGAACGCACAAAACACATATAAAACGGGAAAGAGCTTTGAGACTAGATTTGACAAGAAATCTGAGGTATATTTTTACAGACTGCCGAAAGCTACAGAACAGAGAAGCAAATGTATCGCTACAATTCATAGAAACAACAGGATCCAGGCAGAGAAAGGTGGATTTACAGTTATCATTTTGTGTCATTATGCTGATTTTATGGGTAAAATCATACCCTGTATATTGTATTGTTATATATTGCCTATTGACAACTCATCAATTAAATATTTACCATTGTATATTCTGCATAATTGGTTTTTAAACAAACACTGACAAAAAAATCTATAGAAGTTTTAGGGCTGGATGAGATGATATAAGTGATCACCCGGATTATATTGTATTTGTATAAAGCGTTCACAGGCAAATTTTTCGCAGTTTCCCCTGTTAAATCCAGTCACGCAGAAGCTCTTCTGCCACTCAGTCCGGGGAAGTGACGTCAATGCATTGCCTGTCTCTAATCTGCTAAAATCTCTGATAATGTGTATGGTAAATATAATGAATCAGGAAACTACATGAGGGAAAATAAACCCTTTGTACGAGTTGACGTTCTCTTTAGCGTGCAATAATTCTACTGAAATGTAAAAAGAAATTTGTCAAATGAGAACAATCGTGATTAAATATAAGTGTTGAGCAGAATTATTGTGATGATTCTACACCTCCTGCATCTGAGCGTTTTGAACTTGTACTCTGTGGAGAGTTTCATGACTAGTCTTCGGTTTGGTCTTTCCAAGCTCAGCCCTGAACCTCTTTGCATTGCACGTCTGTGTTTCTCAGAGAACGGCTGCGAACACACAGTATCGAGTCGTCTGGGAAGCTGAAGATCTCTCCGGAGCAGCACTGGGACTTCACGGCGGAAGACCTGAAGGATCTCGGGGAGATCGGCCGAGGAGCGTATGGATCCGTCAACAAGATGGTGCACAAACCCAGTCAACAAATCATGGCTGTCAAAGTAAGACACACTCTTACAAATATGTCCTCTTTATTGGCTTCAATGGTTCCATGTAGAACCTTCAACATCCATGGAATCTTTCCATTCCACAAAAGGTTATTTATAGTAGAAAAAGGTTCTTTAGAATATTCAAATGTACACACTAAGAAAACAATTTCTTTTTGGTTCTTTGTGGTTCTTCTATCTGTGGCATCACTCTGAAAATCATCTTTTGTATAAATAAAGTAAATAAATCAAGCTTTATTTTTAAGTGTTCAGATATCATAAGTTATTGACTGGTTTAATTTATACTTCAGGTTGTTTTTGAAAGTTAAACTCGTTTCACAGATTAAATTGAATAAAAATTGAACAAAAAAGTTGCAAGAACTTTCTAAAAAAGGCAAGCTTGCTGGATGCAAATCTCCCCGAGTCAGTATAGACCAGGAAGACAAAGTTGTGTCAGGTTACCAGACTAGAAATGAAAGTCGTTTGTACACCTCCAAGAAAATTAGTCAAAATAAGCATAATTAGTTGGATTTGATCAATTTCGTGAGGTTTGTGGTGGTCCCTAAACAATATTGAAGAATGTAGCTTGATGCGACTAGTACCACCTGAACAGGGGATCCTTTATCTTTGTTGGCCACACAGTTATGTCCACAAAATGTTTAGTACTTCTGACTCAGAGTAATGACACTATTGTCTTCTGTAGAGTTGCATATAGCTGAACTGAACTCTTTTCATAAGTGATAAACTTCAGCTAAATAATGACTTTATTGTCTGTTTAGAGCAGAATTAGAGTTTTCTTTCTCATATTTGATGAAGTTTTGCATCATTAATTATGTTATTTTCCTCTTTATTACTGTGATGTTGTAAAGCTCTATAGAAATAAAGGTCACTTCACTTGACTTCTAGTAGTTTCAGATGGCTGGAGAATTGGACCATCTAAATTGGAAAATTAATAATGTACAAAATACAAAGTTCTTTTGTTTTGTCAACCATTTGTGGAAACATCTATTTGGAGGACTTTTCGACGATTGGATGACTTTTTGGACGATTAATCGCATCTAGCATAAAAGTTTGTGATTATGTAATATATATGTGTGTGTATATACAGTATGTGTGTTTATTTTATATATATATATATATATATGTATATATATATATGTATATATATATATACATACAAATATGTATGCATATACATATGCATACATATTTGTGTATGTACACACTCATATATAAAAACAAACTTTTATGTTAGATGCGATTAATAGCAATTAATCGATTTGACAGCACTAATAATTTTACATATTAAAAGGTGTAGGCTGACCCTTTCTTTCATAATAAGCATCACATCCTCCATTGTTTCTATTTGCTCTTGCCCTTGTTTGCATTATCATGTACATCTGCATAGGTTTATACTGACTCTCTCTCATTTCAAACAGCCTCTGAATGCATTTAGGAAGTAAATAGTTCTGTGCTTGTTTTATACATTATGTGTGTGATATGAAATCAATCAGATAATAATAAGCTGTGATATGGAACAGACTCTGTTCACGGTCATGTTTAATGCTCGTGTGTGTGTACAGAGGATAAGGTCGACGGTAGACGAGCGCGAGCAGAAGCAGCTGCTGATGGATCTCGACGTGGTCATGAGGAGCAGCGACTGCCCCTACATCGTCCAGTTTTACGGAGCTCTCTTCAGAGAGGTTCGTCTGCTTTCCTTCTCATGTTTTCAGAGAGAGTCTTTCTAAACACATAAACACTTGTTTTGTGCTTCTTTTCTTTTCTTTAGGGGGACTGCTGGATATGCATGGAGCTCATGTCCATCTCCTTCGACAAATTCTACAAATACGTTTATTCCTCTTTAGACGAAGTGATTCCAGAGGAGATTTTAGGGAAAATAACATTAGCTGTGAGTTGCATATTTTATTCAGAGCTTTTAATAAGCGACGCACTGGTTAGCGCTCATTAACGTGCTCTTCTGTGTCGGTTTCAGACTGTGAAAGCACTTAACCACTTAAAAGAAAGCTTGAAAATTATTCACAGAGGTAAGAGAGGCAGAATGATGATGCAGTGTTTTTTATATTTCTGACCTCCATCAGTTTAGTTTTGTTTGCATGTTGTAAGAAGACTCTCGGGTTTAGATGATGTTTCATGATCTCTCTGCAGACATAAAGCCATCAAATATCCTCCTGGACCGGAAGGGCAACATTAAGCTGTGTGATTTTGGCATCAGTGGACAGCTGGTCGACTCCATCGCCAAAACCAGAGATGCCGGATGCAGACCGTATATGGCAGTAAGAGTCATTCAGTTATACGTTCATATATATATATATATATATTAGTGTCATTTATTTGATGAAAAATACAGTAAAAAATATTATAGCAATTCAAAATAAAATGATTCCAATTTTATTCCAAATTATTCAAATTATTCAAATATTCAAAGTTATTCATTAATTATTCAAAATAAGATATAAGAGACTGTTTTATCTATGTGAATAAATCCCTGTGATCAAAGCTGAATTTTCAGCAGCATT
The DNA here is from genome assembly GCA_022828995.1 of Vimba vimba. Lineage (NCBI taxonomy): Eukaryota > Metazoa > Chordata > Actinopteri > Cypriniformes > Leuciscidae > Vimba > Vimba vimba. The sequence goes on along the minus strand of CM040817.1, from coordinate 20,108,343 downwards.
ACTCCAGTCTTCAGTGTCACATGATCCTTCAGAAATCATTCTAATGATTTGATGCTCAAGAAACATTTCTGATTATTATCAGTGTTGAAAACTGTTGTGCTGATTCATATTTTTTTTTGTGAAAAATGTGATGGATTTTATTTTCCAGGATTATTTGATGAATAGAAAGTTCAAAAGAACAGCATTTACTTGAGATATAACATTTGGTAGCATTATAACTGTCTTTACTGTCACTTTTGGTCAATTTAATGCATCCTTGCTGAATAAAAGTATTAATTTCTCAACAAAACAAAACAAAAAACACCGTAAACTTTTGAACAGTACTAGTGTATGTGTAACATTTATAGCTAATCTCTCTCTCTAGTTCTCTCTCACTTTATATATGTAGAACAAATAGTATGCTATTAATTATTATTATATATAATTATAAGTTAATCTATTCTAGTTACTTATATATATAAAAAATGCTTTAATGCCATTTCTTGGACACAGTCTTCCTTTGATGCGGTCAGAATTTGATTATAGTTGTTAAATAGCATCGCTATCACATTTTGTTACAATATTTGAAAAAACACAACAGCTATTAAAGTCAATTATTGACACAAACTGTTAATTTCCTCAAGCATGTGTGTAATGTGCTGTCGAGTGTGTGTAGAATGATGTAACTGCAGGAGTATCTGTGAATGAACCTCCGCTCTGCAGTCGCTGCTGCTGCTGCTGATGATGTCATAGTCTAATCTGAGCGAGTGATCTCATCCCGACTGCATTATGACATCATCAGTCTTTAATCATGTGTTGACTGACACGCACAGCTGTTAGCATGTGACACACACACACACACACACACATGCTGCCGTCTGTCTGTCTGGACAGAAGCACATCTGTTTTCCTGCTGTTTTGACCTGTGAAGCGTCTGATGCGCTGGAGAGTCACTCTGCTGCGCTCTTGCAGTTGCGCAATCGTCTTTTCCCGGATATTTTATCAGTCGCGTGTCCATTGAGAAATGAACCCGTGATCATCGTGGCTCTTTAAAGTCATGAAACATTAATCGGCAGAAGCTGCATAAAACACCAGAACATTTGCACTGCATTTATCCAGTGATGTCTGTGTTAAACAGAGTATTCAGCTGTGAGTCATGTCGGACAGGACTGGATGTGATCAACCAGAAAACATTTTTCAGGATTAACTGTATTATATTTTATGTGGAAAAATTGATTTAAAGTAAATTATTACTTAGATTTATTAATACAATTATTATTATTATTATTATTATTATTATTATTATTTTTAAATAACATGCACTAATGATTTGTGCCAAAATAAGATCTGGGTCAGCACAGACAGTCTGATATGATTATATATTTATCTGAATCAAGCTTTCAGGCTCTTTATCCGTGCGCGTGTGTGTCTCCTGAATGAAGGAATGCATGACTTTAGTGTTTCTAGCGCCATGAAAAAGCCATTCTTTAGAATCATGAAACCACTTTAGCAACACGTTTAACTTGTGTAGTAATGTGACGTTTATCAGTGAAACACAATATTCAGCAATAAATCATAAAAAAGATGGGACTTGACTTTATCATTTATCATTGGTTAAACTTAATGTTATTTGCCAGTGTTTAAGCAGAAAAATCTAGAAATGGTGGAAATGTATTCTTCTTTAATAAGAATATAATCTATATATAAGAATACTTATGATTATTATTATTATTAAAGAGAATATAATAATGATGATGATGATTTTTTAGAAAAACATGCATTGATTTCTTTTTCTTTTCTTTTAATCTTTCTTTTAATTTGTAAAATAATCAATTTAAATGCATATTTTATTTCTAATAATATTAATACTATTTTAATATATTGTATTAATTGTATTATATACAAATATATTAATTGTAATATTTTAATCATATATTTAGTAACAAAATGTCCATCACATTTTTACATTGAAAGTGAATACTAATTGATAATTTGATAAATATTCATAATATATTAATATACATGATTATTTTTTTAGAATAACATACACTGATATTTTCTTCATTTTTTAATACGCACAATAATAGACTTAAATACATATTTTATTTTCATTTAATAAAAATAATGATAATATAAAATGCATTAAAAAATATATTTAATATAAATTGTATTGTAATAAAAATATATTAATTGTAATATTTTAATAGTATCTCTAGTAACCAAATGTATAAGATATACATTAAATATGAATAATAATTGAGAATATTTTTATTATTAAATTAATATACCTAATATATAGAATAACGTGCTCTGGTTATTTATTAATATTCCTAATATATTAATATACTGTTTTTATTTTCAATATACTATCTTTAGAATAGCATGCCATGCACTGATGATGAGTGCAGAATTGATAAAGTAAATGTTGTGTGTGTGTGTGTGTGTGTGTGTGTGTGTGTGTGTGTGTGTGTGTGTGTGTGTGTGTGTTCCAGCCGGAGAGGATAGACCCCAGCGCCTCCAGACAGGGATATGATGTGCGCTCAGACGTCTGGAGTTTGGGAATCACACTGGTGAGAATGATGTGTGATCTGTCATGTGGTGTCAGTGCTTGTGTGATGTTGAAAGTGTGATGCAGTGCTGTTATTGTGTGTGTGTGTTTCAGTACGAACTGGCCACAGGACGGTTCCCCTACCCGAAGTGGAACAGTGTGTTCGATCAGCTGACGCAGGTGGTGAAGGGCGACCCGCCGCAGCTCAGCAGCTCCGAGGAGAGGCAGTTCTCCCCCAAATTCATCAACTTCGTCAACCTGTGGTGAGACACACACACACACCCTGTGATCTCTGAGCATTTCCTCTTTCTGGGAGTTTGCAGACTCAGCATGAGGGATGTAATAGCTCTGATCACATGACGCACATGACGCCTCCTGCTGGTCGTTCAGAGACACTGCAGGAGCTCCAGATCGCACTGGTGATGAATTATGGGTGTAATTAAATATTGTATTGTTTTTTGTCTCCAACAGCCTTACAAAGGACGAGTCAAAGAGGCCAAAGTACAAAGAGCTTCTGGTGAGTTTCTGTTTCCTGCTAAAGTGACGTTCAGCACTTCTTGAAAGAGTTTCTGCCTTTTTAGGATAATCTGTTACACGCTAAGCTAAGTTAATTAGCATGATATGTGTCCTGCAGAGTTTCAGGGATTTTTGGGGGGTATTATTATTTTTTTTTTTTTGTTGAAGTATTTAGGACTGGGAAAATTATGGTATTTAATAAAACCTTGGTCATGGAAATGATTCTGCAAAAATGTTTGATTGGCTGAAAATTGCTCTTTGTCTCTATAAAATTATTTTCACAATCCTTATCCAAATCAAAGTCATTGGGTATATACACTTTTAAACAGCATTTGTATAATTATTATACAACAACAACAATACAATAATAATAATAATAATAATAATAATAATAATAAATATTTGTATTAATACAATATATTTTTTTATTATTATTATTATTGCTGCGGTATTATTTTAGTATCTATGCGATACTACAACATTGTTTATTTTTATTCTATTATTCAATATTAAACAGTACTAAAATTAGTTTTTTTTTTCTATTATCATTTAAAAAATAATAATTTTAGTAACTTTTGTGTTTTTGTCATTTTTGTTAGTAATTTAGAAAAATGTCTCGCTTTTTTATATTTTATTTTATTTCAGTTATTGTTTATTGTTTTGTTAACAATATTGTTTTATTGTTTAACAAAAGTTATTTATTACTATTATTATTATTATTATTATTATTAAATATTTAATGATTTCATATTATTTAATTTGCTACACTGATGGACGATGTAGTTTAAAAGCTGATTGACAGCTCCTGAACTTTGCACGTTCCCTTATGCATATTATACGCTTTAAGCTAAAAGCTTGATTTTAGATACTTACAGAATTTAAGAACTGAATTTCCAAGTATTTTGTGAGGAGTTTTACACTTTTTCCCCTGAAGATTTTGGGAATTCTGCTTCTTAAATAAATATGACAGTTGTTGAGGTAATAAAATAAAATAATAAGTATGATGTCAGTTTGTCTTATTTTTTATTTTTATTTTTTTTATTTATAAGATATAAATAACTTTATAAAGTATTATATGAGTTAATAAAGTTGTAAATATGGGTATTTTTCTTACACAAACGCATGGCTTCGCTTCAGAAGGCCTTTATTAACCCCTGTAGTCGTATGTAGCACTTTTATGATGGATGGATGCACTTTTTGTGCTTCAAAATCTCAGTTACCATTCACTCCCATTATAAAGCTTGAAAGAGCCAGGATGTTTTTAATATAACTCTGATTGTGTTCGTCTGAAAGAAGAATGTCATATACACCTAGGATGAGGCTTGAGGGCGAGTAAATCATGTGCTAATTCTCATTTTTGGGTGAACTAGTATTCCTTTGAGCCACATGTTGCGACCCGGTAATGCTTCAACTGTGATAAAGGCGTTTGAGAGGTTCATTGCAAGGGTTTACGAGGAACTCTGAAGTGAAATAAATTCAGAAGTGCTGAAGTTAAAGAAATGAAAGTAAACCAAACATCTCTCTCTCTCTCTCTCTCTCTCTCTCTCTCTCTCTCTCTCTCTCTCTCTCTCTGTCTGTCAGAAACATCCCTTCATCCAGATCTATGAGGAGCGTACGGTGGACGTGGGCAGTTACGTCTGCATGATCCTGGATATGATGCCCGCGTCTCCCAGCTCCCCGATGTACGTGGACTGACACACACACACACGCGCGTCTGAACACGGTGTAAAGATTTGCTTCATCACAGAACTGCAGTATTAAAACGGGAAAACGTACACAAGAGCACCGCAGACCGGTGTTTAATTCAAGCTCGACTGTAATATACCTCCTACCCATGATTCCCTCTCTCTCTCTCTCTCTCTCACTCTCTCTCTCTCTCACTCTCTCTCTGTCTCGTCACACACACACACATCTGTAAAGCGTATAAACACACACACAGGCCTCTGATGGGACACACGCGACGGTCTGGCCCCAATCTCTCTCTCTCTCTCTCTCTCTCTCTCTCTCCCTCTCCCTCTCCCTCCCTCTCTCTCTCTCTCTCTCTCTCTCTCTCTCGTGGATGCAGAATAGTGATTTTAAACCGATATAAAATAATGAATAATAAATAAGCCTGGAATTGTATTTATACTTCTGAAATGAGTTGTGGAATATATGATTGGGAAGCCGTCGCCGTACTGGAATCTGCTCGTGTCCGGTCCCCTCCTCTTCATGTATGTGATATTAAACACGTGTTTTGTATGTAAAGGTGAATGACGCAGAGGTGGCCGGGCTTTCTGTAACGAGGACATCCATCCTCACTGTACAACGAATATGTGCTGATATTATAAATAAAACTGAGGAATATGGAAACGACTCCATGTTTGATACTTTTTTATTAAAATGTAGATCATCTTGTTAAGAAATGAATGCAGTGATTTGACATTGAGTTTTTTATGCTTGTTTTGATTTCTTTTTACCCCATTGAAGTTCTGTTGCCCATATATTTAATTTTAATATGACTTAATTCACTATTGATATCAATAAATAATAAAGAATTTTTTACATTTTAATTTCAAAATTAAATATATACATTTAAAAAGCATAATCTAATGGCTGCTGAAAAGTCAGCTTTGATCACAGGAATAAATTACATTTCAATATATATTTAAATGGAAAACAGATATTTTAAATTGTAATAATATTTCACAATATTACTATTATTTTTGTTTTTGTTATTAATTCCTATTGCTATTAATTTACTGTATTTTTGATTGAATAAATGCTGCCAAGAGACGCAAAAATTACTTATTACAAATCTTTGACTAGTAGTGTAAACATTTAGACATTTATAATCCATTTTCGGGCCTATAAAATACAAAGCCCAATTATTATTATTAATATGATACAGGACAAGAAGTTTTAATGGGGCATTTTATGAAGATTATGTTGTGGACTGCCATTTGTTTGTTTGATACTGGATCCTTAAAATGAACTTATTTAATAGTCCATATGAAGCCTGTAAGACAACAACAACAAAACTTGATATTCCTCATCGGAGGATTCGGCTTCCTCGGCTGTCTCGCGCCCCCAGGTGTCCGATATGAATATTATTAGATAGCAACATTTGCTGTCAAAAATTAAAGATGACGTTTATTAAGTGAAGGGTAAGTGTTTATGTAAAAATCGTTTCTTTGATACGTAATAAAAATATTATTTTCCCTCTAGAAGCGACTGGCGGCTCAGAAAGCTGATTTCCCTTTGAGCCACGTTCAATTTTCACGACGTTTTTTATTACTGCTGAGATTTTGACACTTTAACGTATAATCGTTCCAATCCAATAAACATAAAGTAATAAAACACAAAGTAATATCTGGAATACAAATGTGAATGCAGCACAACAATGTCCATTAAACGATGGTTTGGAAATCAGTATCCAGCATTCAGAAACGCCTGTGATTGGTCCGTCCTCAAAAGCGCTGAGAAAAGTAACGGTTAATAACGGAGAGCGCGTCGTTTCATCAAATGACTGAACATTAATCACAATGTTTAACTTTTAATAATAGACATTAAATTAAAAATACACCGTTAATAATAAAAAATTGTCGTATCTGACCTTTATACAACGTTTTTACTATTTATGGTAGACAAAAATGTTGATTCGCTACATATAGTGAACATTTCTAGAAGTGTGACTGGTTAAAGGGACAGATCCACCTGATTTTATTTCTAGTCCAGACGTCATCATCACGCGCCGGAAGCGCGTCCAGCAGCATCAACACACACATGTGTGAGTGAGTCCTTCAAACTGCTGTGCTGTACAGAAACAAACAGCGCATTCTCGGGATATTCTTTTATCTTTATTGGTCTGATATTATGAGCCGCTCCTCGTAGGCGCTCGCGGTGTTTATTATGCTCGCGCGCCTCCGCGGCTCTTTCCTCACACACACACACCGAGCTCTGAGTCTGAGAGCCGCTGAAGAGACTCTGATGGACACACACTCCTCCGGGAAGACCAGACCACTGAAAGACACGCGGCGACATGTGAAGACGAGGGACAGCCGCAGGCAGGGCGAGCTGCACGGGCCGTCCACCGTGTATGTGCAGGTCGCGGGCGCGGGGAGTCGCGATAACGGCGCGTCGCTGTACGTCTTCTCCGAGTATAACAGGTGAGTCTTACGCGACATCATGCAGTGTCACGTGACACAGGATCTGTCATGAGGGTCAAACATTATATTTTATAACAGCAACACTCAACAATAATCATCATTACATCAATACATCAGTAGTTGGTGTACATTACATTAGTTTCAAATAACATTAACAAACATTAGCACAATATGTAATGTAATGCTTAACAAATCAGTAGTTTATAAATATAAGTATGACTCAAGGAAATGTATTAATATATTGATTTGAATGAGGAATATAAAGAGAAAAATAAGAGTGACTTAAAAAGCTATTATAAAATGTTACTCATAAAAGCACAACATAACGTGAATTGCTTGGTAACATTAACGAACATTGTCACATTATGTAATGTTTAACAAATCAGTAGTTTATTTATTTACATATGCATGATATACTTTTACACAAATATGATTTGAATAAACTTTATTATGAATAGAAATTTTGAATAAATGCTTTAAGATATATAATGATATTTCATGTTTTACTATTTAAACTTTTATCTAATATAACATTATCTGACTTTATTAGTTGATGAATTATAAATATAAAATTACATAAATGTTTTAGAAAAAAATCACAGTGCTACCTATAAATAGTACATATAAAATTAATATATATTATAAAATCTCAAACTTCATTTGATTTTTATTTGACTTTATTTATTTGAGTATTTATATAGTCAATTATCTTTCATTTAAAAACAACATTTACAGAAATTCCCTTATAAGAGACTCTGATACATCACAAATAAAAGCCATTCAATTTTAATTCAGCAGATATTTTGGTGCCTTGGATAATCTACTAAAGGAATATATAAATGTATTTTTATATTTTCACTTTTATTTATATTTGAATATACATGAGCACCTAAGCCGAATATAGTGTGAATTATTAGTGAAACTGAGTATAAAATGTCAAGCCACCTGTATGTATATAGCCTAGCGCTCTATATCTCCAGTATATTAACTGTAAAGCATGTGTTTGATATGCAGGTATCTGTTCAACTGTGGTGAAGGAACCCAGAGACTGATGCAGGAACACAAGTAAGAGATCAACTAACACTGCAGATTCACTGTGACGTGACGTGATGACACTCTTGTGTTCACACGCCATGTTTTTGTGCTTTGACTGTGTATCCAGAATGAAAATTGCTCGCTTGGATAACATCTTCCTCACCAGGATGAGCTGGGAGACGGTCGGCGGTTTATCAGGTGCTTTATCTTTTCATTCCCTCGCATTTGAAGCTTTTCCAGTTTTTATCTTCTTCAGATCCACACTATTTTCTTGTTGCTATTTGCAGATTTTTGCATTGGCATGTAAAGACTAAGATCAGATGCTCTGCTCTGTGTCTGACAGGTTCATGACTCTGTGTTTTGTGCTTTGCAGGGATGATCCTGACCCTCAAAGACACGGGCGTCCCTCAGTGTGTCCTGTCAGGACCGCCACAGCTGGTGCTTTATGCAGATCTTTGTGTCTGTTTGGATATTTTTATGAGTTTTCTGGTGGTGTTTGACTGAATTGTGTTGTTCTGTTGTTTCAGGAGAAATATTTACAGGCCATACGAGTGTTTTCAGGACCGCTGGAAGACATTAAACTTGGTAAAGTCCACCGTTATCATTCTCCTCTAGCTTCTCATATCAGTTATAGATGCAGTGCTGTTATAGTTTACTAAAATAACATTAACTTTAAATAGAGCTGAAATTAAATATAAATGTCAAATGAACAAGTTCTTCAGTTTTTTGGGGATATGTTGATAGAAATGCAATATCATATACATAACTATGTTTTCAGTGGTGTATAAAGACCTTACATAATGAACCGATATGTTTTTATTACCTTAGAAATGAGGCATTTCTATCTACACACTCCGCGGGTCCCCTTACATCGACATGTTTATACAGTAGCCCTGAATGGACAAATGCGTTTCGTTACTATGTTGTTCTTCATGCAAAAGAAGCTAAAGCTAAAGTCAGCGAATAAAACACTGACACAATGATGAACAAGTAACAATAATATTCGCAATAACATATAGTTTTAGTTTTATTATAGTCTGAATAATAAAGTAAACATAATTTCTTAATTTATCTTTGTAAAGAAACCTCATCGCTTACTGGATACTCTCTGCTGTCTCAGACGATGACGTCACTTCCTGTCGGCCACCGTAACTTCTGTTGGGTGCGGTTCGTAACCTCACCACTAGATGCCGCTAAAAGTCACACACTGTAGCTTTAAGTTGTTGAAGTACTATAAGTGTAAAAGTAAATGCTCTAAAACTAAAAAGAGATGAAAATAAATGAAATCAAGAAAATAAAAAACGAATTAAAATGAAAACTGAAACTAGAGAGTAGAAACTATAAAAGCTAATTGACCATTTTAATATAAATGCTATATAAATGATACTAAAATCTTTGTTTTGCAGCTGTCAGGCCGTACACTGAACCTCAGTATAAAGACAACACGATGACCGTCAGTCAAGTTCCTCTCTTCTGTGAGTGTCGCCTCATCATACACTGTTCTGAACATCTAAAAACCCTTCATATGTAAATGATCCGTCTCTCTCTCTCTCTCTCTCTCTCTCTCTCTCTCTCTCTCTCTCTCTCTCTCTCTCTCTCTCTCTCTCTCTCTCTCTCTCTCTCTCTCTCTCTGTCTCTGTCTCTGTCTGTCTGTCTGTCTGTCTGTCTGTGTAGCCGAGCGCAAGGCCGAGGCCGGCAGATGTTCCCCAGGCTCGGTGCGCAGCTGCAGTCCTAACAGCGGTCAGAAGGGGGCGCTCAGGAGACAGGAGGACCAGGAGGAGAGTCAGAGTCTGAACGCCAGCAGAAGATCACCCAGTCCAGGCAAGACACACACACACACACACACACACACACACACACACACACACACACAAAACACCGGTTTATGAGCTGCTGGATGTAGCGTATGCATCAGTGGTACACTCGTTATTGCGGTGCATTATGGGATTGAATGAGTGCACTCGATAAGGTCAGACACCACTACAAATGGGTGTTCCCTCAAAGAGTGCCCTATTTAATAGTATAGGGGGCGATTTCGGACACAGCCTAAGGCTTCAGTTTATCAGGGTTGAAGCTGAACTCTGCAGGACCCGTCGCCCGTCCCTGTTCCAGTTATTTACCTCTAGTGGATAATGAATCAGAAGTCTCGTATATTCACAGAAAATTACTTTCTCCTTACAAAATAAAGTAGAAATGAAACCGAATACAATTTGTTTTAAATGAGTCACAAACTATGTAGATTAAAGGGGTAAATGCTATGAAAATTTTTATTTTATTTAATATATATTTTATTTAAATTATATATATATATATATATATATATATATTCATTCATTTATTTCTGTATCTAATGACATTAGTGTTAAATACTAAAAATATAAGTAAAATAAGTGTTTATTGCATTTGAACTACATTGTTTAATCATTTTTTTTTTTTTTTTTTTTTACATTTTATTTATGCAGATTTTTTACATACAAAATACAAATAAACAATACAACGACAAAAAGAAAAGAAAAACAAAACATGAAAAGGAAATGCAGTAAATCAGACAATTAAGGCACAAAAAAACAAACAAAAAAAAACAGCCAGCATATACACATTTTATAAAAGGGAAAAATGACAAATATACGTGTGTCCATTCACTGAACAGATCTCCCAAAACATCCATAAATCAAGGAGGCCTAAGCCAGAGGGGAGTGTCAAAGTTTCAGTAAAGATAAAATAAAATATATAAATACAAACAATGCATTTAGGTCCCGATTTGTGGTCTATCCTTCCTGATGAACTCTATGAAAGGGCCCCAGATCCTCTTAAAATTATCTATAGAGTTAGACATAGAAAACCGAATTTCTTCAAGGTGTAAACAGGAAACCATGTCATTAAGCCACCTCTTGAAGCAAGGGGAGGAAGCTGACTTCCATTCCATTAGAATAACTCGTTTTGCAATGGTCATGCCAAACATGAGGGCTTGTTGTAAAGCGGATGGAAGAGCCAAAGAATCGTTGGAGCAGCCCAATATCACTAAGAGACAATCAGGGATTAGTTGTCTATTATTGTTTAATCATTTGAAAAAAATAAGTTTGTCCATTATTATAGTCTAATATAATTCTAATAATGTATTGAATTTTAAATATAAAATTTGTTTTGTTCAATTTAAAAATAAATATTTTCAATCTAGCCAGTTATATTGTTATATTATTTTCCCCAATAATAATAATTTAAGTGATTAAAATAACATTTTCCATTGCATTTGAACTATACGTGTGGAAAAAATAAAATAATCTAAACTTGTTTCATCCAGCAAACCTTTAAACACACGTCTCATTTAAAACTCAGTTTGCATGTCACATGTGCATCATTTTCATAGCTTGTGGTTGTTTTGTAGTGCACTTAAAGAGAGTGGCACTAATGTGTTTAATCAGAAACATGATGTTTTTGTCTTCACAGAAGGCAAAGGAAATATCACCAGAGATTCATCTCTCGTGGTGGCCTACGTGTGTAAGGTCAGCAGAAATAATCTGAAATCAATATGAAAAAATTAATAATTATACTAACTTCATGTATCTCTTTCACCTTTTATGACCATACAGTGTCTAATAACTTATTTTCCATGTAATGTTTCTTCAGTTACACTCCAAGAAAGGGAACTTTCTGGTACTGAAAGCTAAAGAGATGGGCCTGCCGGTGTGAGTATCTGATCAGTTGTGTGTTCAGGACTGAAATATAACACGCATGTGATTTTGGCCGATACCAATAATTCTTTATATTTGAAAGCCGATAACCGATATTTTGGCCGATAAATCGAAATCAAAATTTTAATATAATTTTTAAGAGCATGATTACAAAAACAAAAGTCTCTCCATTAAAAGCCACGTCCCAAACACAAATTATAATATCCTCATTAGAATTTTATGTAGCCGATATGACAGACTTGCGCTGCACATTAACTGTATTTTCCTTATTGAAGTGATTCCAATCATATTTTAAGCAATTCAAAACCATCATGGCACATCTGAAGTGTCTCAGCTGAAGGAAATAATCCATTATTTATCGGCTTTAATATATCAGCCTAATTTTCTTATCAGACCGATAACAATGACATTAAAAATGCACATATATCAGCCGATTTATCACGCATCCCTAAATATGAACATATACTTGTTTTCTTTTCCTGTAGAGGAACAGCAGCCATTGGGCCCATAATCGAGGCTCTGAAAGCTGGGAAAACTGTCACACACGATGGAAAAGAGGTGATTCCTCAGTTCTGCACAGGTGTTTCTGAACCTCTGTAGCGTCGAGAGACTCCAGTGTTGATCTGAAGACTTTGGATCTGGTTGTTCTGACTCTGCAGTGTGTGTTTCAGATCCGACCGGAGGAGCTGTGCACTCCGTCTGATCCCGGACCTGTGTTCATCGTGGTCGACTGTCCGTCAGAAGACTTCATTCAGCCGCTCTGCACCAATCACGTCTTACAAAGGTGAAGAAACGTCTCCCATGAGGGGCTTCAAACTATACAGTTTGCACAGTATAAAAACCAGTACGTCTATGGAGAGTCCTCACAAAGATAGTAAACCAGACGTGTGTGTGTGTGTGTGTGTGTGTGTGTGTGTGTGTGTGTGTGTGTGTGTGTGTGTGTGTGTGTGTGTGTGTGTGTGTGTGTGTGTGTGTGTGTGTGTGTGTGTGTGTGTGTGTGTGTGTGTGTGTGTGTGTGTGTGTGCAGGTATCAGAGCGGCGGATCTGAGGACTCGGCGGCTCTCGTGGTTCACATGACGCCGGAGTCGGTGTTGAACACGGATCAGTACAAGAGCTGGATGGAGAGGTACAGCTGGACTCCAGTGATCACATGGATCTCATTGTGTGTGTCTGTGTGTGTGTGTGGTGACGGGTCTGTTGTGTCTCAGATTTCCCAGCAGCACGGAGCATCTGGTGATGAACGAGCAGACGTTCACGCCTCACAACGCCCGCAGTCACAAACTCCAGACGCAGCTCAACCTCATCCATCCCGAGATCTTCCCTCAGCTCAAACTCTACAAGAGCAAAGTACAGCAACACACACTCCTAGTGCTGTAGAGTTAGAGATGAGATCAGTACTTTAAATTGGAATGATCCAATGAATACTTTTCAATTAAATAGTTTCTGTACATATTTCTGTAAGTATTCATTGGATCATTCCATATTTACATAATTAAATATTTAATAGACTCTAACAGTTCAATTTTTTTATTAGATTTCAAGCATTTCAATTAGAACATTTTAATTATAATTTGTCAATATATTCATTCTGGTGTAGAATAACAATTTGATCTATTTTTATGTATTTTTTTGTAATAATAAAAAAAAATTGTTAATTTAATTTAATATGAAATAGTTTCTGTTTTGTCTCTGTAGGTCAGTTTGGTTAGATTTTGATTATTGCCAGTAGGAACATTCCGACTATATATTATTTGTCAAGTGTTTATTGTCATTTAATGTACATAATGTACTTCAATGTTGTTGTTTTTTTCTGATTTAATGTTTTTTGTAATGTCTTTTTCTAATTTAATTAACTATTTTAATGTATTTTTCTATTTTTGCCCATTGGGACTTCAGTCAGTTATTAACGGGTTTGTTCTTTCTCTGTTGCAGGAGCCTCAGGCGTCTCTAAGCGTTCCCAACATCAGGGCCGAGTGTCTGCTCAAGTTTCAGCTTCGGCCCAAACTGGAGTGGCAACGGTCAGTTCAGGTCGTTGATCCACCGTGTGTCACAGATGATACAACTGAAATACAGTAGTGGATCAAAACCTTTCATCAAAGTTATACATGAATTTTGAACGATACCCGTTCTTGTCTTGTCAAACTTTTTGATAAACTTCAAATGTTTACTACTATAGTTTAATTGTTGTCCTCATATACCTCAAATATTTTGTTCACAAGCTTATTGTGCAAGTTAATAGTGTGAAACAAGGCAATAATTATGAGTTAATCAATTTTCACAGCTTCAACAAACCAGCTCTTAGGAAGTTCTTATAAATCTTGATCTAAGTTGAGGCACTTTTGTGTGTGTGTGTGTGTGTGTGTGTGTGTGTGTGTGTGTGTGTGTGTGTGTGTGTGTGTGTGTGTGTGTGTGTGTGTGTGTGTGTGTGTGTGTGTGTGTGTGTGTGTGTGTGTGTGTGTGTGTGTGTGTGTGTGTGTGTGTGTGTGTGTGTGTGTGTGTGTGTGTGTGTGTGTGTAGAGATGCCATCCTGTCCTGCGACTCTGAGGAGTTTGCGAAGGAAGCCGCCGAAGTGCCAAACTTTCTTGAGGAAGTTGAGGAGTGCAGAAAGTTCCAGGCGGCTGCGTCCGTCTCCACATCTGGTGAGCTTTCCAAAAGAGAGAGAGAGAAGGAGGGATGAAAGCATTGAATTAGAAGAGCAGAAAGACAAGAACACTTCCACAGCTTGACATTTAATTTCCTCAGAGTAAAACTTTCTTCACTTCTCACTCTCTCTACTGTATCTCTGCCAGACGCCTCAGATCCTGCAAGAGTAAATGGATTTCTATAATGGTTATGGATCTCTGGTCTATATGAAGTTTTTACGCTCTTATTGTGGGTTTATGTGCTGAATTAATTCAGTTTTCAGATGTTTATCGCATTTGTTTGTTTGTTTCCTGTGCTGGTGAAGGTGAGAAGTTTCCCGAGATCGTGTTTTTGGGCACCGGCTCGTCCCTGCCGATGAAGATCAGAAACGTCAGTGGCACTTTAGTGAATATCAGGTAATAATCAACGGTCATCATTAGAGTGTGTAGTTTTGAGGTGCGTATGGCTCACGTGCAGCAGACACACGAGGAAAAATTAAGTTAGTTCATTACAACATCATCGTTAGGGAGGAATACATGTTATAACGGTATATTTTTTGTTGCTGGTGTTTATTTTATGAATAAAATAAATGTTAAAATGAATATTTTTATGGAGTAACCATTTTATAAAAGCAATAAGAACAGCTAAGGGCCGTTGTACCCCCCTTAGCTGTTCTAAATCCACTGTAAAACACGGCTTCAAGGGGCTTATTGCTTAAATATACACTATGAATAATTAAAAATATAATAAAAATTGGCAAGACTTACTTAACAAGTCACTGGAATTATTTAATCAACATTGATTCCTTTTATAATGTTGCTATTGATGTTTTCTAAAAACAATTTCCATGAAATATGGTTATTTTATCGTGGTTAAGTTGGTTTTAGTCCCTCTGGTTCACATTGGTCCAAACAATACTTCTTAACTGTGGTAAAATCACAGTAGCACAGTGTGTTTTATTGCTATAACATAATATCAGCCGAGGTGTGTCTGATCATCATCTCTGCCCCTCAGCCCGTCTCAGTCGCTGCTGTTGGATTGTGGGGAGGGAACGTTCGGTCAGTTGTGTCGTCATTACGGCAATGACGTGGACGAGATCCTCTCCAAACTCTCCACCATCTTTGTGTCGCACCTGCACGCAGATCATCACACGGTGAGGCTGTACATTATCCTGCTAATTATAGGGATACTTACCAAATAATTAAAGAAATTATCCGTTATACAGTTTAGCATCATTATGCTAAAATATCTAACTGCAGAAACCTCTAAGAGTCGAGTCAGCTTTATTTATATAGCGCTTTCTACAATACAGATTGTTTCAAAGCAGCTTTACAGAGATAACAGGAAAATAATGCAGCAATGTTTGTTTCCAGAAGAAAATAGCGTCACAGTCCAGCTTCAGTAAGCTCAGTGATGGTTCATTTTTGTTGTAAAAAAGTTATTTAGTTAATTTAGTCCAGAGCAGAATCATAGAGAGCTGAGACATAAATGTATATAAAGTAGGAATATTATATCCGAGTGTTTCGCCATTTATCGCTCTGCTGACATTGCTGTGTGTTTTGTCGTCCACGCAGGGTTTGATTCAGTTGTTATTGGAGCGAGAGAGAGCTCTGGTATGTATTTTTTGTGTTCAGTTATGATTTTGTGCTTGTGTGTATGGATTATTTCACTGTGACCGTGGTCTTGTGTGTTGCAGACGAGTCTTGGTAAAGCGTTCAGTCCCGTGTTCCTGATCGCTCCGGTACAGATCATGACGTGGCTGAACCAGTACCACGACCACTGCCAGCAGATCCTCAGCCAGATCAAGTACGAGACCGAACTTCACTATATCTCTGTCCGTCTTTCTGGTAGAGCGTCTGTCATTCTCACGAGTGACAGTAAATACACTATCAATGTAAAAAACGAATGTTTGTTTCTTGACACTTGTCGCTTCTGTTTTTGTTCCAGTATTATCCCATCAAAGTTTCTGTTTGACGGTGCCGAGATCCCCAAAGTCAAGACCAAATCCTTCATTCAGACTGTCCTGAAGAAGAATGACCTGGTCAAGGTCTGTAGAGCCTTTTTGTGATATAGCTAAAAAATGTGTTGTCCTTTTGGCTATGCCCAATATATATTTTAATGTTTATGCATTTGCTCTTAAATTAGTTTTATTTTATTTTGGAATCATAATTTCAAGCAAGCAGCAGTTGCAAAGAAAAAGTTGAATGCAAAAAAGAACATTAAAAAAGTAACTAAAGATATTTTATTTATTCATATGCACCAATGTGATGATTAATCAAACTTTATTGCTATTTAAAATATTTGTTTCTGTCTTCATTTACTTTTTGGTTATAAGGAAGCTTAATAAGCTGTATAAAAAGCGCATTAAAATCACAATCACAAGATCTAAAATGGTTGTTAATTTTATATCACCAACAAACTATTATACATAAATCTTTAAAATATCTCCCAGCTGTACTCAGACTGACGGATTGTGATATCAATAAAAAGAGTGATATCTCTCTCTCTCTCTCTCTCTCTCTCTCTCTCTCTCTCTCTCTCTCTCTCTCTCTCTCTCTCTCTCTCTCTCTCTCTCTCTCTCTCTCTCTCTGTAGTTTCAGACGTGTTATGTTCGTCACTGTAAGAACGCGTTTGCCTGCAGTTTGACGCATCAGTCCGGCTGGCAGCTCGTGTTCTCTGGAGACACCATGCCCTGCGACGCCGTCGCCAATATTGGTAAAATCCACAAACACACACACACACACTATAACCGCTGAGGCTTTTGTACACGAGTGTATACATATTACATATCATGCCATATCATATTCTTATAAGAGGTCAAATCGACTAAAACTGGCCTTTCAAAGGTCATAGTGTTTAAAACGTGTCCTCAGTTATAAATAATAGTAAAAATTTTACCTAAATTATTATTATTATTTTTTTATTTTTTTTGCATTTAATACAAATGTAATTGATTCTATTGATTTTGAGCTGAAATGTAAGCCGGAAAATGTTCTTGAGAGGTTTCTTGAGTTATGTGAACACACACACACACTCATTAAGATTCGCGGTTACATTTTGCATGCTATTAGGTTTATAGTTACACGTTTATGGTTAATTCTCAGTCTGGACAAACCCTCAGAATATTGAGTTATTCAGAATCTGGTCATTAAACGCCCATCAGTCCGGTTGTAGAGAGAGAGAGAGAGAGAGAGAGTCTGTAATTGCGTCTGAATCTCTATAGTGACTCACAGATCGATACGAATGAAGCCTGCGTTTAAATGCTGCTTCCCGTCTTGATCAGCGATGTAATCGATCACACAGAAACCTCTTTAATGGCTCCGGTGGGTTTTCATCCTTCCCCCTCCCGAACGCTGAGATGGTTCGGTCCGCTCGGCTCATTAGGAAAGGTCTTTGGTGGTTCGGTGCTTGTTTGGCCGCTGGAGTTCTCGTGATTGATTTCTAAAGGGAAAAAAATGGAGTGTGTGTTGATGTGTGAATGTTTGTGTGTGCTTTACAATAGGGTGAAAGAGGGAACAGCATGTCAGCTGTAATTTATCTGCAGGGAGAGAGAGTTTGATTCATCTCTTGGTTTGTTCTCAGGCAAGAATGCCACACTTTTGATTCATGAAGCCACGCTGGAGGATGGGATGGAAGAAGAGGCGTTAGAGAAGAGACACAGGTAACATGAGCACAGGTTCAATGACGCATCCGGATATAAGAGAAATTCAGATCTACAGGCTCATATCAAGTGTTTTTTTATAATGTTTGTTAAAGTCTTTAACACCTTATCTGTCTTAATTGAGTTTTTCACAATCAATTCTGACCAGTTTTACAGGTAAAGCAGCAAAAACACCCTCTTTAGTTCCTAGTAAACGCCTTTTCACATTGGCTGTTGGGTCAGAAATAGTTGTAACTACTTCAATAACAGCCTCTTTTTACAGTTGCATCTCATTTTGACATACAACACTGATAATAATCAGAAATGTTTCTTGAACATCAAATCCTCATATCAGAATGATTTCTGAAGGATCATGTGACACTGAAGACTGGAGTAATGATGCTGAAAATTCAGTTTTGATCACGGGAATAAATTACAGTTTAACAATATATTCACATAGAAAACACTTATTTTGAATTGTAATAATATTTCACAATATTATAGTTTTTACTGTATTTATGATCAAATAAGAGACTTTCAAAAGTACTTTTGAATGAGTAAAAAGGTATTGCCTTTTCATTGTGGCACAATTTCCATCTACATTTTTTGAATGCATTTCAACTTGGCATGAATTCTCTTCCATTAATATTGCAAGTGTTAATCAGCAGCTCTTATCGAACACTTCAGCTTTTGCCTTGAGGGAAGTGAGGCTGTATTGGGCAAGTGCAAACTAACAAAACAGACAAGAAGATAAACCATCTTTTGATTTGAGAGCTAAAAAAACACTCAGTCGCGGACAGGAGGAGAAAACCTTCTGAAATGAAAGTGGTCAGCTTTCCCAGAGGATAATGCATTTCCTGATGGAGGACTCATTTAAAGCGGCTCTCTCTTAAAGTTCTGGGATTCTCCTGTTAGATGAGCATTGATTGGGTTTCTTGTCGTCCGCTGGAGCGCCGTGTCTCAGGATGAACCGCTCCTCGTGTCACGCCTGGGGCCTTTTCCAATCGAGCAGCTGAATAACTCTGAGAACTTCTGAGTGGAATTGATTGGGGATTTTGTGGGAGTTCATTTGGGTTTCAGTGAGGAATTGATTGCCTGAGAGGCTGGAGAGGGTCGTCCAAGTCCGTGAAGCTTCGGTTTAGCTTTATCCACTGAAATGCACACATTTACAGATTTGTGTTTCGAGCTTTGTAGAGAACAGTCATGAGAATTGGGTGAGGGAAACAGTATTACAGCACTCTATTGGTGCAGACTTTTCTAATGCTGTTTATTGTGTAAATTGAAGTTGAGGCTCAGATTCACTTCCAATGAAGTTGCATGATTGTGTCAGCGATCTTTGTTTAAAATCTGAATCTGTTTCCAGCACCACGTCTCAGGCTATTGGCATGGGGATGAAGATGAATGCTGAATTCATCATGTTGAATCACTTCAGTCAGCGGTACGCTAAGATCCCTCTCTTCAACGACGACTTCAACAGTAAAGTGGGAATCTCGTTTGACCACATGAGGGTGAGGAGACACATACTGTCAAATAACTAACAACTAATTCTTAACTAAAATCCTGCCTTCCTTTTGTTCTTACTTCCTTAGTTACTTAATTACTTCCTTAGTTACTTACTTCCATACTTCCTTGTATCATTCCTTCCTTAGTTACTTCCTCTATTACTTACATCATCAATCCTTCCTTATTTCCTAATTTATTTTCCTTGTTACTCCCTTTCTTAGTTACTTCCTGCATTACTTGCATCATTCCTTCCTTAATTCCTAATATTCCTCCTTACTTCCTTTCTTGGTTACTTCCTGCATTATTTACATAATTATTCCTTCTGTATTTCCTTAGTTATTTTCCTTCTTCCTTAGTTATTTCCTTACATCCTTCCTTACATTTTTCATTTCCTACTGTTACTTCCTCCACCTTCGTTTATTCCTTCCTTTCTTAGTTATTTCCTTCCTTACTTGCATCCTCCCTTTCTCAGTTACTTCATACATCACTTATATTTTTCATTTGTCTTCCTTTTTTATTTCCTTAGTTGTTAATTTCTTATTTACTTCCTTAAAATCTGAAAGGACGCAAGGATGCCTACATCATACCTTCCTTAGTTACTTTCATCCTTCTTTCCTTTTATTCCTCCTTTAGTACTTCACTTTTTTAGTTGAGAAATGCTGTGCAAACAAAATTGAAGTAATATTCCATTATGAATCAAACTTAAGGTTTGATGTGTTGTTTTCTTGTGCTCTCAGATTCGATTTGGAGATTTCCAGATGCTCCCGCGGCTCATTCGGCCTCTGAAGGCATTGTTTGCGGAGGAGATTGAAGAGATGGAGGAGAGGAGAGAAAGGAGAGAGATGAAGAAGAGCAATGAGCCTCCGTCTAACGGAGAGTCTGGAGCGAGCCGCCAACTTGAAGAGACGAGCCGAGGTGCCAAGAGAGAGCAAGATGACCTCAACCAAGAAGCAGCCGTCAAACGACTCAAGGCAAACTGATGGCCAATCACTCAGGGTGAGGGTTACATCAGCCCAACCTATCAGAAGACAGGCTGGGGGGGAAACTGAACCAGTCGGCTATGAACTTAACATATATATCATAAAATCCATGTTGGGTAGGAGTCCAGCTGGGTGAGATTAAAGCAGCTGGAGATTAATCTGAGTTACTCTGAAATGCAGTGTATCGTTCCTGGCTGGGATCAGAAGTGAAATCTGTCCCGCTGCTATTGATTCTGCTTCAGGCCTGACCATGGTGCCGGTGGGAAAGTACACTACCCACCATAGATTTCTTTTTTGGAATGTTTGCCATTTTAATTTCAACCTGAAACAGAAACTTTTCAGCACTGAAGAAAGACATTACGTTTGTTATTTTCATATAGAGATTGAGTTATGGAGAATTTCACTTTACTCACTTAAACTGAGTAATTTCACTTCAGTTTGAATCAGGCAGGGTTTTTTTGCGAGTAAACTGAGTGCAGTGGTGTGTGAAAAAGGCACTTGTACATTTTCTCTATGTAATTTTATTTTATGCACATGCAATGGCTGATCAGCTTAGGCTTTTCTAATTATTTTAGGGAAATAAACAAAAACCTGGATAATTATTTGTCATTATTTTATATGTTTTATTTATCCCTCCCCCTTAATTTTACTAGTGCTAACACCATTTTCTTTACAAAAAAAAAAAATACTGAGTATTATTGCTTGAATAGCTTGAAATAGATTTTTAAAGGGTTAATATAGAATATCAATTTCATTATAGCTATAAAATATACATTTAAAATGCATATAGTTGGTTTAGCATAAATGCCTATATTATTTATGTAGGGCATAAATATATTGTATTTTTAATCATTGTTTTTTTCTGGAGACACATCTATGAAGTTTGCTGAAATAATTGGGGATCATCTTCCAGCTACAGACCATTTGTTTATGATAAAGATTTTAAATTGTGTATTAAACATGATACAGCTGATGTTTTAAGTTTAAAATCAAGCTGAGAGAGGAAGGATGAGGCAAAAAATGTGCTGTTAGTTAAAAAATAATACAAAAATGGACGAAATGACTATCAGCAAATATCTACTCTTTCACAACTGGGATATTGGGTTGTTAAAGTCAACATGAAATGGTTTTTGCCTTTTTACTTATGATGTACTTATGAGAAAAAAAAATGTAGGCTGGGATGACATTTCAACATCCAAATCAATTCATGATTTGGATGGTGAAAAGTGTCGGGTGGTTAAAATAAGAGAGCTTGGTGACTTCAGCTGAAAAGTAATTTCAGAGGTGGAGAAAGTTATTTTGTTCTGAATAACATTAATTGCTGAATAATTCAAAACAAGACTAGAAGCGTGTAATTAAGTTGACATTAAATAATCGTAACTCAAGACAAAGACTGCATCATCATTTTTTCCCAATGGGAACTGATGAAGCTGTCACTAAAGTATATTGTGCCGTCAGCTAACAAAGCTTGTGATTTAATGTAACGTCTCTGGGTTTGATGGTTACTCTGTCATTAAGTGCTTCCCAACAGGAAGACATGTTTGCTTTGCCGTTTATGCATATGTCGAGCCCTATCTTGACATCTAATCAGATTCGCCTCTGAAAAATAAACTGAAGAGATATAGCTCAAAGACATGAAAAATTAAACAATGTCTGTTGCATCTGTCTGATACTGGTATCAATTTATTACACAAAACCCGAATATGTCTGATGTTGTCGACGGCGTGTGCTTCGCCCCGGTGTTCGCTAGCAGAGTGGTTTTGATCTAATATTCATCATAGCGGTTCAAATGAAGTTTGATTTGCTGTGAATTCTATTACAGTGGGAATTATCTACAAGATTTTTCATAGGCTTTTTTTTTTCTTTCAATGAAAAACAAAATAGTTTTACTTTTAGTTTTAAATGACAGACTAGTAGGTTCTCTGATCCTCATTAATTCCTATATCTTTTGGACGTCTTCATGTAGGACTCTTGAAAACAAACATACAGGATCCATAAAATGCTGTAAGCTGTTTTTGTTTTCTAAAATATGTGTGAATTCTGAAAGAAATGTTCTGGATTCAAAAAGTTATGTTAACATCAGGTCATCTATGGAATCGCTATGAAGGTGATTCCAGCTTTTTATTTTCTCTGTCGTTGAAGTTGTGGTGTTGAATGGCTCCGATATTCTCTTTTAGCTAGAGTGAAAATTTGGCAATAGCTTGTTCTTGGTGTGAACAGCCCTTAATTGTCCTCTCCATCGCCTCCCAGGTATGTAGATCTTTTTTTCTTCTTCAAAACGTATTTCTCAGATACTTGCACAATGTTCTATTTACTTCAATGAGCTTTCCTGTCGAGTTTCGCTAATTGTTCATAACATTCCTGCAGTTGTCTTGACGCATTTTCTTCTTCCACCACCGGGGGCCGCAATTTCCTCATAAATTACACTCAATGTTTCCCAATCGGAACGGAGAACCAATTATTGATGAACTAAAGACTCGATGAAGACGATTACAAAGTCAGGCCATTGGCTATATCTATTAATTAGATAAGCCACTTCTCAAAACCCCACTGGAGTGATAGTAGGACATTTTATTAACTGACAGGTTTGAGACCAGAACAATCTTTCTTTGTAAACTAACCTTTTGTCATTAACAGGACATATGTCCTTGTTGTCCAATAGAGAATTCATCGCTCATGGTAAGTAAGTGTAACATATGTTTGATTTACAATGACAATCCCACTGGACAAACCTCCAGTTTTAACTGAAGAAAAGCCGGTTCTGTGTCAGAAAAATAGGCTCCACACTGTCCCTTTAAACCTGCCGGTCTCATAAGAGGTATCAGGTCCGGTTTCAACATAACACTGATGCATCTAGTTAAAAATATTAATGTATTTGCTCCTACTGGTCCAGCCGCAGACATTCAGGCTCAGTCTGTCCGGTTGCTGTTCTTCCAGATTTTATGTTGTGTCTTTCTCCCTTCATTCAGGATGTGTTTGTGTTGTGCTGTGCTGTGATTTATTTATTTTTTATTTATTTTTTTTCTTCAGGGGGGCATAACCCCATCATCCTAGTCTCTTGAGTGATCTGCGTGTTGTTCATATAAAAGCATATGCGTGTATCTCCCGCTGTGATGCAGCTCTTCTCTTAAGCAGGTGTGTTTTCTGAGCGTCTCTCTTTACAGTAGGTATTTGTGTATGTGGGTTTGGCCCCTGAAGGGATCCTTTGCTAAATTCAGTTTCATGAAGCTCAGCTCTACTCTTCTCTGCTCAAACGTTGCTCTATCATCGCTCTCGAAACTTATGTTTTGTTTCAAGTATCAACTTTGTCTCAGCTATTTCTTTTAGGGTCTGTTTACAACACATCATTTTCAACTAAAAACGTAAAACTTTTTATGCGTTTTTGCCGTTCGTTTACACGACAACAGCGTTTTGGGTGCCTGAAAACGCAAACTTATGAAAACGGGTTTCAGAGTGCAAGTTTTTGAAAACGGTCCCCTTGTAAACCGCAAAAATGCTATTATCTGAAGACGATGTCATGCACCTGTGTATTACATGTTCAGTCTATAGTGTTTCATCGCCATCTAATGGCCTGGCAGCAGAACACAGGGTTTTTAGTCGTTTTCGCAGATCCGTGTGTGAATGGGATCGTTTTGACCAAGGTGTCGTCTGTTCGCGGAAAACTCGAAGGAAAAATTTCTCAGTTTTAAGCATATCGTTGTCGTGTAAACGTACCCTTAGACTTTCTTCAGTTAAAACAGACACAAATGAGTCGCTAGTTGTCATCCAGTAAGAGTATAGAGAAATAAAATTGATGTGGAGCTCCTCAGATCTCTTGTTGATGAGAAATGTTTGAGTTCATATTGAGATATTGCGTTTTGATTGTAGACTTTGGTATTCTTTGACAACTAAGGAGACACATGAGATTACTGGGGTCTTTTTGTTTCAGGAGAAACAAGCCTCACTAAAATCTTGGAGAAACAAACGAGACTTTGAAGAAATATCATTTATGATTTTTTTATTTCATTCTGTTGTTCTGTCTGTCATTCTATCTCATTATTTTGTTCTGTCGTTTATTGTTCTGTCTGTCATTCTAGTTGTTGTAACTCAGTTTCCAGCTTTCAAATCAAATATGTTGCAGCTTTGGCATCATGATATTTGAGCGCGAGATCCTCGAGAACCAATGATGTTTGATCAAACCTGCGTAAATTTGCATAATGATTTGCATGAATGATTTGATTTGAGAGTGTGTCTGTCTGTCTGTCTGTCTCGTTCTGTCCATTGTTCTTTCTAGCTGTCGTTCTATCTGCCATCCATCCATCCATCCATCCATCCATCCATCCATCCATCCATCCATCCATCCATCCATCCATCCATCCATCCATCCATCCATCCATCCATCCATCCATCCATCCATCCATCCATCCATCCATCCATCCATCCATCCATCCATCCATCCTCCTTGCGTTTGTTCTGTCTATTATCATCTATCTTTGGTTCTGTTTATCGTTCTCCTTCGATCGTTCTTCAGTTCTATTGTTCTGTCTGTCATTCTGTCTATTATTTCATTCTGTCGTTCTATCGTTCTGTATGTCATTCTTATTTTGTATCGTTTGTACTGTCGTTTTTTTGTTCTGTCCATCATTCTAGTTGTTATTGCTCAGTTTGCAGCTTGTTCTCTCTATCTGTAGTATCTTTCTGTCATTCTTCTGTTCCATC
Organism: Vimba vimba; assembly: GCA_022828995.1. Classification (NCBI taxonomy): domain Eukaryota; kingdom Metazoa; phylum Chordata; class Actinopteri; order Cypriniformes; family Leuciscidae; genus Vimba; species Vimba vimba. The sequence continues at coordinate 20,082,985 of CM040817.1, read as the reverse complement.
CATCCGATCGCAAGATAGATCTTCGACCAATGACGTTTGATGCTAATGAACCATTAATCAAACCTGCGCAAATTCGATTAGAGAGCTCCATAATGATTTGCATGTATTTGAGGGTCAATAATAATTGAAGTTTCAACACCATCGGATGGCTTCAGAAGACCTGAAATATAGCATCATGACAGATGTGGAAAAGTGTACCATTTTGGAACAACATGAGGGTGAGTAAATAATGGCAGAATTTAAACTCCATTTAATTGTGTTTTAAGTTTTAATTAAAGCAATTTAATGTGTGGTTTCATTTGCTTTCAGAGTTGCACACACACTCGAGCAGGTAAAAGAGTCAGTGACTGACCCAATGGACTCCGTAGTGTGAAATGTGTTTTATATTTCTGGTGATTATAGAGATCTTCAAAACCTGTCAGACATTGTCTGCTCACCTCTGTTCTGTCTGTCTCTCTCTTTCTTTCTCAGTGGGAATTTGAGCGGGCATTGATGTGGATGCACTCGTGTGTGTGTGTGTGTGTGTGTGTGTGTGTGTGTGTGTGTGTGTGTGTGTGAGTGAGAGAGTGTGATTACACCGGAGATCATCTTCTAATTCCATAGCACTTCAGCTCACCTGGACAGGCCGGTAATTGCTGGTAGACTCCTAAAACTACCCGACCTGTCCGTCAGATACAGATCAGTGTCAAACTGGAGACACGTCACACTTCTGCTCGCTGGAATCTCATGTCTCGTTCCTGAGAAAAGACAGACTCATCACAGAAGAGCGAGCGAAACCAATGCAGGCAAGTCTTTGATAGCTTGGCAACTACGTGAATATGGCCTTCTCGGAGGTTTAAAGGTGTCGGACCATAGACTGTAAAAAAAAAAAAGATGGACGACGGCCCTTCACTTTCTTTCGTTGGTGAAAAGTGAAGCCACCAAATATGGCGCTGACATCTTGTGCAGATTTAGGACCCGATTCTGCTCAATAGTCAAGTCACCTTCATTTATTTAGCGCTTTTAACAATATAGATTGTTTCAAAGCAGCTTTACAGTGGTAATAGGAAATTAAAGTAACAGAGATTGTTTTGGCTTTACAGCAGCTCTAGAATAAAGTTAATGTCCAGCTAAAGTTAGTTTTGATTGATTCACTTCAGTTGCAAAGATCATTAGTTATTATCTTAGGGGCCGCTAACATGACACCGTTCCAACAGAAAACCCTTAATGCGCTCCGGCCCGCTCATTTGCACAACAACAGAGAACGCAAACCTTGAAATAGGTTTTAAGATGCAATTTTTTGAAAAGCGTTTGTGAAAAAGTAGTGAACGTGAAGTAGAGCCGCGTTATCAAGGTCCCGCACACACTCCCGCAGAAACGGTTAGTGCAAAGTTTACTGTGTGAAATAAACAGTCATGAACATGTAGAAATTAAAGCTGAAGCTCCAATCTTCTCCTGAAAATCCCCCCCCAAAATAGTATGTTGGTGCCTCAGTGACAGTGACAGCTGTCAATCATGACGTCACATTCCCGTTTTTATAGCATGAAATAATGAACTAAGACCAAAGACTTAAACTTAAGCATAATAAAAACTACCTTAAATGTCAGAAAACATCTTTGTAAAACATTTGAAGTGTAATTTGTTTGTTTTGTTTCCATCAGACAGAGTTTTGTTTCCATTAGACTTCATGGGGAGGTGGGGTTTATGAGCTATACTGGGACCAGTATAGAGCGCGATCGAGACGCTTTGCCTTCTCTTTTCAGCATTTGTGCGGCACGCTTGTGTCCGTCTGGTGCGTGCGCTGCGTTACGGGCGGCATGGCGGAGGACATTAGTATTCGGGATGGTTGTGCGGGTCGCTCTCTTGTTCCCGCAGCAGGCAGGTTTGTATTAGCAGCCTGTCGAGAAGCAAACTCATCTCTGGGGAGCGAGGCGAGAGCAGACGCCCTGCTGGAGCTGCATGTGAAATCAGCCTCGTTCTGCTCCGGATCACAGCGCTCGGATCTGCTCGACGTCTCAGTGCAGGAATGACCTGCAACTGCAGACAGAGAGAGAGATAGCAGAGAGAGAGAGAGAGAGTTTAGGATGTGTTTGATGTTTCGGTACTGAAGACACTGCACTGAGACTCAGAGCTTCTGACTCAAAACACTCTAAACTGTGAACGCAAAAGCATTTATCTACCATCTCATGTGTTGCATCTATCTATCCATCCATCTGTCCATCCATCCATCCATCCATCCATCCATATAACCATCTAACAAATTTGTTACCTCATTTGTTCTCTCCTTCGTTCTCTCTAGCCGTCAATCTGTCTATCGTTCTCACCCTATCATTCCTCCGTTCGGTTGTTCTGTTTATTCTATCCATCCATATATCCATTGTTTTCTCTATCTGTAGTTCTGTCTATTGTCTTTCTGTCATTCTGTCTATCGTTTCTCGCTCTATCATTCTTTTGTTCTGTCGTTCCATCCATCCATCAATTTATACATCCATCCACCCATTGTCCTGTCTGTTGTTCTCTCTATTGGTTCTATTTATCTTTTTCGTTCGGTCTTTCTTTCATGTCATTCTATCATTCTCTCATTTTATCTATCATTGTTTTGTTTTGTTTATCATTCTCTCATTCTGTCTATCACTCTCATTATATCATTATTTTGTTCTGTTCTATTGTTCTGTCTATATTCTCATTCTATCTATCATATTGATTATACGTTCTATTGTCTATCATTCTCTCAATCATTATTTCGCTCTATTGTTCTGTCTATCATTCTCTCATTCTATCTATCATTATTTCATTCTGTCATTCTATTGTTCTGTCTCATTCTATCTATCATTTTGTTCTGTTGTTCTATTGTTCTGTCTATCATTCTCATTCTATCTATCATTATTTTTGTCATTCTGTCTATCATTCTCATTCTATCTATCATTTAGTTTCATGGTTGTCTATATTCTCTCATTCTATCATTATTTCATTTTGTCGTTCTGTCTATCATTCTCTCATTTGATCTATCATTTTGTTCCGTTGTTCTACTGTTCTGTCTATCATTCTCTCATTCTGTCTATCATTATTTTTGTCATTCTGTCTATCATTCTCATCTACCTATCATTTAATTTTGTTGTCTATCATTCTCATTATATCTATCATTTAGTTTCATGGTTGTCTATATTCTCTCATTCTATCATTATTTCATTTTGTCGTTCTGTCTATCATTCTCTCATTTGATCTATCATTTTGTTCCGTTGTTCTACTGTTCTGTCTATCATTCTCTCATTCTGTCTATCATTATTTTTGTCATTCTGTCTATCATTCTCATCTACCTATCATTTAATTTTGTTGTCTATCATTCTCATTATATCTATCATATAATTTTGTTGTTGTCTATTCTCTTATTCGATTATCATCATTTCATTGTCATTCTATTTTTCTTTCATTCTGTATCATTTCATTTTGTCGTTCTGTCTATCATTCTCTCATTCTATCTATTATTTTGTTCTGTCATTCTATTGTTTTGTCTATCATTCTCTCATTCTATCTCTCATTATTTCATTCTGTTGTTCTATTGAACTGTTGTTCAGGTTTAATGACTTTTTAATAAACTCTATTGCTCCCTTGAGTACAGACGCAAGTAACACGAGAACACATTAATGTACGTACAACAGGGCCACTGGCAATGCATGGCCAAATATTTATATGTCTGCATTAGCATACTGGTGTTGAATATGTTTCTGAACTCAGACGACAACTGCTAAATCAATCCCTAATTTAAACCCCAGACTTCAGACAGGGTTGCATGTTAAAAGCAGATCGAGCTCCAATGTTTTTCTTGAAACTATTTTTAAAATCCCAGACTGCCTGGAGAGAACAGTCAATACAGTCCATGATTCCCTAAAGAGCACTCGCTCTGAACCCTGGATCCCTGCGAAGTCTAAATCAAAGCAAGACGTTTTGTTTAACACCAATGGACTCTTCATTAAAAAAAAAAAAAAAAAAAACGTTTGTCCAAAGTGACTAACAAAATGTAGAGAGAGCAACCAATCCAGTTTAAGCCGAAGTTAATCTGGGACTGTCAATCTAAAGATTAAGGATTCTGGCTGCATTTCTATTTGCATACTTCGATTCACTAGGGAAGCCCATATGTTTCAGTATATATCTTGTTAAAACACCAAACCACCTTAAGTGGTTTGCTGGTCTTAGCTAGACACCAAGCATGCCAAGCTGGTCTAGTTGAATGTTTTTAGAGTGTGTTTTGGCCACTTGATAGCTGATCTAAACTAAAAACTGTTTGCACATGTTTGAAGCTGTTTTTATTTCAGATTGGTTGTATGCATGCTATTGAGACATACTATAATGCCATCACAATGTCTTGGTCCTGGTTGGCATTTGTATGATACCAAACTCCTCTTCTATAGCACAAGTGGTTGTGGGTAATATTAGCTCTAAATGCATGCACAGATATTTACTAGTACACCGTCTTGGCGCTTTTGACATACTACAGTAGTCAACATTTGAAGTGGATCAAAAAAGTTCATCAAAGTTGGCCTAAGACAAGAACGGGTATTGTTCGAAACTCATATATACCTTTGATGAAAGATTTTGATCCGTTTCAAATGTTGACAGTATTTTCAATGTGCTATGATTTGGGATACTCTAATCTGAATCTTGCAATCGGATACCATGTGCATTGAGATGCCATTTGTTTTTAACTACAGGAAGCAGCTCTGAAGTCAGTGTTCTGCAGTGTTGGTTATGGACTGCCATTAAACTGTCTTAAGCTGAAGATCGTTAATTTAAACAATCTTTTGCAGGCTCAGAAACTTTGGCTAATCCTCCACTCGTTATAGAGAGAGCCGTGTTTCACATTGGTTCTTTCTCACTGGTTTGCTTCATCAGCGTTTCAGGGCTCCACTGAGACACGTTCCTCTCGGTCTCTCTGAAATAATTGCTTTCAAGCCCACCGTTTTGTAAAACAGAGAGTGCAAGAAATCCAGACTTTAAAGTGCCCTCAAAACTCATGATGGAAAACATACTTTGTTCTGTGCTTTTATTGAGCCTTTACAGTTACACTGTTTTCTTGCGTTCAAATGAACTCAAACTTTCACAAGTCAGTTATCTTAGTTTAATTCGTGGCATTTGTTAAAGTCAATCACATTTAGGCTACTTTTGTTTATACAGTAGTCAACATCTGAAGTGAATCAAAAAAGTTGAGGAAAGGTTTTGATCCACTTCAAATGTTGACTACTGTATCTGCATCAGTAGTTGCATGGAAATCATAACTCTAAGTCTAACTCATAACTCTATTAAACCTGAGCAAATAAGTTTATGTGGTGTATCACAAGACAGTTGTCACCTGTCGTTGTCTGATGACCCTTAGGGATTGGATGATGTGATCTGTAATGCTTTAGCTTCTCACTTTGAGAATTAGTGACCCCTATGAGCCTTTCAGCAAAACACTTGTTCTCTATCTGTGTTTCTTTCTCTCTCTGTGTGTGTCTTCAGGTTTTTTCTCTCAACTCCAACTGGACCAATCAGGCTTCAACGTTTTATTCCCTTTTTGGAAAGGCGAGTTTTTGAAGGAACGCTGGTGATAAACTGGCTTCTCTCCGAAGATTATTATGCATTTGGAAAACAGGTGCTTTTACTTATTGTGATGAGAAAATAATGGAAAGTTGTACATCTTAATGGCCGGAGAAATTTAAATTTAATTCTGAAGTTTGATATCATGGTTTCAAGAGGTGCAAGAAAAGATAGAGATAATTAAAGAAAAACGAGTGGAGAGTTAATAAAAAGCACATCATAATGGTGCTCGGATGAGCATGTGTGGGTGAGAAAGGTCACTGCTCAGTTTTATTATGAAAATTATGACTTTCTGAGGCTCCACACCACAAAGTGAGTGTGGCAAAGGTTCATTTTAATGAAACTGGCAATATTCTCAGAGCTAACAGTAAAACAGCCATTGGCTTTAGTTTCAATGTCATTGATTTGTCAGAATCGATGATATCCCGCTATTGACGGCTCACTGCAATCTCTCGCTGCCCTTCACAGTGGCAGTGCTACTCAAAATCAACAGCCGTGTTGATTTTAAACTCTTCAATAATGCATCGAGTCTGTGTTTGACTAATCATAGCACAACGGTTGTGTCTTTAGAGCTAGCGGCATCAGAGCTAAAGCTTCTAAAAGTGTAAAAAGAGAGAGTCCAGTGCATCCATTGTTTCAACCAAAATCACATCATAATTGCAATTTTTTAACATATTTTAATAATAAGGGTATTTAATTGGCATCAGTGGTTCCATGAAGAACCTTTAACATCCCTAGAATCTTTCCATTCCACAAAAGGTTCTTTATAGTGGGAAACGGTTATTTAGAACTTAAAAAAGTTAGATTTTTGTAAAAAATTGTTGTTTTATGGAAGCTTGTTTCCGCCACAGAATAAAAAATAAAAAAGGTAATTGCTACTTTATCTCACAATTCTGACTTCATTTCTCACAACGTGATATAAAGTCAGAATTGCGTGTTATAAAGTCAGAATTGCATGTTATAAAGTCAGAATTGTGAGATAAATTCACAATTGTGTGTTATAAAGTCAGAACTGTGGGATATAAACTCGCGATAAAAAAGTCAGTCTTTTTTTCTTTAGAATTGGACTTTATAACTTGCAATTGCAAGTTGATATCTCACAATTCTGAGAAAAGATGTCAGAATTGCGACATAAACATAAGGAAAAAGTCAGAATTGCTATTACTAATTGATATTGAGTTTATATCTTGCAATTGTGACTTTATATCACGCAATTCTGACTTTATATCTCGCAATTCTGAGAAATAAAGTCAGAATTGCGAGATGTAAACTTGCAATTGTGAGATAAAAAGTCGCAATTATCTTTTAAAATGTTTTATTCTGTGGTGGAAACGAGCTTAAATGTTCTTTTGAAGAACAGTTGTTTGAAAGATTCTTTGGGCAACCAAAAATGGTTGTTCTTTGTCAAAAACTTTTTATTTTTAAAAGTAAAGGCATCTTGAAGGTGAACAAGTGTTTTGGCATCCATGTCAGAGGACTCCTGAATGTTTTTCCACAAAACTAGTACAAACCTCTCCTCACAGACCGCCCTGCATCTCAGTAAACACCAGGGTGTCCACCGATCCCAGTAGAGAACTGATCATTATTTCTGCTGTTTTCCTCTAGTTTAGTTTGAATGAGTCCAGCAGTGAACTATAATGGCCTTCAGCTGCGGCACAATCTCCACCCTCAGACACCAGCAAAATAACAAATAAAAGCCCTCCAAAACAATCACAAACCCCAGCTGAATTTTCTGCCTTTGTTTTGCAATTTACATGAACAGATTGCGATAGCAGCGCTGGAGTTCTCGAGAAGGCGCCGGTTTTGTTTGCCGGCTCACTTTTGGGAAAGTCTCACAAATCAGTGTCTTTTGTTTGCCTGTGTTCCCCAGTCCTCCGGGCCCTCACGTTCTGCGGGAATATTTGTGGCGAAGGAAAGTGTTTTGTCTGTGACAGTTAGCGGTTTGTTCGTCTATTGTGCAGACTGAATAAAAACGTCCATCTTTCAGTTCATTCGGGCTGCTGTGTTTCTCAATGAGGACGTCAATGAGCAAAAAAATTGATTTTTGCAAAGTCATCTTTTCACTAGGCCAAAAAAGAGGTTCTTTTCTATCCACATAATTAAATCAGCCTAAATAAATGTGTGGCCATTTGAGAGATTAGATTGTAATCCTCAGAAAACCATTCACATTGAGCAAGGTTTGCTTCAGCGGTCAGTGTTTGCATTTGTACGCATTAGTATGACAAGACAAGAGGTCAGGATGGTCACCGAAATGGACAAACAGTCTCAGGCGGTGAATGGAAACGGCCGCAGATAATCTAACAGAGAAACAAACTTAGTGAAACGATATGAATCCATAAAGCCGCGTCCCGCGGTAATGAGGTTTGCTGATGTCTGAGCTTTTACTTCAGCCGATGTGCACGATAGAGGTTATTATCCCTGGAGAGGAATGGAGATTTTATCTCTCTCTCCATCACGCCGTGCTCGGATGTCCTTGGATGGTTTTAGGGGCGTCTGCGAATATTTTTGGGCCGTGAGGCGATTTAAGATCTTCTTGGCCGCATAACACTGTGACAAAATAATGGCTGTTTGGATTGCAATACTACCTTACTGTTTGTTTACTGAATACTGTGCAAATAGGCCTACTTCATCACCATTGCACACAAGTGTTGTCCAAGTTAAAATATATATATTTTTTGACATAATTTTTACTGTTTACTGAATACTGCAATATCTTATCACAACTACACAAGTAGTATTGTCAAAGTTACGTTTTTATTCAAATTTTGAGTTAAATGTCATAATTTGGGACTCGTTTGCTGTATGATCAAACAAGTCAATTTCTCAAAGTAGGAATGATTAAAACCACAGTTTATTAAATTATCTGTTCATTTGTCAAATTGCAAATGGAAGGTGAAGTTGAGTGTATTTCATTGCACTATATTGCCAATATTGGGACACCCCTCCAAATCATTGAATTCAGATGTTTCAATCACTTCCATGGCTACAGTTGTATAAAATCAAGCACCTAGGCATGCAGACTGCTTCTACAAACATTTGTGAAAGAATGGGTCGCTCTCAGGAGCTCAGTGAATTCAAGTGTGGTACCGTGATAGGTTTCCATCTGTGCAAGAAGTCCATTTGTGAAATTTCCTGGAGGGGGGATTATGGTGTGGGGTTGTTTTTCAGGGTTTGGGCTTGGCCCCTTAGTTCCAGTGAAAGGAACTCTCAATGCTTCAGCATACCAAGGCTGTGTTTCCCGATATGGTTTTCTCTTAGCGCGCTACCAAGACACTTAAGGTATAACTTAACTAAAGCTATACAATTTCTAGGCGTGTTCCCCGAACTATACCTTAGGAAGCTGCTTAAAATATACCTTCTTACGTGCGACGTTACCCGGTGCTGTCCGTGGCGATGGTGCTGAATTGGTTGATATCGATGGCTCGAGAATCAATTATTCTCTCGTGCAGGGGCTGTTTATGTGAGAAAGCGGTGTTCTTTATAAAAGAAGCACTTCAGAAATTAGGACTCATGGGATATTATAAAACATAATCCAAACTGTAATAGCCTATAATAGCCTAGCCTACATATTTTTAAATTGTATCATATATTGCTGCCATAATAACCATTTCAAATTTTTACGTGCTTTTTTTTCTCTTTCCCATTTTTGTTCGCTGAAATATTGTTCTTGTAAATACTTCCCTCCATTTCAGTAATATAAGTGCACATCTTACGTACGGTGCTCGGCAGTGATCAAAAAGGATTTAAACAGTGAATTTTGAATCTCTTCTTGTAAACTCAGAGATGTGGATTCAGACGGCAATTAAATTAGCACATGGCCTGTTTGTCAAAAAACAGTAGGTACTAATTTGGCCAGGAATTTTTACGCAGGTTGGGTGATAAACACTGATATTATGGATTCGGACGGCACTAAAATCACTGACTTACCCCTGTAAATGTTTAAAATACCGGACGAGCCCATGAGAAACAATTACCGTCCGAATAGGCCTAGGACTTAACTGACAGAAGCCTTTGCTTTCACTGTCCTTTAAAAGTGCTCTTTAATTAAAATTAATAATATAATATATATAATATAATTAAAAATCTAACAACAATCAGTGTAATGACAATTTTATTCTTTGCATGAAAACACTTGAATTCGCCTAATCTGTCTGTGTGTATTAAAACTTCATAATTATATTCGTACAGACCTGCAACAGTGATGAGGTAAAGATAAGAGTGGTCCAGACCAACCTTCCGAACATATGACTTACAGAAGGTATACTTAACTAAGAACATTTCGGGAAACACGTATTATCGATAAGGCACAGCTTAAGGTGTAACTTAAGAAGGTTTCGGGAAACGCATGCCCAAGACATTTTGGACAATTTCATGCACATTTTGGCAAATAGTGTTTTATGCATACAAAATAAATGCATATTATGCCCAGGCACTATTCACTGCAGAATTAGTAAAAGTAGTATAAATTATTCTGAACATATAGCCATGGTATATGCAGGTTTTCAAAACGTAACCACATCTAGCGAAATGTCTTGCTGTCTACATAGGCTTCCTATATGACATTGCTGCTTATGCAGGCAGAGGTTTTGGAGTTAGTGGATTGACAGAAAAATATGCTGGGGCAAAAAAACCCTCAAAATACACCTTGTTTACCCCTACAGGGTGCATATCATTTTGAGGGATAATATACCCTGAAGATGATATGCACCCTGCAGGGGTAAATAAGGTGTATTTTGATATTTTTGCCCCAGTATAATATATATAGTTTGAGTTCATGTTAATATGCATAATGCTATGCTCCTTTAGGGCTAAGGTGCAAAGATGAACATTGTGTGTACTGCTAGTGTCAAGCTAAAGGTAAAATATCTGCTTATTTATCTTTCTGAGAGTCTTTAATACAAAACAAAATGGTATTCTTGTTCTTACAACTGTTCTTGTTTTCACTGCAGAGACACTGAACTTGCTTTTTTAAACTGCCCATTAAATTCAACAGTTGTGCGATTGGAATGAGAGCCAAATCAATCGAGTCAGATGACGCATTATAATTCAGGACAAAATGAGTAAATATGAGAATATAGTTAGCAGACTGCTTTTCAACAAAACCAGTGGGAATGTGTCCTTATCCGAGACGGACAGAAACTTTATCTTCACCTTCCGAAGGACGTGCTGGTGAAGAGAAAACGAGAATGACAGAAAACACAAATGACTGTCAAGCTGTCAGGAGAGAAGCGCATTCATTAAAATATCTGACGAGGAATGCAGCTTTAATTCTCACCTTAATGATTGACGTGGGGAACAATAGACGGAGCTCGGACGCATTAATTGTTTTCTTTTAAATGATAATGAGTGACATTCTTGTGCGTTTGTGGAAGTTGTTGGGGATTCTACCGTGTGTGATTTCTGGCAATGTTACACGGAGGGAGTTTAAACAAATGCTCTCCTAACTTTTAATCAGTCCATTTGCAGTTGCACACAAGTCTCTCTTTTGTTGTCTTTTTACTTTTACAGATTAGCTTTTTCTGTTGGATGTTTCTAATAGATTGAACAAGCAGTAAAAGACACATCCTTTAAAGTGCATTTAATCACTTTTCCTCACAGGCATTTAATGAAGTTTTCACAGAAAATTATTTTCTAATAGTTTTAGTTTGTTTGAGTTAACCATAACAGCACTGCATACTAGTATTGTGTCGGAGTGTTTTGTGCAAGAACCGCTTACACTTTCTTCAGCAATGAACTGTGGACTTTAGTTGAAGTTGTGTTGTAATAATCCTGCTGTGCTAAAATCAGTAGAAAAACCCACACTGACTCTCTTCCAGTCAGACTGTCATTTCACATGCTGTGTTTATGAAGACGGCAGTTCTGTTCCAAAACATAGTGTACAGTACACGTACAAATAAAACAAAAACATTGTTGGCAAGTTCCTGACATGAAGGTTTTTCCAAAACAAAGTCATTTGATACTATATTATCAGCATTGGATTTTTGCATATCGACAATATCCCTTTTGGAGAAGGCAATCCCAGAATGAATCACGTTTTAGTTTACTAAATGTAGTTTATTCTGTGGCGTAAACCACAGTTTACTAAATAACATTATACCCAATATTTGTGTTATACACTACTGTTCAAATGTTTGGGTTCAGTGAGATGATTTTTTTCAAATGTTTTTGAAAAAAATACAGTAAAAAAAACAGTAATATTGTCAAATATTATTACAATTTAAAATAACTTTTTTTCGATTTGAATATCTGTTAAAATGTAATTTATTCCTGTGATCAAAGCTGAATTTTCAGCATCATTACTCCAGTCTTCAGTGTCACATGATCCTTCAGAAATCATTCTGATATGATGATTTGATGCTCAAGAAAGATTTCTGATTATTATCAATGTTGAAGACAGTTGTGCTGCTTAATATTTTTGTGGAAACTGTGATGCATTTTTTTAAGGATAGTTAAAGTAAAAAAAAAAATGTACTGACCCCAAACTTTTGAACACATAGTGTATATATTTGTGCTTATTAGAGTATCATGCATCAGCTAGTTGCATCATGTTTGCAGTTGCTTCCTATATATTGTCCCAAACTAGGCTCGTAGTTTGACGTCGCTGGGTTTTGGAACAGAATGAGAGAAAGTTTCTGAGATATTTTGTGTCTTTATGGGGTCTGGAGCAGCGAGTCTTCGCACTCCCTGAGGGGGAAAAACACCACGGCTTTAGTAAACAAGACAAATACACAGGGAATGAGGGAGGCGAAGTGTGCCGAATGAGAGCGCGGGAGTGAAGCCCAGAATGAAGAATGGTATTGATAGAGACAGAGATGGGATGTAAATGGGGGTATTTCTCTCTGTGGTGTAAGCCTGGGAATAATGCATGATGGGACCATTTCAAGACAAGGCAATACCTGCAAAAATACTGTTTTTTTTTCTTCTCTCTCTTAATGCTAATAGAAATGTTAGAATTGTTAGTAAATGTTCATATTTTGAATGTATGAGTGCATATGCATTAGCAGTAAACCCATTAGCAGTCTGGAACAGAAATCTCAACTTCTCCTAAAATAGATATGACCCAAATATTGCACATCGGTAATCAAATATGATATGAAGATATTACAGAAAGTTTTGTTTACAAATGTATAGTTTTGTATACATGAGCCAAAAATGAGCATTTATTAAGTCTGTCATATCATATATTTGCTCTGAGGATGCCATTAATGTTGGTCTAATTTGCATATCAACAAATGATTTTGTATGTATATATGTATATACAAAGTTATGCTATATATATATATATATATATATATATATATATATATATATATATATATATATATATATATATATATATATATATATAGCATTATCTATGCAATATTTTGTAGATGTAACTTTGGTATTTTGAGTTTTATTTTTCCCTCTAACTTTTATAAAAATATAAAAATGGCATGTCTGGTAGCATCTATATTAGAAAAGAAGATGTACAGCAGACTTGAGCAGTGTATTGCAGTTGGGAAGCTTATTCTCGTATGGCACAAACTGGACAGCTTCCCTCAGCTTTGCATATCTGAGTGCATAGTGTCCTTCGTCATGAACCTTGAAAAAGTCCTGTCTGTGTCTGGTGAAGTTCTGTTTTGCTCCCAAACAATTCAAAATGGTCCAACAAGAAATATCCCCCCGTCCCCTCCAAAAAAATCAAATAAAAAATAGGATCAATGTTTACTCACCACTTTAAATCCTGCAGGTAACAAATGAGGATGAGTAAATATCAAAAGTTACATTTTTGGATGGATGGATGGATGGATGGATGGATGATAAATAATGGATAGATGGGTAGATAATGGATATATAGATGGATGGATAAATAATAGATAAGATGGATGGATAAATGATGGATAGATAGATGGGTGGGTGGATGGATAAATAAATAAATGATGGATAGATAGATGGATAAATAGATGTGTATCGTTACAGTCTTCAGACAAAAACATACTACCATACAAATACACAATAACTTACACATACGTATATTTCACATGGAACACATATAGTAAATTGACACATACTGTATATGTACACTCTATGTATAAATACACTCACAGACAATTTAAACATAATGGCAGATTGTTATTAATAATATAAAAGGATATGTGTACTGATTTGTACTTTTCCGAAATTAATGAAATGACTTAAAATGTTTAACTTAAACTTAAAAAGTTTGAGTTGGTGGTATCGAGCGTAGCTCCTCTCTGGAGTGTAATGAATGGACTCAGTTTGATGTAGTGAAGGATTGGATCTGAATGTGCTTTTAATTAGGACTCTTCATTTATTGATTGGGTAATGAGGAAACTCTGCTGTGCCAGGAACGCTTCAGAGGATGATAGACGATCCTGTTACGGGACGGGATTACAGGACACCGGTGACTCTGTTCTGTAACATGAGATCATATGATGTAACCTGTGATGTCATCCTGCAGGTCTGATCAGAAGACGTGATGTGACACAAACACTGAGATCGGCCACGTTCACACTGACTGCAGGTAAATCCAGGTGTCACTTCACTTCTGTGTTTAATCTGGTTCTGTACACACAGAGATTGGCTATTTAGAGGGGCAACAAAAAGTACATAACTGTTATACAGTTTGTATTGCTGCTTTATGTTCTGACACTGTTTAGTGCCACATCAGTAGGAATAGGACCGAAATATCAGGTGCTTCAATGCAGATGTGGATGTTTTGTTTAAAGTCCCCCTGTAGTCAATCATTTTATCCCTTAAAACTCATCTTTGATCACCGAAATGACATATTTAAATGTTTGTTTCCTTGAAAAAAATGTCTTCATGCCTTAAAATATCTTGAATGTAACTCTACACCCTTGCCTCATTTAGTAAACGTGGTTCTATGAATATGCAAATGTGCCCCGCCTCACACCAGCTCAGAGATCCACTCGTTGACGATCACACGTTGATCTGATTGGTTACAAGGTAGTTTGTGACGTCAGAAACACCAGCGATTTCAAACCGTGTTTTTGAGACTGTCTTTGATTCACTGCAGTTTTAAGGAGAAAATACTCAGCAATGGTGTCGACTTATGAATTTACACATGGTTTGTCTTAAAGCATATTAAAAACACCACATAGACATATAAACAACATTAAAAACTTTGACTTTAAATCACTTTAGAATAGGAGTTACCAACAAATCATTGGTCTTATGGTACAAACACATCAGTTATCATTAATATGACAGTGAAATAGTTATTTAGGAAATATTTTTAAAAATATGTATTTTTAGGAGAAAGAACAAAGTGGTCGACTCTTTCACTTTAATGATTTGTATTCATATAATTACAACTTAAATCTTTTAATGCGATGACTTTGTTCTTGTACTATTGATTGTTCTTGTACTTGTAATATTACATTAATCTTACAATATTAAAATTTATTTTACAAAACTTTTAAGGCTTTATTCTATGTAAAAGGCCTTTTATGAGATCATTCTCAAAATATTATGACTTTATTCTCAAAATCCTAGTTTTTTACTGTTAGTGTGGCACTAAATTGATCAATTTATCATTCTGTTTAGCTTTCATTGGTTTTAAATTTATTGATGTATTTTTTCAATAGTTTTTGTAGTTTTTTAACTATGTTTAGGTTTTTAAACGTAATACCTTAGCAAGTGCATCATTAACTGATCATTGAACTTTTTAGAGTGAAATTTATCAGAATGTTATTTGCTGCATTTCAATCCTCCCAAAAATAGTGACAACCATATGTACACACTCTATATATGTATAAATACACTCACAGACAATTTAAACATGATGGCAGATTGGTATTAATGATATAGATATGTGTACTGATTTGTACTTTTCCGAAGTTAATGAAATGACTTTAAATGTTCTAGTGTAAAGTTTGAGTTGGTATCGAGCGTAGCTCCTCTCTTTGAAAACAATAGTGAAGTGAAGTTCATAAATTCATTCCACTGTTAAAGATAATGAAGCTTTAAAAACAGTCCAGATAAACTCAGTAATCTCCCCACAAGCCCATAGTGAACTATCCCGAGCGGTCTGTGATTCTTCTCCAGGTGGACGTGTTTGCACATTCCCGTGGATGGATTGTGCTTGTTTTCCTCTCTGTAATGGGACATGATGCTGAAATGGTGTCGGAGGTGTTGGAGATGGAGTCGGTGTGTAATGGCTCCTGTGCTCATTATTTCACTGGCGATGAAGCCTCAGAGAGTCCAGCGTTTCTGCTCGAATGAGTCCAGCATACATCACCGATCCGTGTGTGTGTGTGTGTGTGTGTGTGATTCAGGGAGCTGGACTCCAGAAGTGAGTTGTGTATTTGTAATGAGTGGCGAGAGATGAGTCCAGCAGAAATGAGTTTGTTTTATTGGTCTCTGGGGCGTTTGCTGTGCCCTCTTCTTCTCATGATGAGACTGGCAGATTAAATGGAAATTGATTGTGAATCTATGATCACTTTATGGACCGCATCATCATATGAACTTTGACATTTACATTCACACACTAAGCCAGGGTTTTCACCAGGTATCAATGTGTCCAGTGGAGTCTTTGATTTTGGGTTTGTCACACAGTGTCATATTTCTAAAGCACAAAAAGGTGGAAAAATTATAAATACTTCTCATTTTCAGTCTCACTGCATTTTCTTTTTTATATTATTTTGTTAAACTTTTTGTCTGTGCTGCATATGATCTCTGTCAATTTATTCAACAAAAAAAGATCACGTTTTTAAAATACTTTTACTTTTAAGATAATTTATCAATTTATTATTTTTTGTCTGTCTGTGTTGCACATAACAAATTTTTTTTTTTTACATTATTCACTTTTTCTGTGCTTAATGTTCTGTAGCAATTTTATGTAATTTTTGTTTTGTTTTGTATTATGTAACTTTTTTTGTCTGTGTGCTGCATATAATAGGTCAATTTTGTGTGTGCCTGTGTGTGAGAGTGTGTGTGAGTGTGTGTGCGTGTGTGTGTCGGTGTATGCGTGTCAGTGTGTGTGTGTGTGTGTGTGAGAGAGAGAGAGAGTGTGTGTGTGTGTCTGTGACTTTGTGTGTGAGAGTGTGTGTCTTTGTATAAGTTGTCTGTCTTTGTGTCAGTGTGTGAGAGAGAGTGTGCTTGCTTGTGTGTGTGTGTGTGTGTGTGTGTGTGCGTGTGTGAGAGAGTGTGAGTGTGTGTGAGAGTGTGTGTCTTTGTGTAAGTTGTCTGTCTTTGTGTCAGTGTGTGTGTGAGTGTGAGAGAGAGTGTGTGTGTGTGATACAATGACACAGCTTCCAAACTGGCCAATCATTTTATGTTTCTGAAAACATCATCTTTTATGTTTCACAGATGAAAAGAAGTCATACAGGTTTGGATTGACGTGAGGGTGAGTAAATGTAGCTATACTTTATATTCAACTTGTTTGGGTTCACAATGCACATTTAACTGACCATAGGAAATATCTCAAATCCAAGCATGTTTTTGCTGTACATGACGAAAACAGACAGGACATGAACATAAACCAAACCTGAATCTGTTGAAGACCTGTGAAGAGAGAAGACGCTGCCAGCGATGAGGTGTCTGAAGGTGACAGATAATTGCGTGTTAATTGGCGTGAGTTCTGGTTAATGTGTGATGTGACCTGTGTTAACGAGAACTACAGGCATGACAGGATGTGTTCACGGTGGATATTTCATCCGGTCGATGAACGTCACGCTGTTTCTCCACACAGAACATGTTGACGTGGAAATAATCGTCGATCGGCAGCTTCTGTGACGTGTTGTGGAGCACTTCCTCTGTAAGGGTGATGAACGTGGTTCCTGTCTAATGATGTTTACTGAGGAGATGTTGTTTTGAAACTACCACACCTGGCTTCATCTGAGAAAGAAAAGGCAAGTATTAAACTCCAACATGTTACTTGTTTGCACTTCATTTATGAATGATCCCTCGAATCGTGATCAGGCGCACTATTTTGACCTCGTAGATGATAAAACGGGTGAAAAAAAAATCTATACATTAAAGGAGAAAAATTAGCTTTATCTACTCAGCTAACAAAAATATGTTCTAAGAACATTTAGCTAATGTTCATATTAAAGGGGTGGTATAATGCCCTTTTCACAAGATGTAAAATAAGTCTTGTTGTCCCCAGTTTGATGTTCCCAGAGTGTGTATGTGAAGTTTTAGCTCAAAATACCCCACAGATATATATATATATATTTTTTTTAGAAACGTTAAAATTGTCACTTTTTGAGGATGAGCAAAAACGCACTGTTTTTGTGTCTGTTCCTTTAAATGCAAATGAGCTGCTGCTCCCGGCACAGAGGGTGGAGCTTCAAGAGCTTGTCATTTTACCTCACACACACACATGCACTGGAAATTTCAAATACTTTTAGCCTTTTATGTTCAAACCAGAGTCAGATGATGTCAACAGAGTCAAAGATGGAGAGACTCAAGAAGAAGTGACAACATGTAGAATGCAACAGGACATTTCTGAATGGTTAGTTGATGAATTTATGTAGCTTATGTGTAATCTTCTAGTCATTGATTAGCATATTCTGTCATGATAATCTATAAATCATAAATCCGGGGGTGGGATTTATGTACATTTTAGCTTTGGTGATGTCACTAACCCGCGAGGAAGCTCGTGTAGTCTCTACCAGCCGTTTGTTGTAGTCCTTAAAAAGCAAATATCTCCCTTTGCTTTGAACTTTGAGCGTTGTAACTTTGCAAATGTTGTTTATGCTCAAACAGCAACATTACACACTAACTAAAGTTAAGAAAATGAAATCATAATCAACCACCCCTTTAAGTTATGAAAACATTATTTCTGAATGTTCTATAAACGTTCAAAACCATCCAGTTTTTTAAATGTTTTTTTTTTCTTCTGAAAATTAAGTTTTTAATGTTGTTGAAATGTCTATGTGGTGTTTTTATATGCTTTAATACAAACCATGTACAAATTCATAAGTATTTTCTCCTTAAAACTGCAGTGAATCAAAGACAGTCTCAAAAACACGGTTTGAAATCGCTGGTGTTTCTGATGTCACAAACTACCTTGTAACCAATCAGATCAACATGTGATCATCAACGAGTGGATCTCTGAGCTGGAGTGAGTGAGTGGAGGCGGGGCTCATTTGCATATTCATAGAACCGCGTATACTAAACGAGGCAAGGGTGTAGAGTTACATTCAATAAGGCATGAAAATATTTTCCAAGGAAAACATTTTTAAATATGTAATTTTGGTGATCAAAGATGGATGAGTTTTAGGGATTACAATGATTGACTACAGGGGGACACTCCATTTGGGAACATTATGAAAATGTTACTTTTGAATATTCTCGGAACGTTCTGAACCAGTTGTAACATTTGGAAGAAAATGTATAAATGTTGAACGTACAACTAAAACATTTCAAGGGAAAAAATCCCATTAACAACTTTGAACAAATTCAATATCGATTCATTTGGATAAATAAAAAAAACTCAACTATTTCTGTAAACCAGGGATGGGCAACGTTGGTACTAGAGAGCCCTGCCGAGTTCAAACACCTGAACAAGCTTATCAATGTCTTCAGGATCACTAAGGCTACAGGGTTTTATCAGGGTCTGAGATAAACTCTGCAGGACCGACGTTACCCATCCCTGCTGTAAACTATACAGGGAACCCTGTCAGCTGTTACATTACTATAATATTAAAGGTTGAAATGAAATAAAATAAAATGAGGCATTTATATAGCGCTTTACTATATAATGCTGTACACCCAAATCACTTTACAATCATATCAGGGAGACTCTCCTCACAGCATCCACTTGGACGATTAAAATTTACTTGGAAGGTTAAAATGAACTGATTTGTTTTAATGATGTGAGAGTAAAAATATAATGAATATCTATTATGCCTATAGTGCATATATTTAGCAAAATTCTCCCCTCTAGGGTTAACTTTTCTAGCTAACTAACATGCTTTTGTCATTAAATGGCTTTCCTGAGGTAAATGTAACGTTTTGTGTACATTGTTTACAAGCTGTTTTATTGACGTCTTTCCGCTGTTGAAACTGATTGATTGATCACATGAGACGAGACATTTCAGTAAGCTGTACTGTATCTTTCAATATGCCCTCTCTGACGTTTATTCTTGTTTATTTCATTCTACTAGTAGTAAAGAGGAAGAGATGATCAGTTCAACTGCCACTTAAAATGAGGTGCTACAGCGACCTGTCACAATATCTAAAGCTAACAATATCAGAGCAATATTACGTACTAAAAAGGCCGTTTTTTAGAACCAAATCTTCCTTTATGCTCAAATGTTTTTGCAAGTTCTTCACTAGTTTTAGCGACTTTTCAGACCCTCTTTAGTGGCTTGTGCACCTAGCACAAATCTAGTGACTCATTTTACAGCTAAATATACTGTAGATGAAATCACACCACAGCCATTACCTTTAACTTGTCTATATGGTGATTTTGACAGACTACTCATGGTTATAAGTCAGGAGTTTAGCTATGCAGAGCAGCAGCTTGGAAGTGATTGCTAGTTAACATGTAAGGATTAATTGACGATGGGCCTACGGATTAAATTACGTACGTACGTTTACGTACATTTACCACACCCCAAAACATTATTCAGATGATGTATTTAAAGATGTTTGTCAGTTTATTAGTCATTGAAACGCTCTAACGGAAACAGACTAATTTCTTGCGCATCTAATCTCAAGCCTCCATTGCTAATTCAAAAACGTAATTTAAGAGCTTGTAACGGAGGCTTGAGCCAATGATAGGAGACTAATGCAGTTATTATAGAGATAGAGAGAAAGAGAGAAATTAAGCATGTGTGAATTACTTCAGTCTCTCAACAGCGAGTACTAATAGCGAAACTACGTTTATCTGCACCTCGCTAGAAACGAGCGAACATCTTGAGGGTGAGTAAATGATTTTCATTATGGGGTGAACTATCCCCTTAGAACGTCCATCAGCCAATCAGATTCAAGCATTCAACAGCCCGTAGTATAAGTAGTCACAATGGGCCGTGTTCTATTTCATACTCGTTCCGATGAAAACAGAAAAATATGAAATTGAAATTCAAAGAAATTGGCTGTGTTCAAATACAGTATTCAAGTACAGAGAGTTGGGGAGAAGCAAACAGATAGGGATGACACTAGGCTGAGTGCAAATATGATGATAATGTCATGAATATGCTAGCACATGGCATCATTTAGTGACTTTTCAAGCAGGCTTTAGCTGCTTTAAATCGAAATATTTGGCAAATAGTAGTCGGTTGGAGTTTAGATAAACTACATGGACTGTCAACGCACTCTCAACAGGTACACTCAATATTCCTATTGAAATGCCTTTACATTTTAATATAAATACATTAAATTGTAACTGTTTTCCTATAATCATACTGTCCTGTTTTTATTACTTTTAGTTTTTCAACAGAACATATGAGTGTGACCAGCTCTGTTCAGTCTCTCACTCTTCTCCACCAAGCAAACAAGTAGGGTAAGAGATATTACATTTATGATCCATATTTTTAGACTTTTCAATTATTTCATAGGTTTATGCATTAAAAAGCCCAGTAGGCTATGTTTAACATTAAAGCTATCCTCTGATCATATGACTTTTTTCTTCTCCTTTTAAACTGGTTCACATATCGTCCATTCACAATGGTTTCTTAAAATAACTTTTATTTACTTAAACAGAAAGCATATATACTATAACATGTAACAACGTCACAGTGATTATAGTCGTTGTTGTTATACTTAGTAGTTCAGTTGGGTATTAAGCCAAGGTTCACACCAAGAACGATAACTAATAATGATACGATAAAGATGTAGTTGTAAAAATGTTCCACATTTAAAAGAACAGCAGTCCATGACACAACTGTATAAAGCGCTATAATAAAGGTGACATGACTTGACTATAAAGATTACGATAACTATATTAGTCATCGCTTTTGGTGTGAGCAGGCCTTTAAATATGGAAAACAGTCAATCGTGGCCTCTACAGAAGCAAATGCCATCATTTAACAACCCCAGAGCTCACGGCGGGTCTGTTCAGAAAGGTTTATACATTATCGCAAAAAATCAATTTCTCTATGGAGAAAATGAATAGGACTTTTACTTCCAGTGCTCACGGCTGGCAAACACACAACAAGCCTCCAAAGTTTAAAGATATAGTATATCAGTTAATTAAACAGTAAGTCTTAAAGTTTGCCTCTTCCGTCTGGGGTTTTAGTTCATCCTTATCTCTAGTGTCATGTCGGGACATGAATAACACTGGTTGTTATAATTTTGTCTCATCAGTAAAACGCAGGGGTTGGCTGGTGATTTCTCTCCGACAGACGCGGGCTGCTAATGACAGCTGAGTGAATGCAAGCCATGAATCAAAGCGGCAGAAAAGCTTTCCAGCTCTGACAGGTTATCACCCGCGTGACAAATGTGTTGGGAAACCCTCTGTCTCCAGCACATTCATTTAGTCAAAGTCTCATATAAACACACATAAACACATTCATTCATTCAGACAGACAGAGAGAGAGAGAGAGAGATATGCTTTCTCCTCTGATCTACATAATGCAGCGCTCTTTCCGGTTAGCACAACTAAAATGTCAAAGGGTATTGATGTTTTTTTGTTTTTTTTTTACTGTGTGGTGGTTAGTTCACAATATTGACAGAAATGGACTTTTCCATTAAGAGATTCCATTCAGTATTTTCCCTCATAACCATTTGGTGCTGTTTGGTCATTAGTGACCGAAACATTTACGTTTTTCTTTACTTTATCAATGGTATGAATTCTGGTGACTTTTCTGTGACATGTTTTCTAACCAAATTTAATATTTAAAGTCCCCTGTAGTCAATCATTTTATCGCTTAAAACTCATCTTTGATCACCAAAATGACATGTTTAAATGTTTTTTTTCTTTTTTTTCTTGAAAATAATATCTTCATGCCTTAAAATAGCTTGAATGTAACTCTACACCCTTGCTCTAATTTTATACGCGGTTCTATGAATATGCAAATGAGCCCCGCCTCCACTCACTCACTCAGCGCAGAGATCCACTCGTTGACGATCACACGTTGATCTGATTGGTTACAAGGTAGTTTGTGACGTCAGAAACACCAGCGATTTCAAACTGTGTTTTTGAGACTGTCTTTGATTCACTGCAGTTTTAAAGAGAAAATACTCAGCAATGGTGTCGACTTATGAATTTGCACATGGTCTGTCTTAAAGCATATTAAAAACACCACATAGACACATAAACAACATTAAAAACTTGATTTTCACCACATGTGGACTTTAAGTTTAATATTTAATGTTAAAAGATAAAATATGAAGTCCCTGTGTTTTATACTGTTTCTTAAAATTCAAAATATGGCATATATGATTCACTGTAGATCTGAATAGTGGGTATGAACATGATTTTCATTTTTTTAAATTACTGTCAAGTTAAACTAAATCTATGTAACTTACAATTTAATTTTAAAATTGCATTACATGAAATTACTCCCATATTTTCTCATATATCATATCATTTTAATACAATTCGATGGCATTACTTACATTAATTATAATTTGATACATTTATTTTATCTTGACATTACTAAACGTTCTTGAATCTAATCATTAAATTATTGAATTAATTTAATTTTCACATTACTCCATGTGCTGGTGTGGTCAGTTTAATGTTTTTTTTTATTGTTTTTTTTATTTTTGCACATGCATGAGAAACAGATTGCACATCCACGCAATTTAAAAAAAGCAAAAACAATGAAAACATAGAAAGATGTTTTCACAATATTTATTTTGCATACAAACCATTATTTTGGTTGAGTTATTATTGTATTAATGGTAACTAAAAGACCTTTTCTCAAACTTGCAGTATGGCCATATTTGTTTCAGAATGTAAGCCCATGTCATATCTTGGTCACATTATTCGTAATTTTTTTTTAAACAAAAAATGAACCTAACCTCCAAATCTAATGAAATGTTGTGAAAATTATTATTATTATTTCTGGGTTTTTATCAAGACCCATTTTATGGATGTATTGTGTATTGTGTATTTTTGGTTCCCACTGGAAGCTTTATTGTTAAGAGTCTAGAGCTTGTTTTCAACAAGGAAGAATCCGAATATGAATGCTATAAATCTGTCTCAATGGCAGTGAGTGTGACACCTGGCCAGCATGCCCTTCGGTGATGGTGTAGTTTAGATCTGTGTGTGTGTGTGTGTGTGTGTGTGTGTGTGTGTTGTGGTAGTATCAGGTCTCTCTCAAGGGCAGGGAAAGATGTCTTGGGAGTTGCAGCTCTGTGTGTGTCATAGGCTGTAGGATCTAATAAGGACTTGAGACAGATACTTATTTCCCCCAGGAAACGATCACACTTCGAACACCTTTCATGTCCACTAGTGTGAGTGTGTGTCTGTCTCTCTGTGTGTCCCTGTGTGTGCGTGCGTGTGTGCCCGTGTCTGTCTGTGTGTGAGTTAGTGTGTGTGTACTCATAGTGAGAGAGGGTGATGCTCTGTATGTTCTCTGCATACCACAAACACAAATTAGTGGTATCTTGGCTCTTTAACTTTGGAAGAATTTAGGAACGCAACACCCTAGAAATGACCCAGAACACCCTAGCAACTCCCTGGAAACCAACAACACTAGCACTCTGGCGGGAACTTGTAATCACCATTCAAACATCTATTTGTGCATGTTTACATTTGTTGCGTACTACTTCATTTCATATTTATGAATAATACTCATGAACGTATGGTAATTTACTTCTGTTCTAAACTGAGTTACTTTGACTTTCATAAAGTCCCCTACCGTTGTCTGCCAGTTACCGTGGCAACCCGAGGTAACCCATCTCCACGACATCATGGTCCTGTCAGTCAAATCCATGCTCTCGCCATGGCCGTGGGTCGACTCACATTAAATAGAATCAATTTCAGAGACGTCACTGTGGAAAAGGTCTCTCTCGTTTTGAAGACGAGGTTAAGTGTGTGAAGCCTCGTCTCAACAGAGTTCAGTGCGAGTAACCTTGACCAAATGTCTGCAAACAAACCAACACTGCCAGTTTTATGTGCTGTTTTTTCATTTTGATATAGTATGGCATAACATAGATATGAAGTTAGTAAAGAATGCATATGTCAGGTGAGTTTCACATCACAGCCGCAACACAAGTTCCAGCTTTAAGTTTTAAATTCCAACTTTGCAAACCATTTACATTTAAAGGCGTCAATAACATGAAAATTACCATGGTATTACAATGTTTTTTGGACAACGTACTATTTAAATAGCATGGTAAATGATTATGTTAATCATTTAGTACCATTGCGCATATCAAACGCTTGTTTTCTTTATCCGACAGCATCAGACTAACCATGAGCAATTAATGTGAGTTAATAAAAATACAGCTGTTCATTGTTTGTTCATGTTAGTTCACAGTGCATTAACTAATGTTAACAAGATTTTAATAAAGTATTAGTAAATGTTGAAATTAACATTAACAAAGATTAATAAATGCTGTGGAAGTGCAGTTCATGTTAACTAATGCAGTTAATGTTAATTAATGAACCTTATTATAAAGTGTTACCATAAAAAAAATAAAAGCTTGTACAGGTTATGATGTTCAGTATTATTGTACATTTTAACTCCAATTTTCAGTATTTCTGCCTTTGAGGATGGACGTTTGGGAAATATACTGTAAACCAGGATATCAAGGAAGATATATTGGCGTCTTTTATATATTGTACTGTGAGGATTAACCTGAAGGCTAAACCTACAGGGTCTAGAGTTCTCAGCGTTAGCATTAGCTTGGCACTGGCATCTTGCTAGAAGTTTAAACTTTTCCTGTAATACAGTCGCAATAGATGCTGGACATCATGATTAGTGACTCTGTGGTTGGGTGCATAAATATTTCAGAGCTGAACCGGCGGTTCGAGGGGCGTCTGGCCTTTTCTTTAACAAAGCCCTCAAAGGACATGGTGGACGGAGCGTCCTGCGTTATTTAGAGAACCCTTCAGGCTCTGGGACAGAAAGCAGAGGTCAGTGGATGATCTTTCACACAAATAACCACTCTTTCGGTTTCATGATTTTTTAACATGCTCTTCTTACACAGTTGCAGTGGCTTAGAAGACGACGTCCCATGATAACAGCAAGTGATGACGACGTGCCTCGGAATACAGAAACATTCCATATGGAATCCTGACAGAGGGATCCGAAATTCCTCCTCATCCCAGCAGGTGCTACAGTAAATGGAGGATCTTTATCTGTAGGTTTAAGGAGTGCTTCAAGTGAAAAAGCAACTGTTTATTTTCAATTATTGCAAACGCATATCAGAATGTTTATTTGTCATTATACTAAAGAGTACAACGAAATGATATGCAATCCTATTCAGCGCAAAATCAATCTCCCACTTTACAAACAATTATCCTATATGCAATTATCCTATATAACAAATTTTTATGTGAAAAATAATGGGTTTTTGAACATTCAAGCATGAAAATCAGTTCTAGTAGATGCCAAAAACAATATCAAGACTATATAAAAGGGCATAATATGGCTTCTTTAAATATCGTCTGTGTTTCAGGTTTCATCACATCCATAGTTTAACTTCCCAGCTTTCAACAACAAACTAGACCATTTAAAAGTGTAAATAAACCTTTTATTTGTTGTGCCTACACACACATTTTATAACTTCAGCTCATTTTTTTTTCCCGTGGACTCCACAGGAATCGTGTCTTCTGTCAGCGGGACGCCCAGAGGTGAGCTGGCAACATCCACACAGCGCACAGACAGTGTAAATAAACCCTCTCGCTGACATTTCCGGTGATGCATGCATCCCGTTGTTGGCTGTACGCCGTGATAAATGGTGTCTGTTTTATATTTAATAAGCTTTTGGGAATAATGAGATGAGGTTGCGGATAGGCTGGATTGTACGTGTGGGACGCCACCCCCCCACCTACCGTCTGTCAATTTAATCTGGCAAGATGAATTTTGTCAGTAGTTATTGATGTGTCCGGGTCTGAGACATTGATGCAGCACAGAGTTGTTATCAACAGCCATAAATCAACACACAGATTCAACACACACATTGGTTTATACCGCAAAATGCTATATTATGCTATATTGTATGACAACTGTATTTACATTTATTTTACAGGCACATCTTTCAAAGATTACATGTCTCAGACCTTTTATACTTGCAAGGAATGCAGCGATTAGTTCTTCTTTTACCTTGATAGTGTAAAACCGAACGTAAGGGAACGTTTCTCCATTCCACTGTGCTTCTTTTCCATTGTTTTTCCAATGTAAACACGCGAGACGGATGTGTTTGACGCTTCGCTTGCGTCTTTTGCAGTCACGTGCATGACGCAGCGTTCTGGAAACGGGGCTCTCAAGTTAAAAAAGTTCAACTTTTACCTTGCTTTACCTTACCTTGATGACCATGCCTCCTTTTTTTTTTTACTTCACTGACCTGAAGTGTGGATTAACCCTTAGACTGTGGTTTGCTGTTGTAAGTAAAATCTTGCCATTTTCCAGTGTAATATGCTGCTAGAAGTTCAGGTAACTTCAAAAAATATACTTTTAGAATCAAAATAAGATGTAAAGACTTAAATTATATGAGTTTTTTTTTCTGGAAATAAGAACAAATATCTCTCAGTGGGTTTTCTTGTTTTCCCTTTGAAGTAAGTTTATTATTATGACTTTTTCTGGTTTTATGCATAATTTTTCAGACAACAAGACCTGATACCTAAATTAATTTTGCATGTCAAGTAAATGTATCTTGATATAAGAATGTTTAGGTATCTGTGCTTGAAAAACACTTCAAAATATTTCAAATTCAATTATTTTTAAAATAAATTCACAATAAAAATATTTTAAATTGAATTAAAATTCAGTTATAAATTAAAAATGAATAAATAAAATAATGTCAAATATTTTAAATTGCATTTGTCAGATTTTTTTTGCTTCAAATTAAACTTTGTAGTCTTGTGTTTCATCTCACACCATGCTGGTTTGGTTCAAGGCTTGAAACTCTTATTGATGAATTTTTAAAGATGAATTAATTGAGAAATACTTTAGAAATCAAGGTTGATGAAAAAGTAGAGGGCCACTGTTGGGCTCTATTGGTTTTCTTTAACTGTGTCAGCTTGACAAATGAAAAACGCACATTTTTGCTAATGTTATTGGATAGTTGATGATTGTGAATGTAACATGCAGTTTCACTTTATTTTAAGCTTAGCCACCAAATTGGACAAATGTGGATATTAACAGTTTATTCACATTATAACTGCATTCATCTGTTACTCCCATAGCTGTTTTTCTCCCGCCTGTTAGACAATAAGCAGAGTTTGAACTGAATCTGTGTGTTTAATACACGGCGAGCGAGTCTACTGCAATGTTTGATTCGCCTTAATAAGGATGAAATCAGTTGAAAACTGCTGCTCTCATCATGAGAAAGTAAACATAAAAGTCACTGGTGACAGTTTGCATTTCTGAAAGTGTGTGTGTGTGTGTGTGTGTGTGTGTGTGGTGTGTGTGTGTGTGTGAGAGAGAGAGAGAGTTACCTCTGTTGTTATTGCTCCTTTAGAAAAGGACAACCATCTGCTCCCAACAACTGCTGCGAGTGTCAGCGAGACGAGGACAGATGAAGAGCTGTGGAGGGAAAGTGACGCTGGATATGAGGTGTTGTTGAGAACAAGGTAAAACTAGTGTACTCAGTATTGATATGCAGGCTTAATAATGTGTTTGTGAGATGTAAAAGATTACATTTGAGGGTGTTAGGGGGTCTGCAGAATGTTGGGGGGAAAAACATTCCACACATAGTTTTCTGGAATTTTTTTTTTTATTTTTTATTTTTTTTTAAGTACACTATGTAACGTTTGGTCCTCTAGCAGTTAAAAAACAAAACTATGTATTTTGCAGAAGAACATTGTTTTGGTTGTGGTTCACTTTTACAGCATTTCAAATCCCTCAGTTCTCCATCTCTGAAAAGCCAAGCTGATGTTGATTCTTGTTTTATGACGATCTCTGTCTCGTTCTCTCTTCTCCAGCAGACGCTCCTCTGTTCATCGTTTGTTTAAAACAAGTGATTCTCCGGAGTTTGGAGATTTAGCGGCTCCATGTCGACCTTTCTCACTCACTGTGACAACTAACCTCTCACACACACACACACACACACACACACACACACACACACACACACACACACACACACACACACACACTCACTCACTTCACTCACTCACTCACTCACTCACTCACTCTCTCACACACACACACACACACACACACACACACACACACACACACACACACACACACACACACACACACACACACACACACACACACACACAACTAACCTCTACCACTCACACACCAGACACACACACACACACAATAAACTGTAAAATAAAGTGTTACCAATGAGTCTTTATACATAAATACAAAATATGAAAAAAAAAATATTTTTTTTATATTCTTTTATATTCTAGGAAAGGGTCCCTTGCAAGGGGATCGTCATATTTGCGGATCTCTGGCATTTTCAATAGAATAATAATTAATGATATTATTATTAATAATAATAATCATCATCATCCAAGAAACCTTAAACATTCACAACTCATGGAGAATAATGTCCTGTAATTTAAGAGTGGTTGTGGATTGGTTGTAGTGGTTCTTCTAGTTCCTCAGACTCATTCAGGACAGCTAATCCAAACTCAGTCCTGTATTCATTCCTCTGCTCTTCATCAGTCCTGGAGCGGAAACAGCCGTGACCCGAGCCTGTGCTTTACCTCACAAATATCACAGCTTTGCCCATTTCTATTCCCATCCGGGAAGCCCGACAGGTTTGATATCAGCGAGGCATAAAACAGGCCACTGCATTTAATCTGAGCTGTGTATTTACAACACGATTCTTCACTTTACACTGTGACACATGAGGAGATCCCTTCTTTAAGACCTGAGCTGTGCTGTACAGGATCTCCCATGTGTTATCCTGGTTAGATCAAACCTTTTTCATGCATTAATTACTGTGTTTTTGGTCCTTGTTGAAAACATAATGCAACCAACAACAATCGTGTTGTGAAGCGTGTCATTTTCATGTGGATGAGTGATGAGAGATTTAAAACGGAGGAGAATAAAAATAACTCTGTGAAAGTGGGTTACAGTTCTCAGAAAATAGCATCAAGTGTGTAAAAGATGAAGTCGCTAGATGCTTTTTTTTTTTTACTGTGAAACGTAAAAAAAAAAGTGAAGTGCCACTGTCTCCAGTAAAATATTACTGATAAATCTGTATGTCAGTGGAGATTACCATACTGACCATATTCATATATCACAAGACTTTTTTAAACTAAATTTTAAAGAAAAGTCAGATTTGTGAGTCGCGTTCTGTGGAGAAAAAAAAAAAAAAAAGAATTCTGAGGGTGGAAAAAGTCAGAATTGCGGAATGTAAACAGAATTCTGAGGAAAAAAGTAATAATTGTAGGGAAAAAAAACTCTAAAAAGTGTTACTTTTTTTTGTGATGAAACCAACTGTAAAAATGCTATGATCAATAAGTCATGTTTCACCAATACTTTGTCATCAAAATAATTTTGCCAATTTCAGAGTCAACTCGAGTCAATTTAATATGATTTAAATATGACTGCTATAGCCAAATTGATATAGTTAAAGAGTTAAAATTAGTTATAGTTAAAATTTAAGGCAGTGTCAGATGGAAATACTTGAATTTTAAGACATGATACAAAATAGATGCCAATGAAGAAGAATATTTGTAGCTTTTAAGGGTGTTTTTTAAGGCAACCATAATTAACTATTGCTCATGGTTAAGAATAGTGATACAAATATCATGTACTACCAAGTACTTATTTTTAACAGTGATTTTTGGTACTTTTTTGTGTATATGTTTTTTGAATGGGAAAATTATGAGCATTTATTCATTTGTGATAAGTGACCGTTAAAGGCAGATTGTAAATTTATAAAGATGCTGAATTCCAAATAGTTTCGTATGTATTTTTAAAACCTTTAAGACCCACAAACAAACACTGAGATGCATCATGTGTATTTGTGGGCTGGTTATGTATTCAAGTTAGTTATATCATCATCATCTGAGTGATGTTAAATCGATGGAAGGTCACCCTTGGCATATTATCCAGTGTCAAGCACCACTTGACCACTCTCTCTCTCTCTCTCTCTCTCTCCTCTCTCTCCTCTCTCTCTCTCTCTCTCTCTCTCTCTCTCTCTCTCTCTCTCTCTCTCTCTCTCTCTCTCTCTCTCTCTCTCTCTCTCTCTCTCTCTCTCTCTCTCTCTCTCTCTCTCTCTATCAGGCTTCAGGAAAAGCACAAATCAGCACCGGGACTGTTAACTAATTCATATCTCTCACGTCCACGCTTTTACAGGAACAGCGGCTGGGGAAAGCGTTCACAGAGGTGCCCCCCCCCCCCCATGCCGATAGGAAATGAGGTCATTTTCGAACAGGTGCCCTGACACTGACGGCTCACACGAATCCTGTCAGTCTCCAGAATCAGTGAGAGAAAGTTTATCCTCTGTAGTCATGATGGTGTTTGTACTTGTGTACGAGAAACCGTTTTTCTTGTTGTTGTTCTTCTGTCTGTCTGCCATCAGGATGTTGAAACACACATTTTTACAACTGACATTTACAGCCACAGAAACTTGTTCTTTACACTATAGTGGAATGGCTTATATTGATGCTGTGTATTATTTACCATGGTACTACTTTTTGGTATGTACCATTTTTTTCTGATATTTATGTTGTATTTACATGTTACTTCAAGGTTCAAGGTTGACCAAAAAGAATATCATGGTACACATCCCAAAAAACTAAAATGTAAAAAACAATATTGTACCATATTCTACAATAATTTTTTTTTTTTAGCTTAGTGCTTTTGGTACTTACTTGTTGAAGTGCATGTTTTTTGGATAAGTAAAAAAAAAAAAAAAAAAAAAGTACATATAAATGTTGACATTTTAATTAGAAAACAAAAAAACAAAAAAAAACCAAATATATATATATAATTTTTTTACATTATAGTACCGTCCATGAAAAAAAAAGGTATAACAGATATATAATTTTTTATTTGTATTTTATTTTAATAAAAAGTTTTTGTTTTTTTTTGTTTTAAGATTACAAAGTAAAATTAGATTTTAAATCCCACATTTTCCCAGATGTGATCTCAGAAGTCATTCATGATTACTGCATAAATATTTAATAGAGCTTGCTGAGGATGATTTACATTTGCACCAGTCCTTGGAATCAAGAGATTTAAACTATTATACAGGGGTGGGCGATAATATAAACTCTTATTTTATGATAGGCCTATGAGACATTTTATTTCTAGATATCAATATATATCTGTCACAGTTGTGTTTAGATTAGTTTGTTCTCATTGGACTTGTCTGCCTGTCATCTTTACAGTCATTATCAGTTCATCTGTATCATCTGTTCATCTGTTCAGTCAGTCTTTGTCCGATCTACGTTGTTTATGGTGTGTGTTACTGCCTGTTCTACTATCATTTATATTATTACCATTAAACCTTTGTGTTGGAAATATATTCTCATCGTCGTCTGCCTTCCTGCAACCACACGTGACAATATCACGATATAGTTATTGTTAATTCATCTCATTTCTATTTTTAAAAATAAGCAAAACTAAGCGAATTACAAACAATAGGAAAAATACAATATAACAAAAATATGAATTAAACAAATTTTCAGTGTAATTAGTGCAGAAATTTAAGAATCAAATGTAAAAATACAATTTTGCATAGTCATCACTGTATGAATTAAATATAAATGTATTCTTATTAAAGCTAAAAAAAGTTATTCAGTCAAGAGCAGCAAGTTATTTTCTCTTTTGTTTGATTCACATTAATGACACGGAGCAGTTTATTAGTCTGCTGTCACTTTAAGACCAAACGCACTGATCCATTAGACTGTTACACATCCAGTTTACACCTAACTGGACTTTCACTTGAGACATAACCGGCTGTGTTCACATGGATACTCCACACGATGGGCATTTCGACATAAACAGCGTGTGTATTCGACCATTCAAGCGCAATTAGATGTGAATGAGAAATTCGTGATGGCCTTCTGATAGATCTTTCTGTGCAAAACCATCCTCAGATTTTGAATGTGTCTCAACACAGGATCTGTCTTCCTGAACCGTCACATACAGCATAACCAGAGAAATGTACATTTGCTTTAGAAAAGTCCATGGCTTTTTAACATGACACATTTCCCTGATGTTTCCAGGTCCTCCATGACGTCGAGAACCTTGCGCTGATAGCCTATATTTATTTAATCTCGTCCTCTATTTTCCATCCAGATTTTCTGAATGAAAGCCCTGACATGTCATGCACGTTCACAGTGACCCGCTGCTGCGCTGGCAGGCTATTCACGCGGCACACAAATACTCCCGGATCCATTCAGAGACGCGGCGTGTGTGTGAGTCACATCTTAAGAAACAGCCGTGTAGAAGAGCTCTTCACCCTGCAGTCGCACAGAAAACAGCCTTCAATGCTTATTACGTCTCACGGATTTCCTTCTCGAAGGCTAAATTGTTTTCCTCCCATCTGCTTCTGACATTTTCATAAATAAGCCTCCTCTTCAAGCCCTACACTTGTAGCGTGATTAGCGTGAAACTGTGCCACATTTAGCGTTGATTTCCATTCTACTCTGAATAAGTGGTATTGACCGTCATGTGTTCTTTAATGATTTGGCTAGCCTTTTCTTTTCAATCAGTGGCTCCTCAGTAAGTGATTGTTGGAGGGTGAACATCAGATAGATATTGCTTGCTTCGGTGAACATGTCGCCCGCTTCCTCTTTTTCTTTCACACGGAAAGGTAATTCATTTTGCGGTAAATGAGCAGCGGTCCGGTCCGCTAGTGTGTCTAGCCATTGTGCTGAATGTAAAACTGTTACAGACCTTTAATTAGGAGCATAAAAGCCTCGCTCGGCTGTCCTTGTATGGGACTTATAGCCATACAGACCTGCTGAAATTCAATTGCGTTTGAATTAAAATGGTTTCGCACACCATGAATGTTTTATTTCACTGGGCCACCTGGGCAGAGGACATTATATGAAACTAGGTTTTTACGTTTTATGAAGAATTTGAGTGTTTTTTGACTGTGGAAGTTGCTGCCATGGTGCTTGATGTTGATGGTGGTTGCTAGGGTGTTGTTGTCGGTTGCTAGGGTGTTCTAGGTGGTTGTCAGGTGGTTTTTAACCGGTTGGGTTCAGAATGCACCTTTGAGTCTTTGTGATATTCTGGTTAATGTAAATCTGTGGGATTTCTTTTACCTGCTTTATACTGACCCTGGTCTTTATTTATTTGTTGTTTTATTGTAATATTATTAATGTAACTGGTTTTGTTTTAGTATAAACTATGGTAATGAGTGCCACACTATTAACGATGTCAGTTGATTTACTCTCCAATCACGATGATTTGACTCTGGAGTTTGGCTTCCGCCTGAGGGCGGGGTTTGTGCTTGGGTCTTTATGACTTATGAATAATTCACAAGGTTGTGTATTACCCTTTCAATATTCTCACTTCATGACGGAAAAATACTCATTATCTTCCTTTTGTTTATCTCTTCCACAACACACACTTTTAAACGCTCTCTCACACACATTCAATCACAGTAATTGAGTAACATAATCAATCAGCGTCTGAAGTGCTGCTTCTGTGATAGTGTGTGTGTGTGAGAGAGTGTGAGTGTAGGGTTTTGTTTTCTCCGCCACAGGAAGGATTTCAATTGATTTATTCTTTCTTTCACGATTTCACTTTCTTTTTTCCTAACAATTTACCACCAGAATAAATAATTAAAAAATAATAATTACATAAATAAATAAAGCACCTTCAAGCGTATTGGAGACGTTGCCACAGTTGTTCTGGATTTTTCTGTTTCTTTCTTGTAATCATAGATGGACTTGATGATGGTGAGATCAGCTCATGTTGGCTGTTGTCAGACTTCTTGTGCTTACAAAAATCTCACTGGATTATTACAATTAATGGCAAAAGAAATGTTGGAAATGTAAACTGATATTTCCTACTGACTAGAAAAAATACTAATGTGCCTAAGACTTTTGCACAGTACTGGATATAAGAGATGTTCATTTCGTAGTTTTTTTTTTTTTTTTGACTGACAACCGACGCTCATTAACTGATAAAATAATATTAAATTAGAATGGAGAATTGTTTTGTTCAGTTTTACATGTGCATATAGCAGCATAAACAACAGAACATGAGGATTCATACATCACATCACGCACCAGCAACGCTTCTGTGAATGGAGAAAAGCAGAATAAAAAATATATATTTATTGAAGGAATAAATAAATGTGAAATGTATTTCACTTAAATACAGACTAACAAAACGAAAGAAAAAACAGTGTGACAAGTTGTAGCCTAGCTATACGCTGAGTTTCGATTCATTTTTGTGACGCGTTCTACAATCTTCATGGAAAGGAAAGCGGGGTGTTAGAAAGCGTATCCTGTTTGTTTTCTTTATTTTACAAAAGCACAATGTTTAGTTTTTAAAGTGAGTGTAAACAAAAACCCTTTACAGTTTCGAATGATGTCTTACTCTTATCTGTATGACGTAAATGACGGAGTATTTTTTAAGTTGCTTCCCCTGTTATAATGAGACAAAATCATTTGTCATAGTGCCGATGTGTGTCGTGGAAGTCCAGTGATGAAATATGCGTGTCCTGGAAATGTGAAGCCTCAGGTGCCGCTTCACTCGCTGTCTCCTCGAGGAAAGGTGAAGTATCATCTTTTCTCCTCGCTCATCTTTCTGTGATTTCTTGAAAAAGCGTAATATTGATCTTTGTGCATCCGCCATCGTCACCGATGTTATGATAATGAACTCAAACGCGCAAGTTTGACAAGTTTGAAAACAGCTGTTGCATTTTACCCCGCAGAATTGATCAATCTATCAATTACAGTAACAAATCATCAGTTAATAAAACATCTAATTTTGTGTTCCACAGAAGAAAAAGAGTTATAAAGGCTTGGAGCGCATGAAGGTGAGTAGATGATGTCAAAAGTTTAGAAATTTTTGAGTGAACTTTTCTTTAAACTGTCACATGACCATTTATCATCAATTTATCCACAAAAATCTTTGTTCCAATACCAGGAAACATCAGTCACACACTATTTAAACCCAATGGGAAGCCGCAGGTTCATTACCGCTAATGAAGATAATTATTCTGGTTGGAAATCACATTTGGCTGGTGCACAGCTCTTTTAACTTGTAGATTTGATCATAAAATCAATGCGTGAATTGCTCACATAAAATGAAGTAAGTACAGTTTTGTGAACCAACAGTAATTATGAAGGCCTCTGGGGATATTTTTGTGTTGTTTTGTTTTTTTTGCCAGAAATACAAACACATTCCCGACCTTTTTCTTCAGGTTCCCTGTCCTTGATCCCTGTGGATGGGAACCAAACCACACAAAGGCAATAACACACACACACAATCAATACCCAATCAGATCATCAGTGTTTTCTGTTGTTTAGTAATTACCTGTGCTGTTCCCCCGAAGCTCTGTGATAAAGCACTTGTTTGTGTTTGTGTGTGATTTGTGTCATTGAAGTAATGCCCTTATGGCAACAAAGTGACTTTCCCAACCTCCCATCAACAGCATTACCTTTCTCTCATTTATTTTTTCTCTTTCATTATAAACTGCATCAATATATTCAGTGCATTGTGTTCTGAATCTGTGTAGTATCTCTATCCATGTCATGTGACAAGAGCCTCGATAATATGTAATGATATGCAGAATTAGACAGAAATAGGTGGGGAACATGTTCATTGAGATCATTTTGTTTCATTCAGGCTCTAAAATCCTCTTTTAATCTTGTTTCTTTGTTCAGAAGTTAAATAATTAAGACCGATTAACATAGTACAGACATTTATTTCTCAAAGGTAATGTTAAACAAAGACTAGATTAAAGATTAAACAAAGACTTTGAACCATTAGCTGAATTAAACATTAAACATCCAACATAATGAGGTCATGTGACAACAATAAACACACACCCAATCCTCCTCATGAGGTCCTTCTGCGCAATCCGTACGCTCTCAAAATAGTTGATTATAAATCCTGTCCTAAATTTAGAATGAATGTATCTGTTTGTACGCTTGGTTAGTTAATTCGATGCTTTATCCGATGCACGAGTGAAATTCCCCCTTGCATCTGCTCTTACCTCTGTGAAAGTGGGTAAAGGACAATCTTTAGACAAGGGTTTGATGCATGAGTGCATGTCTCACGTCCTCAGGTTCTTCGCCAGACTCAAGACCGGAGAGGAAGAAGCACCTCGAAATCCGCAGCACTGGGAACGCAGCACACGAGCAGGCAGGGTGTCCTATTTAGGATTCAGGGTCACACTACATGGCTTGAGGCTCTGACTGTGCCAAACACTGCAGCAGAACTAATGTAGAATCAGTCCAACAATACTGGAAGAGAGTCTTCAGGAGCCTGTTTACACCTGCCATTAACAAGGTTGTCCAAACACAAGTGGTCAGCACTAAATGTAGATGTAAAAGTCCCTCCAACGGGAGTTATTCTCTATATCAGTGTCCCTGTTTCTGAACTCCTTGAAACGCCTCCATTGTAGTTTTGAGTTTTCTTCCGGGAACGAACACGTCACAATATTCCTCAATTAAATAATTCCCGCCTAAGGCATACGGTAAATAAAGGGTGCGGGGTCTGGTTGAGTTAGGGTACGTTTACACGACAACGATATGCTTAAAATGGAGAAGTTTTTCCTTTGAGTTTTCCGCATACAGACGACACCATTGTCAAAACGATACCCATCCACAATGATGTCCCAAATCGTACGGTACTGTGCTGTGTTCTCTTGTACCTCTCTGCGCAGCCATTAACACTTTACAGTAAGGTCCCATTTGTTAACATTAGATGACCACATTAGTTAACATAAACAAACAATGATAATAATTTCTACATTTACTAATACATTATTACAATTAAAAGTATCTAATAATATTATTGAATGGACCTAATCTGACATGAACTAACAATGAACTGTTGTATTTTATTAAGTAACGTTAACAATCATGAATAATTGAATAAGCTCATTGTTAGTTTATTGTTAAGTGCTACTAACACGTTTTGTGTGAAATCTTCCTTTAAACGCAGGTGTGTAAATGAGTGCTAGATCTGAAGGATTTCAGTCTATTCTCTGCACATCACCTGTAAGAACTTTTGCATGTCATATAAAAATGACATGCAAATCTCTCTCTCTCTCTCTCTCTCTCCTCTCTCTCTCTCTCTCTCTCTCTCTCTCTCTCTCTCGTGGTAAGTGTTGGCTAGGAAGTGCATTAATAAGAACAAAGTGTTAGTTCTCTGACAGACTCTTGGAGAGGGACCCTTGGGGGCGGCGGGCCGACTGGCATGGGTTGCTTCTCTAATTACGTGAAGGGTTCACAAAAGCCGTGGAGCAGAGAGCCGAAACAGACTCTCTGAACTTTATTAGAAAGAAATGAAAGGAGAGACTCAATGTCAGCCATCCAAATTATATATTTCTCACACACACACACACAGAAAGTTTATAATGAAACACACCCACTGGTCAGAGGCGCCCCACTAGAAGAACAGATAGAGGAGTAATATCAAGTATAGATGGTAATGAAATAAATAAATCAGTGCAGTTAATCACAAGATTACTCTCTAGCGGGTTATTTTAGAATCTTTATACTATTACAGTTTTCGCTAATATTTGAAATTATATTTTAATTCTGTTTTCATTTTAATTTTAGTTCAAGTTTTAGTAATTGTATTGTGTCTCTCATTTTTATGTCTGTAGTTTTTATTAAGTTTTGGGTTTATTTAATTTTAGTACTTTAACTTAAACTAGACAATGAGAAATGTTGCTTTAGCAACTAGCTGCAATTAAATTAGTTTTTTTTATGGGTTTAGTTTTAGTTACTGATAATAACTTTGGTGTGTTTAGTAGCTCTACTTGAGTCTCGTTCAGTGATGTTGAATCAGTTCAGTCCTACAACATCTAATGCTGGCAGATTCTTTTTTTGAGAAGAGATTTTTCTTCTAGACTAAATGTGTATGATCAAGTCATATTTGTGGAAGATTGTGTTATGCACGTGCAACTGATAAAACTAGTGCTAGGCCTCTTTCTTTGCATGAAGTTCAGGGCTAAATGCAATCAGTATAGTTTGTATGCTTTCAGAAAGTTGCCAAACTGATTTTTAAGTTTGCCAAATTAATTTTTTGTCTCTTATAGATTTGTTGAAAAACACAAGACCAAAAATATCTCATACTGGTTATAATTTCGAATCAATTCAGCAATATGTGGAATAATCTAGATAAAGAAATTGTTGCATTAGCTTATTTGTTTGCACTATGCACTTTGTTTCTCTGCTAGGGTTATTTTACCACTTGTTTGTACAGGAATCATTTTCTCAGCAGATAACATTGTACATATACGATATGAAACACTAATATTTTTTCCCCTAATTTTGTTTTGGATGTCTCCTACAATAGGTTTACATGCATCCAAGATAAAAAGAAAAAAGAAAAAAAAAGTCTGTTGTGATTGGTCTACTCTGCTCTGATTGGTCAGATGGTTTAGTCTGTTGTGATTGGTCTACTCTGCTCTGATTGGTCAGATGGTTCGGTCTGTTGTGATGGTCTACTCTTCTCTGATTGGTCAGATGGCCCAGTCTGTTGTGATTGGTCTACTCTGCTCTGATTGGTCAGATGGTTCAGTCTGTTGTGATTGGTCTACTCTTCTCTGATTGGTCAGATGGTCCAGTCTGTTGTGATTGGTCTACTCTTCTCTGATTGGTCAGATGGTCCAGTCTGTTGTGATTGGTCTACTCTGCTCTGATTGGTCAGATGGTTTAGTCTGTTGTGATTGGTCTACTCTGCTCTGATTGGTCAGATGGTCCAGTCTGTTGTGATTGGTCTACTCTTCTCTGATTGGTCAGATGGTCCAGTCTGTTGTGATTGGTCTACTCTGCTCTGATTGGTCAGATGGTTTAGTCTGTTGTGATTGGTCTACTCTGCTCTGATTGGTCAGATGGTTTAGTCTGTTGTGATTGGTCTACTCTGCTCTGATTGGTCAGATGGTTCAGTCTGTTGTGATTAGTCTACTCTTCTCTGATTGGTCAGATGGCCCAGTCTGTTGTGATTGGTCTACTCTGCTCTGATTGGTCAGATGGTTCAGTCTGTTGTGATTGGTCTACTCTTCTCTGATTGGTCAGATGGTCCAGTCTGTTGTGATTGGTCTACTCTTCTCTGATTGGTCAGATGGTCCAGTCTGTTGTGATTGGTCTACTCTGCTCTGATTGGTCAGATGGTTTAGTCTGTTGTGATTGGTCTACTCTGCTCTGATTGGTCAGATGGTCCAGTCTGTTGTGATTGGTCTACTCTTCTCTGATTGGTCAGATGGTCCAGTCTGTTGTGATTGGTCTACTCTGCTCTGATTGGTCAGATGGTTTAGTCTGTTGTGATTGGTCTACTCTGCTCTGATTGGTCAGATGGTTCGGTCTGTTGTGATTGGTCTACTCTTCTCTGATTGGTCAGATGGTCCAGTCTGTTGTGATTGGTCTACTCTTCTCTGATTGGTCAGATGGCCCAGTCTGTTGTGATTGGTCTACTCTGCTCTGATTGGTCAGATGGTTCAGTCTGTTGTGATTGGTCTACTCTTCTCTGATTGGTCAGATGGTCCAGTCTGTTGTGATTGGTCTACTCTTCTCTGATTGGTCAGATGGCTCAGTCTGTTGTGATTGGTCTACTCTGCTCTGATTGGTCAGATGGTTCAGTCTGTTGTGATTGGTCTACTCTTCTCTGATTGGTCAGATGGCTCAGTCTGTTGTGATTGGTCTACTCTTCTCTGATTGGTCAGATGGTTCAGTCTGTTTTGATTGGTCTACTCTGCTCTGATTGGTCAGATGGCTCAGTCTGTTGTGATTGGTCTACTCTTCTCTGATTGGTCAGATGGCCCAGTCTGTTGTGATTGGTCTACTCTGCTCTGATTGGTCTGATGGCTCAGTCAGTTGTGATTGGTCTACTCTGCTCTGATTGGTCAGATGGTTCAGTCTGTTGTGATTGGTCTACTCTTCTCTGATTGGTCAGATGGCTCAGTCTGTTGTGATTGGTCTACTCTTCTCTGATTGGTCAGATGGCCCAGTCTGTTGTGATTGGTCTACTCTGCACTTTAAAATTAAAATTTAAATTAAAGCAAGATCATAATAACGAGATTATTATAATGATTATTAATATAATACATAGCCATGTAATGTAGAGTGTTAAAGAAAGGGTCAGTTAGGGTCATTTGTATTTGATGTTGAGTTTATAACTAATAATTGTACTCTAAAGCAATTATTCATAAAAATGCACACTGATGATGTCATTATGCATTTTTGTGAGGATCTCTTTATATGCTGGATCTGTACACTAAACTACAGTGTGTGTGTGTTTGAGGTTGATCGAGGACTGTGAGTTTTTTGCGTGTCTCTCTTGGTTTAGTAACGTGCCCCACTTTAGCGGCAGACTGAATTCTCCTCTCTAGAAGTTCAGGAAGACACCTAATCACCCTATTTCTCTCTCTCTCTCTCTCTCTCTCTCTCTCTCTCTCTCTCTCTCTCTCTCTCTCTCTCTCTCTCTCTCTCTCTCTCTCTCTCTCTCTCTCTCTCTCTCTCTCTCTCTCTCTCTCTCTCTCTCTCTCTCTCTCTCTCTCTCTCTCTCTCTCTCTCTCTCTCTCGTCCTTTTCTGTCTGAGTTGCATACTTTTTTTTTCTCTGCTTCATTTATCTACCATGTATGGAGTGTCATAAGGAGCTGTGTGTGTGTGTGTTTAGAATATGGCAGTTTAAGAGTTGATATGTAGGTTTGCTCCTCAGAGGCGCAGACATTCACCGCACTAGCCCAGATTCACACACGTGTGTGCATGTGTGTGTTTATATGCATATGCTTGTAAATTAATGTGTTACATGCTAGCATGACTTTCTCTTGTACTTGTGATTTTTTTTTTTAATCTTAATTATCGTAAATGGCT
Source organism: Vimba vimba (assembly GCA_022828995.1). Taxonomy (NCBI): domain Eukaryota; kingdom Metazoa; phylum Chordata; class Actinopteri; order Cypriniformes; family Leuciscidae; genus Vimba; species Vimba vimba. The sequence goes on along the minus strand of CM040817.1, from coordinate 20,041,403 downwards.
ATTTAATCTGTGAAAATGTGCACACACACACACACACACACACACACACACACACACACACACACACACACACACACACACACGCTTTTGCTTGGCACAAGGTCACACTGTTCTCCTCAGCTCTAGAGTAATCTATCTTTAATCTTTATTAGGGACATAGTGAAGGTCATAAAAACAGACACGATATAGATCATTTTACTGTACCTGCAGGAACGGATCAGTCACAGATTTACAGATACAGCATATCAGATCAGATCTCACACAGATTGCCATTAACAATACTGTCAGTTTTTCTGTTACCTTTAATTTATCACTTTCCATGCTATGTCTTAGAGAAAGTGTTGTTCAGAGTGCATTGGTTTTTCCCATGTTTACAATGAAAGGAACTGGGAAAATTCTATATTTTTCTAAATTAAATCACTTTGATATTTAATTTGTTCTTAATTTTATTTATTTATTTATTTATTTATTTATTTAAAAAAAACCTCCCCACTCCTTTATTCTTTTTTTAGATTAAATAATTAATTTGTAAGTTGCATTTAAAAATGGCATTTTTTCTGATTATTTACAATTTTATAATGGAATCAATGCATTAATAATGTATTCATTAATTTATTTATGTATGCATATTCCATCACATATGTTAGTTTGCTCACTGCTAATTTCCATGCTGCATTCTATATCTAGCATGTCAAATTGACTACAAAATCGAATTAAAGGTACAACATGTAAGAATTTTGTATCAAAATATCCAAAAAAAAATCTCTTTCGATTGTGTACTTCCATTATCCTAAATGTTTCCAAGAATGTGTAAATTCAGAGAAATTCACAATTTTAAAAAGTGGCCGTCCCTGTTCACTTGTCGTCTGTCAATGACGTAATATCCGCGTTATCCCTGGTTTCCACTTATACTGCCTAACCATGGCGACAGACGTGGACAACTGCGTAGTGCGTTACGTCTAGCAGCACGCTCACACTGTTGTTGTTTCGTTCAAACATTATGGACCATAGCAAGCAGACTTTTGGACAAAAGGAGAACTAAAACGAGGATCAATATCAGCGTGAGGTTTTCGAGATGCCGAGAGCTTCACGTCCACGACTAACTTGGACTTGACAGAGACGCCGCTCTTTATTAGACAGGTGAGCAAATGTACATCTAATTACAAAAAATACATCTAATAACAAAACTAATCAATGTTATATAGCTCAACATGATGAAATGTTATTCTAATGTTAATCATATAGCAAACAAACTAACACATAGAATAACATTATAACTTTCAACACACTCAAGTGCAGTTTAGTGTGATAGTGTAACGTTAGACCAAGTGAAACAGCGCTGCGTTACCTCACAAGTTTAATTCGTCAAATAAACTGACCTGTGTGAGTATTAATTCAACACTTGTGTGTAGTTTGGTAGAATGAAATGCAATCACACCCTGCTTCATACCACAGTCATGTTAAAAAACATGAATGTTTTCACTCATCCATAAACATTATTAGATCCATCAGCATGACAGCAAGTCCCATAATTGTAAGAGGTTAGCGACCCTTAGCGGCTAAAAAATATTACATATTGTATCTTTAATTAGCTATCAAATTAAGCTAATACAACTCATACAGTACTGTCATTAGAAATATCTGACTATATTTGTTGTTCATTATTCTGTTTGTTTTTCTGCGACTAACGGACTAATCAAATCTTGGTCAACTAAGCCTCTTCTAGTCAACTAATGGTTAGTCGACTATTAGGGGGCAACCCTATTTACAACTACTCAAAACACCCAACCAATTTCATCGCAACAAACTAACAACTACTCAGAACACCCCAGGAACCGCACCGCAGCAGAGCACCCTAGAGACTGCATAGCAACATTTTCAACTACTCAAAACACCCGACCAACTGCATAGCAACACACTAACAACCTCTCTGAACACCCCAGCAACCACACCTCAGCAGAACACCATAGGGACCACATAGCAACACACTCACAGCTACTCAAAACACAGACCAACTGCATAGCAACACCCTAACAACCACTCAGAACACCCCAGCAACTGCACTGCAGAAGAACACTCTATAGCAGGGGTGGGCAAACTTTTTGGCTCAAGGGCCACACTGGGTTTTAAAAATTTGACAGAGGGCCGGCCCAGTAGCAGATTATGAAGCACGATCTCATGAAAGTGCGTATCTATACCACAAATTTTATTTCTCGTGCCATTTATATGCCAAAAATGTTTTTTTTTTTTTTTTGTGTGTGCATGCTACACACTGTAAACCCCTTGGTTAGGATTAGGGGTGTGGAGTGCGTGCCTATTACACGCCATAAAGTGCATATCATATGCACGCGAAAACATATTATGCACTACAAATACAATTCGTGGTATTCACACTTTCATAAGATCGGGCTGAGCAAACAGACAATGTTGTGGCAATGTCTGTGCGAAATTCAACAACTGAGAGACGACATTCTGACAATACATTTTTTTATGCTAGATATCCCCCATTTAGCATGTTATGTTTTGATGTTAATTTTTAAAGATGTTAGATAATTATAGCCTATACTTTTTAAATATTGTTTATCCTTATTATTATTTAATGGCCTAACAGTAAATTAGAAACAAAACATCTGCAAGTGTACACTTAGAAGAGTAAAAATTACAGGTTACGTTAATTCAACTTTATTAAAACTGAATGGCAATTTGCACTTCCAAAAGTCATACATTTGTGGAAATAAACGAATATACAAATTTATTTTAAGAATAATAAAATAAAACATAAAAGGCAAAGGGAGATCAGAACATTTAATGAAAAAAAAAAACGGGTTCTGTACATGGCAGACAGGGGAGCGTAGTCAAAAGCCGGGCAATAAAGGTCGGTAAACGGAATCGGGCAGGATACATCCACAAATCCAGAGGAGCAAAGAAACTAAATAGCAGACAAATCAAAGGAAAAACTAAGGTGTGCAAGCGGTTACCAAACATTTTTTTTTCTCATTGAGTTTCCAAAAAAGGAAAAAACATTAACGTGCAACAAGTCTATGCGCTTAAGTCGCTGTCTGTTTGGTTTCCATGGTGACGCGTCATTGCTTGTTACGTGACACACCGCAGCCACAACAGCGCTGAATGAATTATGATCTGCTTTTATGTCATTTTTCCTTTTTTACATTTGTTAGCTATGGCATGCAATATCTGATATTCTGATTGTCAAATATATGCAACGCAATATATATATATATATATATACAGTGAGGAAAATAAGTATTTGAACACCCTGCTATTTTGCAAGTTCTCCCACTTAGAAATCATGGAGGGGTCTGAAATTGTCATCATAGGTGCATGTCCACTGTGAGAGACATAATCTAAAAAAAAAAATCCAGAAATCACAATGTATGATTTTTTAACTATTTATTTGTATGATACAGCTGCAAATAAGTATTTGAACACCTGTCTATCAGCTAGAATTCTGACCCTCAAAGACCTGTTAGTCTGCCTTTAAAATGTCCACCTCCACTCCATTTATTATCCTAAATTAGATGCACCTGTTTGAGGTTGTTAGCTGCATAAAGACACCTGTCCACCCCATACAATCAGTAAGAATCCAACTACTAACATGGCCAAGACCAAAGAGCTGTCCAAAGACACTAGAGACAAAATTGTACACTTCCACGAGGCTGGAAAGGGCTACGGGGAAATTGCCAAGCAGCTTGGTGAAAAAAGGTCCACTGTTGGAGCAATCATTAGAAAATGGAAGAAGCTAAACATGACTGTCAATCTCCCTCGGACTGGGGCTCCATGCAAGATCTCACCTCGTGGGGTCTCAATGATCCTAAGAAAGGTGAGAAATCAGCCCAGAACTACACGGGAGGAGCTGGTCAATGACCTGAAAAGAGCTGGGACCACCGTTTCCAAGGTTACTGTTGGTAATACACTAAGACGTCATGGTTTGAAATCATGCATGGCACGGAAGGTTCCCCTGCTTAAACCAGCACATGTCAAGGCCCGTCTTAAGTTTGCCAATGACCATTTGGATGATCCAGAGGAGTCATGGGAGAAAGTCATGTGGTCAGATGAGACCAAAATAGAACTTTTTGGTCATAATTCCACTAAACGTGTTTGGAGGAAGAAGAATGATGAGTACCATCCCAAGAACACCATCCCTACTGTGAAGCATGGGGGTGGTAGCATCATGCTTTGGGGGTGTTTTTCTGCACATGGGACAGGGCGACTGCACTGTATTAAGGAGAGTATGACCGGGGCCATGTATTGCGAGATTTTGGGGAACAACCTCCTTCCCTCAGTTAGAGCATTGAAGATGGGTCGAGGCTGGGTCTTCCAACATGACAATGACCCGAAGCACACAGCCAGGATAACCAAGGAGTGGCTCTGTAAGAAGCATATCAAGGTTCTGGCGTGGCCTAGCCAGTCTCCAGACCTAAACCCAATAGAGAATCTTTGGAGGGAGCTCAAACTCTGTGTTTCTCAGCGACAGCCCAGAAACCTGACTGATCTAGAGAAGATCTGTGTGGAGGAGTGGGCCAAAATCCCTCCTGCAGTGTGTGCAAACCTGGTGAAAAACTACAGGAAACGTTTGACCTCTGTAATTGCAAACAAAGGCTACTGTACTAAATATTAACATTGATTTTCTCAGGTGTTCAAATACTTATTTGCAGCTGTATCATACAAATAAATAGTTAAAAAATCATACATTGTGATTTCTGGATTTTTTTTTTTAGATTATGTCTCTCACAGTGGACATGCACCTATGATGACAATTTCAGACCCCTCCATGATTTCTAAGTGGGAGAACTTGCAAAATAGCAGGGTGTTCAAATACTTATTTTCCTCACTGTATATATAACGCAAAGTATTGCAAGAAAAAAGGCAAAATTAATGCGATCTTAAGACAATTTTTTTAAATACTCGGCGGGCCGGATTAAACAGCCTAACGGGCCGCATGTGGCCCGCGGGCCGTAGTTTGCCCACCCCTGCTCTATAGGGACCGCATAACATTTAAAACTACTAAAAACACCCAACCAACTGAATAGCAACACACTACAACCACTCCAAATATCCCTGCAACTGCACCGCAGCAGAACACCCTTGGGACTGCAAAGCCACACATTTACAACTACTCAAAACACAGACCAACTGCATAGCAACACACTAACAACTACTCAGAACACCCCAGCAACCAGACCTCAGCAGAACACAATAGGGACTGCATAGCAACACACTAACAACCACTCAAAACACCCTAGTGATCGCATAGCGACACATTAACAACCACTCATGAACACCATAGCAACCGCATAACAGCACATAAACATCCACTCAGAACACCATAGCAACCTCATAGCAACACACTAACAACCATTCAGAACACCCCAGCAACTGTATAGAAGCACATAAACAACCACTCAAAACACCCTAGCAACTCTATAGCAACACTACCAACCAACCTCTCAAAACACTCTACAAACTGCATAGCAACACACTAACAACCACTCACATTTCACTATCAATACTTAATTTCATGTAGACTGTAGTAATGCTATGCACTTCTTATAAACATGCATCTCTTTCATAATGTAACTTTCTATTTTGATTTAAATTTTTTGTTTTATCACTTTAATGATGTGATACATGCCGTTTTTTTCTATCGGGACTCGTATCGTCTCTAGACAGGCAGAATTCTTTTTTTCCTGTTGGACACCTTTTGTCACAGCTATAATTAGGTCAGGCAATTAGCTATAGCTGTTAGCGCTGCCCCGCTAAGCCACACACACACCATTAGAGCTCTGAGTCTTGTGTGGGCTGGAGGGTGAAGGAGGGGAAGTGTGGTCTTTCTCAAGGTGATTCGAGTTCTAGGGCATCTGTTTCTTCCATGAACGAAGCCAAGAGTGGACATCTGCTCACCGAAGTCTTCCAAGATTCATCACTCCAACAATCAACAGAATGAGATCTTTGAAACATTAGTTTTAACAAGTATTTTTGAATGGTAAACACCTTAGAAACACTTAGGACTCCATAGTAACTGCCTAGAAACCATGTAGAACACCTAGAACTACACAGTAACTGCCTAGTAACCCCTTAGAACTCATTAGAAACACTTAGAACTCCATAGTAACTGCCTAGAAACCATGTAGAACACATAGAACTACACAGTAACTGCCTAGTAACCCCTTAGAACTCATTAGAAACACTTAGAACTCCATTGTAACTGCATAGAAACCACTTAGAACACCTTAGAAACACTTAGAACTCATAGCAACCACAGTAACCCATTGGAAGATCTTAGAAACACTTAAAACCCCATTGTAACTGCCTAGCAACCACTTAGAACAGTCTAGAAAATCCTTTAACTCTATAGTAACTTCCTAGCAACCACTTAAAACACTTAGAACCACTTTTGAGTAGTTGTAAATGTGTTGCTATGCGGTCTCTAGGGTGTTATGCTGCGGTGCGGTTGCTGGGGTGTTCCGAGTGGTTGTTAGTGTGTTGCTGTGCAGTTGGTCTGGGTGTTTTGAGTAGTTGTAAATGTATTGCTATGTGGTCCTGATAGGGTGTTCTGCTGTGTTGCGGTTGCTGGGGTGTTCTGAGTGGTTGTTAGTGTGTTGCTATGCCATTGGTCGTTGTTTTGAGTTGTAAATGTGTTTCTATGCAGTTGCTATGGGTGTTTTTAGTAATTGCTACTGTGTTGCCATGTGGTTATTCGTAATGATTGTTAGCATGTTGCTATGCTGTTTCTGGGGTGTTCTAAGTGGTTGTAAGTGTTGGGGTTAACTCATTACAAGTAACTTGAGTTACGTAATCTGAATACTTTTTCAAGTAACTAGTAAAGTAACGCATTACTTTTACAATTTACAACAAAATATCTAAGTTATTTTTTCAAATAAGTAACGGAAGTTACTTTCTTTTACCATTTATTGACTGATAGCTCTCTTGTCCCCATGTTGAGACAAATCGAAGGCGTTGTGTGTAAACATGATGGTTGTTGTAGTTCTTGACTTAACATGAGCGTGCATTTACTCATCTCACTTGCACAAAAAAAGATTCAATATTCCTCAAAATGAATAAAATCAGTGAAATGCAGAATCAGAATACTATGCAAACCTCCAGTAACTAAATATGAAAACTTTAATCTCACTTTATTGACCAATGCACTTGCTTCTGACCTTCGATGAATCAGTTAAACCATAAGCAAAAATGACTATAGATTTTTATGTTTTTATTGGTAAAGTAAGTGTTAAACTTTTTTCTCCTGCATCCTATTCTTCCGTTATCCAGAATAGCAGAAGCTGAAAGGTTTGTTTGAGCTGCGCCCTCTACTGTACAAGCATGAATTTGCATTTCCTTCAGCCTTAGGCTTATTATTTCACTTTTGGTGTGAAAGGGTCTTTACATTTGCCCAAAATATAACGTTTTAGTTATTAAAAAAACATGCCCAGCCCAGGTGGAGAAAAAGTAACGCAAAAGTAACGTAACACATTACTTTTCCAAAAAAGTTACTAAGTAACGCAATTAGTTATTTTTAAAGGGAGTAACACAATATTGTAATGCATTACATTTCAAACTAACTTTCCCCAACACTGGTTGTAAGTGTGTTGCTATGCAGTTGCTGGGGTGTTGTACGTGCAGTTGTGTTCTAAGTGGTTGTATTTGGAGTTGCAATGGAGTTCTGAGTGGGTGTTAATGTGTTTCTATGTAGTTGCTAGGGTATTCTGAACGATTGTTAGCATGTTGCTATGCAGTTGCTAGGTCGTTGCTTCATATTTAGGTTTAGAGGGTTTGAATCATGTGCACTTGGGTCTCGGACGGGACTAGTTTAACATGGAGAGGTGGGGTAAAGTAATAATTACCAGAGCTTCTCTGTGATTTTTATCCCGCCCGAATGTCAGACAATGTCAGTAAAGATTACGGCGACTTTTACCTTCAGTAAAAAGGTCTGGAAAAATGACCTCAGGTAATACTAATCCCGTGCGAATAGACCCACTGTAATTATGTATGTAAATATTTCGTAATTTTGTGTTTAAAAGTAGTTTTCCGCAGTTTTTCAAGTATGGAGACGCTTGAAAAAGCATTAATTTGCGTTCTAGATGCTGGGACAAGTCTGTGGCAAAACTCAAGTGTTTTCCATACCATTCAGTTCAGAAAGAAGATCGAAAGCACTTGTTAGAGGCACGAAACATCTTTTAGCATTAGGTACTGTAAGTGCCTATTACCAACACAATCCAATCTGAAGTTAATTAATACATCGTTCGATCGGACATAATTGTTTTATATAAATATAGGTGATATCAGAAAGCAACGTAATACGCACATGACGACAGGAGGGTGACGGCGGTGTGTAAATTGAGTTACCCATCCCACTTCTGCTAGTTTTACTGAGATATCTTATCCCGTGCGAATTGGCCATTAATATTACAGACGAGACGTCCTGTGGTAAAATTACATTACTCCATCTACCCTTGTAAAGTTAATCCCGTCCGAATAGAGTTTATGCACACGGTGCTAAATTTAACCATCAACACATGTACGTTTGCTCCGTGGATGAGGTTCAGAACTGTTGCATCGACTGAAAGCTCGATGTGGACTGCTCCAGTTTTGGGAAAAGATGCTTTTAGCACTGTTGTCATTGCAGCCTGTAGTTTTTTTTTTTTTTAAGTGTGTGAGAGTTGAGTTTGAAATATTCTGATCTGTCAGTCCGCAGCTGTTGTATCAGTGTGTGCGTCAGCAGGAGCAGCATAAGCGCACTCTGAGAAATGCACTCAAATCTCTACACTTTTAGTGCATTAATGAACTCAGAATTTGGGGCATCTCAAGCCTCATTATATCATCTCACTGTCTAGCGTCAGAATAATACGCAAATTAACCACTATTATGATGTCATCACTAACCCATTTTTTTCTTATAATGCATAAACATTGTCATATAACATTAGCATATGCTCCTTGAGTTATTTTATTATTCTAGAAATTAAGATGAAATTAAAACAAACTGGCTAAAACAATTTTCAATCAAATTGGATCAATAAACTGGTGTTCCTGCAGAAAGCCATGATTTAGTGTTGTTTTTTTTAGATTGTCTATGGTTAGTTGCTAAGGTGTTTTAGGTGGTTGCTAGGTGTCACTATGCAATTGCTTGGGAGTTCTGGGTATTTGCCTAATGGCCCAAGACAAATGTACTAATTAAAGTCCTGCATCAAAACATACATTTGTGAAGAGCTTGTAGGAGTGATATAAAAATGAGTTATAAAACTTATAGAAAACTTTCTCTCGAAGGAATGTTTAAAAAATGAATGAAAACATCAATTAAAGGCAGGGTAGGCGATTTGTTCCAGAACAATTTTTTGATATGCTGGTTGAAAGTATCTGATCCAGCAATCACTAAGTTAAGTGGTCTTAATGTATTTATATGTATATATATCATCTGTGGAACGTGTAGGACCATAAAATGTCTGAATGCAATGATACGATGTCCTACCTGCCTGTCAACAGGTAGTATTTCCATACCTCTGCGCCATGCTCACGCAGATATCACACGTCATCCGCGCGTTTCATGCTATGCAGAGTTAGACAGACGTCAGTCACCGAGCGCCACAAACGAAACAACAGCCACTTTTTACAGTTCCTCTTGAACCAAAACAATGAGCTTATGCTGCATTCATGCCATAACTACTGTAATTCAGAAAAGATGGAAACCAGTGACGTTATACTCAGAGCGGTTCGTGACTCGAATTGATACGTTTCAATGTCAACACTATCAATGCTGAAATGAATCTGCAGCAGTCAGGTGGCACAGGTCAATGCCTTTTAAGTTGTTTATGTTCATTGTAATGTTATGTGCTTTGAGACATGAGGTAGTTTAACGCCGTTTCTCGTGACGTTTTGCAGAATCTTCTGTATGTGTTCATTTGTTTTGATGGAGGTGTGGCTTTGAAAACGCTCTGAAGGGAGGGTGGGATCTCATGCTTTCAAAGCTAGCTTGCTATTGCTAGCCGCTCTCTGAAATTGCTCACCCTACCTTTAATTGAATCAGTGAATGAATTTAATCAGTGAATTGTCTAAAAAAGATTTTCAGTTGTCTAAAGATTTTCAAAAATGACCAAACATAAAAGAAAAACTCAAACAAAAGCAGCATCGCTACTGATGCATGTGTGGTCCCATAATTGTTTTATCTTTTGGAACACTGAACATATTTAAGTCCGTATGAACAGGACTGATAAAAGAAAAGAAAAGAAAGACAAGCAGCCACATGTCATAAATGCACACGTTTTCAATGGCACGCTATGATCTGAATCCTGTTACTATGCTCCATACATTTGCCACCAGTTGTTTTAGTATTTCATGGTTGTTAATCGCTAACGTTTATGCACGTTAATGTGAGTTGTCGCTGTTTGACTCCGATCGGCCTGTCACTGAGGCGAGGTCTAAAAGAGCGAGCGAGCCGCTAAAACAAGCACATGTCTGACAACATGCCGTGGAAAACTCCTACAGCAAAGAGAGTGAGATTGATGTTTGTATTTCATCCTTAGATGGGTTTTCAGAATTCACCGCTTGGCTCGCTCTGTATTGGATGTGCTGGTGAATGTCTCTCTGTTACGGCAGCTTTCAGCATCATGGACTAATTACTGACAGCTCATGTGCAAACAAACTAATGCCGCCGCTGCACCAGTGTTAGTGAGGCGTCTAGAAAGAGACGCAAGAGGGAAAATGAACAGGGAAAAAGCCCCATAATGGCAATGCATGTGACTTGTGTGTTATATTTGAAGGCTTAGACAGAACACGTGTTTCCATTCCTCTTGGTTTTTGTTTCTCCATTTTTTCCAAATAATTTTCCATTGGTTTTCAATGTAAACACGCACTTGACGGACGTCTTTAACCACTGCGCTCGCGTCTCGCTTATAATCGGGCATTTTAAAGTTAAAGGAAGTTCAACGTTTAAAAACGTGTCTCTAGACTTTCGCCTATTTTTGTTCCACTGACCTGCGTCTCGTGTTTTTAACAGCAAAAATGCATTACATACCATAAAGTACTACTATGAAACTTTTAGGGGTAAATAAGGTACAAAGATGTTATTTTAAGGGTGCATCCCCTGTGACAAGCTGTTGTACCCCTAAAAGTAACATTTTTAAACACTTTTTTTCTGAGAGTGTAGCGACAGTGGCCAAAGTAATATCAGAGATGGCAACGTCCATAAAACTGAAAAGTCTGAAGTGTCACTTTTGATGCGACAAGAGACCAATCAAGCTGCATGTTCATTCACCAAACCTTCATTAACCGACAGCAGCTTTTATATCTGGGAGGAAATGGAGTGTAGCCTAGAACACACAACTGACGGGAGCAGAGAACAGTGACTGGATTTAAAACCTTCAGATGACACACAGCTCAGTTCCGGGTTTTCCGAGAATGCGTTTGTGAATCCTGTAAATTTATGGGTGTGAGTTATAGTTATAGAATGTGGTTTTCACTACCGTAAATAAATGAACTGTGTGTGAACGTAACCGTATTAAGAACTCAAATACAGGACTGACATCTGTATTCTGCTTCTGTGTGAACATGGCCATAAATATGAGATCAGAACAAATTGGATTTATTGATTATAAAAGTATACATTTTAAAAACATTTAGTTTATAAGTACTTGTATTTATTAGTTTATGTTAAAACTGTGTAATCCACATATTCAAAATGCACATTTTAAAATCTTTTTTTTTTTTTTTTTAAAGTGTTTATAGATATTATAGGTTTGGTTGAACTATTCTTTTAATAAGAATGAGTTCCCTTCAGAGTCTTGGTTAAGAGCGGAGTCTCGTTTTTAAGTGAGAAGTCGCTTGCTATGATCCTGGTGCGTGTAAACAAGTCGTAAATCATTTCTGCCTTGAGCCGTGGTGATATTTCTCAAATAATCCCAAGCTATTTACTTACTTGTAAGTGAAGTGACTTTATTTCTTGTCGACATTTCTGGCTTCTCTTCTTTTTTTTTTAATGAAAGCACTCGCTCTATTTGGCCTGGGGAAAGATGCTGCTTTGCCGTGCATTGCAGTGATCCTCAGACCCTACAGCTCACACACTCGCACTGCTGCATTTATTCAGGACTTTTATTTAAAGTTGCTTTGCTGCTGGTTTGGCACTTCTAAAGTTTCCTAGTAAGAAGCTCTCAGCCCATCAAGCACAACTATGAGTATGTATGTGCAGTGCATGTATTGCATGTATGTATATGAATATGTATGCATTTATTATTTTTTTTATTTGATTTTGTTTATTTGTAATTATTTTTATTTATCTCATTTGTATTTATATTTGTATTTATCTATCTATTTGCATTTATATTGTAAATCTATAGTTGTGGTCAGAATTATTGGCATCCTTACTGTAAATATGATCAAAGATGGCTGTAAAACATAAATCTACATTGTTTATCCTTTTGATCTTTCATTTAAAAAAATTGCGAAAATATAACCTTTCATTGAAGTAAAAGAATTGAAAGTGGGGGGGAAATCATATTATTAAAAATAAATGCTATTCTCCAAAACACTTTGGCCACAATTATTGGCACCCTTTAATTAAATATTTTTCGCAACCTCCTTTTGCTAAGATAACAGCTCCGAGTCTTTTCCTATAATGCCTGACGAGTCCACTAATTTTCTATAGGGTTCAGGTCAGGGGACTGGGAAGAAGGCAGAAGCTTCATTTTGATGTTAAACCGTGGGCATGAGGTACTTTTTATCCCTGTTTGCACCAAAGCCATCTGGTGTGTTTGCTGCCAAAATTTTTTTTTTTCATCTGACAATAGAACCAGGTCCCTTTTGAAGTTCCAGTCGTGTCTGACAACTGAATATGCTGGAGTTTGTTTTGGGATGAGCGAGGAAGATTTTTCTTGAAACCCTCCCAAACAACATGTGGTGATGTAGGGGTTTCTATCTGACCCCAAGACTCAACTAATCTCTGCAAATCTCCATCTGTGATCCTTGGAGAGTCTTTGTCCACTCAAACTCTCCTCCTCGCCATGCATTAGGACGATATAGACACACGTTCTCTTCAAGGCAGAATCATAATATCTTTAGCTGATTGGAACTTCTTAATTATTGCCCTTGGTTTTACCTATTGTGATGAATGATTAAAGGAATTTGTCCTTTGTGTTTCCTCATTTTTATACTCTAATCATATTTATACTCATGTGAAACAAGAAGTCATAGCTGGACAACTTCATGTTCCTAGTCACCCTGGTGTGTTAAAAAAGGTAAATTTTAATGGGAATATACAGAGCTATTTTACTCGTCAAAAATTCTAGGTGTGCCAATAATTGTGGCCAACGTGTTTTGGAGAAAAGCATTTACCTAATTCTGACCACAACTGTATTTATTTATATCTATCTATTTTTTGGGGGGTTCATTTAATTGTTTTTATTTATTTGTTTATTTATAATTGTTTGTATTTATTTATTTATTTATTTATTTCTATTTCTATTATTTATTTATGCTTATTTATAGTTGTTTATTGTTTATTTTTATTTGATTGCTTGTTTTTGTTTATTTATAATTATTTTATTAACACTTATTTATTATTTATTTATTTGTTTATTTATCTAGTTCATATTTTTTGCTAATTTGTTTTCTGTAAAGTTGATTAAAATTAAGAAACTAAATGAAAAAAATAATATGCAACTATAATTACCCTACGTACCCCAATTATTAGTATTAGTGTTATCTTTGTTGTTGTTAGTATTATTAATAATAATAATAATAATATCTATTTATTTATTTGTATCCATCCATCCATGTATGCATTTATTTATTTAATTTATTTATCTATTTATTTAATAGGCTATTTTATGCTAATTTATTTTGTAGGCTAATGTAAAGTTATAGTATTTGCAACTATTATTACCCTACTTACCCCAATTATTATTATTATTATTATTTCATTTTAGATGTGGTTTCTAGAATGTTTTAGGATATTGTACCTCAACATAAACTAACTGCAACGTTGTGAAAACATTTGCTAGAAAAAATCCCAGTCAGTCACAAATCCTGAAAAGCCCTCCTCGTCGTACTGCAAGTCTCTACCCATAAACCTTCACACTCATTCATGCGGCCCAGCTTTACTCATTATTGTGCTAATGAACTAAAGTCAGTCCGAGCCACGACTCTGCTAGCATATGAATAGCGTCTACAAAACCCCATCTTCACAGCTTCGTCTCTTATAATGGATTGGTGGCATGTTAGTTTGATTGTATGTGCATATGGCCGCGTCACCACAGATAAATGCAGCTCAAACGCTGCTCATTGAGATGCACGAGAGCGGACTCCACCGGTTCATATTTAACACGATATATGCGTCTGCACACAGCCGAGAAAATGAGAAAATGAGCTCGCTGATAGAATTACGTCCTCCCCTTTAATTTCTTCGGCAGCCCTAGAGAGCAGAGACACAGCGAGATGAGTCAACCTTAATTTGATGCCAATCAGAAATGAAAAAGAGAATATTTTACATGCAACTCATTAAATTATTTCTACTCTCAGCATTATTTCACCACCTGATATTCATCTGTTGTTCAAAGTCTTTTGCATTCAGCCTTTAATTGATGAACTTTCAGACTGCTGGCTTGTCTCGATGCTTGTCTCTGACAGACACGAGTTCGTATTTATTAGCTTAGAGAACTTTAAATGTAGAAACGCTCAAATTTGAGCAAGAGATGTTTGGGTAAATGTCGCCTGTGGTTTTAACTAGCTCTAACGAATCACGATCTGAAGTGAACAGCGAGAGGATTTCAACTTCATGCTTTCAAATCAATCACGTCGCCTTTCGTCTGACAGCATCCTGTAATTTTATTGATGAGATTCTCACCGCGAACCGAGCTTCTGGAAACACAGAAACTCACCCAAGTTAAACTGGCTCCTGTAGATCTTCACTCCTGCGGTGATGTTACTCTGTAGGAACTAATTTAACATTCATTTATTTTACAGCGCATGCAGATGCATGATGTTACGACCCAATTGTTCTTCAGGCCCTTTCACCTTTTTGTTTGCTTTTGCTTTCTCTTGTTCTTGCACTTTCTTGCCACTTTATATTTTTCCATGATGCCTTTTGTTACTTTTTTCTTGTAGTGAATGAAAGGAGCTTTAGAAATAATGTTTAGGTTACACTTTACAAGTTTACATTTGTTAACATTTGCTATATTAGTTACACTTTTCGAAGAATAGGTTCTATATAGATTCTGTTAGGCGCGTCATATAGAACCTTTTAGGTGTTCTCATAATGGGATCATTTTATGGATTTAGTTTTAATTCATTTGTATTACTTGATGAAATAAGCAGCTCTTAAACATACTTAATCACTAGAAAAAATGAAATAATCTGTTAAATATGAAAGCATTAGGCAATCATTCAAGACATTTCTTCTTGTATAGAAACTTTTTGGCATAAAGTGTTCTTTAAAAACCATGTTAAAAGTCTAGTTTTATATATAAAACCCCATTGAATCTTGTAACGAACAAAGAACAATATTTCTACAGAATTTATTAATCTTAGTCAATGGTAATTTTAACATTTACTAAAAATAAAAAAGTGAATCTAATGATGTGTAATTTTAACATGTGCTAATACACTGTGAACTAACATGAGCAAACAATGAACAATTTGATGTTTGCTAATTAACGGTAACAAAGAAGCAGCAATTATCAGGGTCAAGCATAAAAACTTAATAACAAAGAATTGAAGAGTTATTCAAACAAACTGTTGCATATCCTTCAAATTGAATTCAATGAGCCCAGTGTCTAGTGCAGGCGTTCTCAACCCTGGTCCTCGAGGGCCACTTTCCTGCAGAGTTTAGCTCCAACCCTAATCAAACACACCTGAACCAGCTAATTAAGCTCTTCAGGATTATGAGAGAGATACAGACAGGTGAGTTTGATCAAGGTTGGAGCTAAACTCTGCAGGAAAGTGGCCCTCGAGGACCAGGGTTGAGAATGCCTGGTCTAGTTCTTTCTCAGAACTCACCTTCATTTCCAGATATAAACCTGTGCACACTGACTCATGTAAATTGCACAAAGCCAGCTGAATATCAGACTGGAGCAGCGGTTATCAGAAAGTTTCTGTCAGTCTTGTGCGTAATATGCATCAGACGGTCCGTGGGATTTAATACCTCTAGTTCTCTAGTCACTCGAGGCAACTTTTGCCAAATTTGCGCTTTCAAACTTCTATTCCTTGACCTCCATCCATTCTAATAAGTCTGTGGATGAGATCTCAAAACAGAGGTCAGGCAAGGTCATCAAACCTCATAATTACATTTCCAAAAGGTCACTTCCTCCTCTGGGTTTGAACTATATGAATCCTCCTGATATGAAGTCCAGAACCTGCGCTGTGAGTTTAAAGGCCAGAGATTTCCCGTCGGAGGGGAAAGGTCGCACTCTTTCCGGATATGTGGACATTTCTGACATTAATTCCATGCAGTCATTATTGGCTGAATTAATTATCGCTGAATACAGTTAGTGAACTGCCTGATTTATTTCTGGATTTATTGCATGCAGAGAAGAGGTTTGACTTTGCTGAACTTTACTAGACGGCTCAAGTACAGTAGCGGCCAAAAGTGATGTCCGGCCAAGGAAAACTGACATCTTCACACGTTATTTAAATATTGTTAAAAATGTGTTAAAGATTTTGTTATCATATTGCGTAGTTGTGCCTGGAGTCAATTGTTTTATCTGTGATGATAACGCAATGAAACGCGCCAAATTGAGAAGACATATTTTTTAGCCAGGCTGTCATTCAATGAAATTATGAACACACGAAAAAACAATAGAGAACCAGCTAAATATTAATATATGCCTTTTAGGGATGTGCCGATACCGATAACCGATCTTTATATTTGAAAGCCAATATAGTGGGCGATAAATTTAAATCCAAATTTTTATATAATTTTTGAGAGCCTGATTACAAAAACACACAAATATAATGTTCTCATAATTTTATGTATAGCCTATATGACAGCCCGTGTTGCACTTAACTGTATTTTTTAGTGATTCCAGTCATATTTGAAGCCATTTAAAACCATCATGGTGCATCTGAAGTGTCTCAGCTGAAGGAAATAATCTATTATTTATCTGCTTTAATATATTGGCCAAATTTGCTTATCGGGCCGATAACGATTACAGTTACATATTACAGATTACAGTATTTTACCGTGCCTTCTACAGAATACCCTAAAAACACAACAAAAGGTAAACAACAATCAGATTTTTCAACTTTTTAGACCTCAATAATTATATTTGAGCTTAAATCTGAATCAGTTTCTTCCATTAATAACAGATTTATGCTCATGTTTATTTTTTTTTCATGCGTAATACGTTTTGTGATTGTGTCATAGCAGTGCATAGATGTAGTAGACACATGCGTATCCCAAATTGACAAAAACATTACAGTGATAGATGATAATGTTCAAAAATAGACAGACTTAATATAAGAGTTTTGTGAGCATGAAAATGTCTTTCGTCTAAGGGGTCAAGGTTTGGCTCGGATGCTTCAGTGTGGAAACACGTGGAAAGTTTCCATAGAAAGCACGCAGTTGATAGCACAGGCAGCAGATGGTCAGGATGTTCCCGTCTGTGTGTCATTGTCACTGTCTCGCTGTTGTTTGTTGTGCGTCCAGAAAGACAGAATGATTGTTAGGAGTGTGCGACTGTAATTATTGCTCACATAAGCAGCTTTAGTCATTAACTGCAACTCACATTGCTAAGGGGGTTCTGATTCGTTGTTCGGTGAAGGCAGGCCCAAAACTCGTTTTTATTGAACATAAACATCCACTAACATGCTACTCTACTCCACATCATCTGTGAAGCACAAATGTAGCAGGATGAGTTACAGGCTGGGCTTGGCATTAACTGTTTTGCTCATCAGTCACTGTGGCTTGTGTTTTTTACCAAAGTTACGAGCCACTCAGCATTTTCACTGGCCACAATTTTGACATCGATACCATGGGGGAAAATTTTTTAATATGATCTCATAATTTGGCAGAAGGTTTATTTGGCTGCTGTCACTTTAAGGCCTTACACATATTGTAAGGCATGTTACACATGAGTTTTCTTTCTCAACTCTTTACGTTCACTTAAAACATAACTGACTGTGTTTACGTCAGTACTCGCCAAGACTGGCATTATGACATTATTTTGTGTGACTTATTTGACTACTTAAGCACAATTACTTTATGTGCGCGCTTCTTGAGTGTGAGCACAAAAATCTGCGGGAATGAGTAAAATTATGTGCAACACATGCAATCCCACGCTGAAATTCAAGTCATGAAACACCAACAATATTCATCAGGAGCAAATTAATCGAGTGAGTGAGTGAGTGGAGGCGGGTTTGTGTGTAACTCGCTGTCAGAGAGATGATAAAGAGAGAAAGAGCAGCTGGTATCGTGTGTCTAATCTGTGGAAAATGAGTATTGGAAGCGTTTCAGATTTTTCAGTATCGAAAAATCTATATCTTTGCCAACACTACATTGCACTTAGTTTATTATTTCAGATGCCTTTTAAAAGACTACAATTAAAAACTGTATATTATATATCAAATTCAACCCACCAAAGTGATCTATGAGTGACTGCGTTCCACGCCACTGCTGAAATACACATGCATTTGGCGGGTTAGTGGGTGTTAATGTCAAGTCCTGAATCTGTTTACTACCCAGACAGCAACATATGATTTCAACGCGCACCATATGTGGGCCGGATCTGGGCCGACACTATGTTGCTGTCTGGGTAAGATGCCTTGATCTGGTCATTTGGTGGGTTGGTGGGTGTTAATGTCAGTCCCTGGTTAGTAAGTTTGAATTTTACTCTTCCAGGTTTGTTCAAATCACTAACCCCAAGTGTAAGCAACAGCAGTAGTGATGCTTGACTTAGCAAACTGCGCTAATAACCTGTGAAATTCATATTCATTATCATTAGATTCTTGATAGCCTGTAATTTCCATTCAGAGATTACTGAACCCAGTGCAGGAGCAGAACAATTGTTTGAGGATATTATGCACATAAAGCGAGAGAAGGAGAGAGTGGGCTGTTAATTAGGGACTATAAGTTAATTCAACAACCTTAACTGGAGGTTTTGTTTGGGCTAATATGCCGTATAAGGGCAGACTGAATATGCAATATCAATAATGAATCATGCACAGACACATTTCCAGGATGTTGCCATGCAGCTGCTAGGTGGTTGCTGACTAGCCTTAGCCTCTTTGTGATCTTAGATCGTACAAAATGTGTTTTTCCATTCCACTGCGTAAACGCGCTAGATGGACGACTTTAACCGTTTCTCTCGCATCTTTTGCAGCGGCGCTTAAGTTAAAATAAGTTCAACTTTTAAAAAACGCTTTCTGTGTGAACCGGCCCTTATGGCTTGGTTGCCTCCTTCGATATGCATCTGTTGTCATTTTTTCACCAGTTTTATAATCCAGCTGGTGAAAAAGCACCATTGCACTAGTGTTGAAGCTAAAGCCACAGTACCTTAGACCTTATGACCTAGTTTTCCCATCAGAATAAGTTCTGTTTTGTGAGCATTTTGAGGCATGTCCCCCACCCCCCCAAAAAAAAAAAAAAAAAAAATTATATATATATATATATTTGAACAGGTTCATTTAAGCAAACTGTCCATTTTGATAAAGAGAATCAAGCATCACAATGTTTGTCAGAGATATCGATATAAACTTAAGGTAAGTATTTTTTGGAATAGTAATAGTCATGCACTTTTTTGGCAGACACTACTAATTAAAGACAGCACAGAAGAAGAGGAGTAAGTGGAGTAGAAAGGGAAAGAGAGCTGAGTGTGTCTGTCCTGGATCTGTCGGTGGCTTTAATGATGAAAAGCAGCATTAATCAGGTCTATCCAACAGACGCGAGAGGAGAACTTCAGCTCCCCAAAATTAGCCCTGTTGCTAAAGCACTGCCGCCCCGGACAGGAATACCCTGATCCACTTATTCCCTCTCTCTCTCTTTCTCTCTTTCTTTCCAACCCTCTCCAGCTTATATTATATCCCTGTACTCTCTCATTGAGCCTTCTAGATGTTTCACTCTGTTTTGCTGTCTATATAGGCAGCTGCTTTCTAAGGCAACGTGATTTAAACATGAACATGAGATATAGTGGAATAAGAAGTAGAGCTGCTTATCTTCTACATAGCATTTCTGCATAACCTTTTTGCGGTAGCTCTGTATATTTCTATGGCATCGCTGTCGAAGGGTAATTAGCTTGTGAAGTGGATTTACTTATTGTAGAGTTAACAACAGTTATCTTGAGCATTGTAATGTTTGAAGAGGATGTCATAAATGTCAGTTGACCGGGAAGATTTCAAAACGAGCGGTTCATTCATAAATCTGTAAGATCTTCCCTTCATGCTGTGGACATACACACGGGAAAACAGAACACAACAAGCGCAGAGCTGAAAAGGAGTGGGGCTATACAAGTATAAAAATATATAGTACACAAAAATATTGGGGATTTAACTGTTTTATAAACTTTTTGATATTAAATACAGGAGGCTATGTTTTATGCTTCTGAAGTGGCATGTAAGTGTCTGAACACTGGGGTGGTTGATTATGATTTCACTTTTCTGTAAAGTTACGACACTCAAAGTTCAAAAGGACTACAACAAACGGCTGGTAGGGACTACAATGAGGACTAAAATGTACATAAACCCTGCCCCCGGGAACACGATTTATAGATTATCATGACAGAATATGCTAATCACTGTCTAGAAGATAGTTAACTCCACATGAGCTACATAAATTCATCAACTTACCATTCAGAAATGTCCTGTTGCATTCTACATGTTGTCACTTCTTCTTGAGTCTCTCCATCATTGTCAGACTCCAGTTTGAACATAAAAGGCTAAAAGTTTTTGAAACTTTCAGTGTGTGTCTGTGTGAGGTAATCGGAGCTGCTAATAGACACACAAGCTCTTGAAGCTCCGCCCTCTGTGCCGGGAGCAGCAGCTCATTTGTATTTAAAGGGACACACACAAAAACGGCACGTTTTTGCTCACCCTCAAAAAGTGACCATTTTAACATGCTAAAATAAATATATCTGTGGGGTATTTTGAAAACTTCACATACACACTCTGGGGACATCAGAGACTTATTTTACATCTTGTTGATGCCTATACATCATTATAGGCAGGGGTGCACAGAACTGGTGTGCAGGTGTATGCGTCGTAAAAATGTAAAAATTAAGTGCTCCCTTGAGAACCAGACCAAAAAAGTTATGTGCACCCCTGATTATAGGAACCCTTTAATGCTGCTCGGGGCTTCATTTCTCAAAAGCTTTCGTGAGCTAAGTTGATCATAGAGAACATTGTTGGCAATGACTTTGATTTACTTAGGCTTGCGATTACTAAATTATCGTCTACACCAAGGTCATGATAAAGCTCTTTTAATTCTGCAGTTTTGTTGACTGCTGCTTTAAATGCTCGAGATCTGTAAAGCAGGATGGATTTTGATTGGCTGTCAATGTTTTAACGTTCATCTGCTGGAAAAACATCATTGTGAAAGTGATTCCAACGATATCGTTTCTCTGTGCCGTTATCATTATAGTTTGTGGACTCTACTATTCTTCTATATTTAGAACGATTTTACGTACTATATCTTTATTGTTACTATTAGTTATTGTCTTTGGTGTGCCTTAAGGCATCATAACAGGAACCTTGTTAGTGACTAAACAAGAGGTACACGTTGAAATGGGTTACAAGCTTGGGTTGGCAATCTGGAACAACAGTTGTCAATTAATAGTCATTAGCTAGTCCAAGCTGCCTACATGAATGGAAAATCACAAATACTGTATGATTTCTTTAATATCTCATTTGATTCTCCTAGACCGTAATTAGATGTGAGGAAACTTCATTTCCCTTCAAATTAGAGGGAAATAAAAAACCATCAACAGTTAGAGATCTCATTATGAACACTTCTCATCACATTCTTCCAAACCAAATGATCTACTCTACACATTAATTTTAAAGTTCTATATACTATATGGCAATTGCTGAGTCATTTGTGTCTTATTTCTTTCTAGAGAAACACCAAAGAGAAAGTTGATTTCTACCCGACAGACCAGCCTGTAAGATCACATTAAACCAGCAACAAACCAAGTTGGAAAAACCCGAAATGACCTGTTTTTTCCATCAGGGTAAGATCTAATTTTGTCCATTCAGAATATATTGCAATGCATTTCTGAGGCTTTGTGCCATTTGCGCCAGATATTCATAAGTGTGTGAATGGTGTCTGCATGGAGTGATGGTGGCGTTTGTGATAAGACTGTGTGTCACAGCTGTGGACAACCAGCAGTCACTGTTCCCACACAAAAGAGCTGACAGCACCGATTCCATATCGATCCAGACGGCACACATCACAACTGTGACTTCTCTCTTAGCGCGAGAGATGGATGCGGAGAGAGAGAGAGAGGCAGAGGGAGAGAGAAAAAAGATGCTAGAACCAGATAATGATGCTGAAGAGACACTCAGGGAAGCTGAAAGAAAGAAGTGAAGGTGGAAAGAAATGAGAGAACCGAAGACATAAGGAAATAAAATGAATCTTTCGTCAGTCAATAAATCTTCTTCTCTCTCTCTCTCTCTCTCTCTCTCTCTCTCTCTCTCTCTGTTTCTGTCTCTGTTTCTGTTTCTGTTTCTGTCGCTGTCGCTGTCTGTCTGTCTTGGTTGGTTAGTCATGAATTGAGAGAGACAAAGTTTATCTCTATCTGGCAGACCAGCCTGTAAAGACCAGCAACAAACCATCTCCCATGTTGTTAAAACCAGAGTGACCTGCTTTTTCGATCAGGGCAAGTTCTGTTTTGCTAGCATTTTTGAGGGATGTCTCAACTCAATGATTCATATTTTTAACGGGTTCATTTAAACAAATTGTCCAGTTTGGTAAAAAGATTCAGACATCACAATGTTTGAGATCTCAATTTGAAATATTTCATCAAATTCTCCCAAAAGGGAAGGATCCACTTTTTTAATTTATTTTTTATTTTTTATAACTCTATACTTCTACTTTATGACATGTTGACTTATTTATGTCTGGATTTATTTCTTCATAAAGTCATTTCTGGGATTTCAAAATTGATTCCAACCTGGCAAACCAGTCTGTAAGATCACAAACCAACTCCCATGTTCCAAAAACCTTTGGACTTACCTAGTTTTTCCATCAGGGAAGTTCTGTTTTGAGTTTGTCTCCCAAATCAGTGATTCAGGGCTCTTTTAAACGGATTCCTTTAACCCTTAAATGCATGATTGTTTTGGCAATCATTATTACATATACGGGTCTATAGCGACCCGGATCTATATCTAACACGGATGGATCTCTACCTGTCGCGATAATATAAAACTTAAAGTAACAATTACAGAAGAATAAAGCATATTTCGTTACCTTTTGGAGCTTGGAAGGGTTCAGTTTGAGCAGATGTTTTATACCATCATCACTGTCCTCCTCAGAGCTCATTTCACAGAACATTCAGCATCTGGTTCATATTTGCCATCTCAAACATATTCTCAAAATTATCATTTTCTAGTAATATTTGATTGTGTTCAGTTCTTGAGCCATAAATTGCTGAACCATTTCAAGTTTTGCTGATGATTCTTCCTATTCTTTTGTTTTCTGCCTGCGGTAACTGAGTGAAACGTCACTTCATCATTGTGTATCAGACACTGCTACCTTATGGAATAAAGGTGAAATGCATTTATTCAGTCATCAAAGATTCAATTATTGTTGTGTGGAAATAATATACTTACACTGTGACACACCTCAGGTTGTAAGCAACCCTATAGAATTTTTACAAAAAAATAATCTGAAAACAGGCATTCTTTTAGAATTTTATTATTTATTTCTTGTTATATTGTTTATAATGATTTACTGATTGAAGAATATAAAGAAGGTTGATGTCTAACTTTATAAAATGAATGAGGAGGAGGGTTGTGAAGAATGTCCCAGGTCCCTAAAGACCTGAGGTATGTGTTTGAGGTGTTAACCAAACAATCCGATATGATAAAGGACCAGGTGTTTCAACTTTTGCAATGCTTTAACGCTCAAAAAAGTTAAACCGGAAAGTGTTTGTTTCACAAAGTTTTATTGGGTAATATTCTTCTCTTTTTCTGGTAACATTAAACACTCCCGTTCCGCACACAAGCACTTTTTTTTTAAGTTTCCACCACACTTCTTTGCAAAGAACACAAAAACTGTGCAAGAATGGCTGATTCATTCAAAGAACTAATGCAGTTTAATGCCGTGCCGCGTACATTAGCCCACACAAGAGACAAACCCTCAGACGGGGGTAATAGAGGAGGGCTGATTCATATTTGCTGAGACGTAGAGGTAGATGAATGACCTCTCCTCGCCTGCAGTAAATTAGCGAGAACGCGATCACTAACAACAGAAAGCAGCGTCTGGTGTAACTGTTATAAATGGTCCTGCTGGGTGCTCGGTTAAGACTCATTAAGTTGTTTTTTCACCACTGAAAAATGTATGGAGTGGAAGTTTTAGCTTGGTTTTACGGTTCTTTGTGGACTTTATATTAATGAGAGGCGGGTTGCGGTGTTGTTAGCCAGATAGCTATGCTAACTGCAGGTTGAATCCAGTCAGGAGCTCATGAGCTGAGCAATTATGCACTAAGTGTAAAAGACAGGAGGGGATGAAATCAGTTCAGCAAGGCTGTGCGTGAGGCGTGTTTCTCTAAATTGGAGGTAATAGCCAGACGGAAAAAGGCAGTAGTGCTGCGCAAAGGGTGTCTAGTTCTCAACTGGAGGAAGAGTCTTGGAGGATCTGAGAAATGTGCTGTGAATGTCTGGCCTGTCAGAAAGTTTCATTACCGTGGAGAGTCTATGAGAGAAGAGAAACGTTTGGCAGTACTGATACACTGCAAAAAGTATTTTTGTCTTGTCTTTCAGTACAGATATCTAAACATTCTTAAATCAAAGATACATTTACTTGAGTAGGAAATGACTGAACCCTCCACTTTCGGTTTCATTTTATTTATTTTTTATGTTTTACTTCATCGGAATGGTATGAAACTTAAAGGATTTGGCACTTGCTATGTGAACACACAAACAAAAAAAGCATGGCATGATTCGAAAAGGTTAAATAGTCCTGAAAATTTTTTTATTGTTCGCGGTCAAAAATGAGCGTCAATAGCAATTCTATATAATGAGCCCTAATCTGGGTATTTGATTTGGATTGAAAAATCGTGGAAAAGATTTTGGTAAGTCAACAATTAATGATTTAATCCCCTTTAAGTAGCAGGGTAGTGTTAACGGCAAATCACCCAGGTAATATTTCACCAATTAAGTTTGTGTCCAGTATTTTAGATGTTTAGAATTAGAACTAGCAATGTTGTTCCAGACTTTAACACATGCAACTTTGTTCACAATGTCAAGAGGAGCTCATAGGCTTTGCTTGAGTAATTGCTAACAGATCTTCCTTTACCACTTCAGCTTCCTTCGCTCGGGCGATCATGCCTCAGAGGGCCAGATGCTCAGATCCAACTGTTTAAGATGTTTTTCAACTGCTTTCTTCAGATTCATTCAGAATAAAACATATGAACTGAACCATGGCACATGCCAGTTTGATTTCAGATGCACATGAGCAACTCTGTAATGGAAGATTTGGTCTATAATGCTGCATATTCTGGCAAAGGACCGTCTTTTACGCATGAAGAGAGGTTCTGGCCGACATGTACAGTGATGGAATTTATAATTAATCATAACTAACATTTATTTTGCTTGCAGAAATAACATTCATATGCTTTTGAATCCTAAATGTCCCAAAATTACGCCATGCAAATAGCGAATCCGCCATGGCGCGAGTGCAACTGGCTTTTAAAGGGAATGGGAGATGAGACTCTGATTGGTTTATTGCACGTTACACTCAAAACACACCCATTACTCATTAAGAGAATAGGGACAACACTTTTAGCCCATGCGCCGGGCGCACCGACCTTTTTTCTCATCGTTAAACTAGCAAAAGTCGGACACACCCTAAGTGCACTTAGACCATGCGCTTAGATCCTTACAATAGGGCCCATAGAATGTTGGCTTGACAATATCATGTTTGAATGTTTAAAAAAAGTGTAGAAAGTTTAGAATAGAAAAGGGAAAGAATATGTTATATTATGAAGTCTCAGCGCGTCTCGAACAGAAGTCAGATATCTTTCAAAGACTCATCCTTACAAACTTTGTCAAATGCAGTGACTTGTTCTTCCTCAGAAGTGCTCGTAACAAGTGACCTGTAAACCTGTGCACTCTTGACTCCCCCAAACATTGCGTAAGCCAGTAAACCAGATTGTAGCCATCCTGATTTGAGGAAGCTCTTGCCATTCCTGTGTGCAATATTCATCAGACGATCCATGAAAGTGATGAAACTGGGGGCAGCTTACCTGAGATTGAACTTTCACATCAGATACTGATCTGTCAACACTAAGAAAGCCTCTTAAAGCTGTTTATCTTGGTTGAAACTGCTACTTCAACTGTCTACTCTAGTTTGCCTGTAAGTGGTCTGAGATTTGACTTATAATCTCTCTTTCACAAACACGCACACATTCTTTACTGGCGTGCTTATTGTGAGAGAAAATAAATTGAATGTTTGACCTCAAGGAGCATTCAATAGCTGTGACATTCATTTACAAACACATCTCACTTCATATCCGATTGAATATTCCTCCCTTGTAGTTTTGGACAAACCCCTTCCAGGCTGTGAACCCCAAAGCAATTGAAAACAACAAACGTTCAAGAACTGTTGAGATGAATGCAGTTCCACATTTATTAACCACGTAT
The DNA here is from genome assembly GCA_022828995.1 of Vimba vimba. Classification (NCBI taxonomy): domain Eukaryota; kingdom Metazoa; phylum Chordata; class Actinopteri; order Cypriniformes; family Leuciscidae; genus Vimba; species Vimba vimba. The sequence goes on along the minus strand of CM040817.1, from coordinate 20,014,608 downwards.
TACACACCTCATTCACTCTGAGCATCATGCTTTGGGTTTTCTGAAATGAAAGTGATTCCCAAAGGGTAGATGGATAGTAAGATAGAACAGAGCCGGAGAGATGAGGTGAACCAGGGTCAAAAACCAGTCGGTTCTGTCAGTTGAATCGACTGTCATGATCCGGAGTAGCTGTTTCAGGGTGTGTGACGCAACTTGCCGAAGCTTTTGCACAAGGAAACAGATGAAAGTCTTGTTATCATCGCAGTTCTTTTCCACACGTGTGTACAGTATTCCCAATCCTCTAGATTCTGCCTCTATTTCCAATGGTGTAGAGAGCAATAATTGATATATATGTCAGGCAGAATATATGTCTGGATAAAGAGATTGTGCACAATTCAGAATTGATTTAAGAATGTCTTTTAAATTCCAGTTCATGATGGATGTTAAAAATGGATTGAAATTCTAAGAAATTTATATAACTAGAAAATAGTAGCAAAGTTGCAAATTTAACGCCACAAAATTGGAATCTCACATAAAACATTTGCGAATAAAGCAGTGTTTCCATCCCATGTGTTGAGAAAACAAAAATCATCACTTCCTGGAAAATTGGTGCAAAATATTTTTGAATTTATGCGCTGCATTGCGTTTTGTTTCCTTAAAGTTTTTTTAATGCGAAATCCCAAAATGTGCAAAAAAAAAAAAAAAAAAAAAAAAAAAAAAAAAAAAAATATATATATATATATATATATATATATATATATATATATATATATATATATATATATATATATATATATATATGGATGGAAATGTAGCTTATGAAAGTATGTCAATGCAAGTTTCAATTGTTGACTTGATTGGAAAAATCCAATTGGAATCGGAATTTGGAACATTTTGGAATTTTGATGACATTTTGGAATTTGATTTAAATTGGCATTAGGAAAAATATGGAATTTTGTATTCAGGATCGATGACATGCATATTTGGCAACAATTGTGTAACCATCTTCATTTTCTTAAATAATTGTAGATGCCAATCTTGGTCACTGTATATAATTTCCTTGTATAACCAAAAAATAAAATAAGTTTTAAAAAATTATATTGGTGTTATATTTAATACATTTCCCAGCTCTTAACTCTTATTGCAATTTGTTAATTTCCACTTCCTGTGATTCCAATTCATCTCCATCTGTGTTGTGGCTAATTCAAATTCCAGCATATTAATCAAAAGAGAATTTATTGTTTTAATTTAGAATTTTGCATGCCCCTGCTGGGAAGATGAACGCTGATGTAAAACTACTGACTAACTTGTTTTATTTGTAGAAGGTTATTTGAAGGTGTAGCAACAATACGTCACATGCCTTGAACACTTTACCAAACTAACTCTTATTTTTCTCTCTCTGGATGATCTGGAGGTGGAGGCTTTTGATTTAAAGAAGTAGTTGCCAATGTTGCCTGTACACAGTTTTATTTTAGTATTATTAATATTCCATTATAGTATTTCTTCATAATAGCTTTGGTTTTTACCCTCCCGGGACTCCTCCGAACTGAGGCTTAAATGGCCATTGAATCATATTTTGGTGGTTCACAGGAAAAATATGGCATGTTTGCATTGTGAGACAGGGCTGTTTTAATGTGCGATTCAGAAAATCATGTCGTTGCCCTAATGGACTTTTAAGTCCAGAGAGCATTAAAAATGTGAAGCAAGCAAATCACAATCTCCCATTAAAACCCAATTACTTGTTATTAGCGAGAGCTCTGGGTTTGTGTGTGTAAACGGACCGGCCGCTATCATTTGTCAGTGTTTGAATGTGTCGTCTTTCTTCAGGGACACTGACATTCTCTCTTTAAATGGCCGTATCGATCGCATCTAGTCTGTGTCTGTGGCAGCAATCTTTAGGACTAGTCTCTCTCGCTTTCTCTCGCTCAGTGTAACGCATGAGAGGAGATAGAAATCTGTCCTTTTAGATGGTCTCTCAACACTAACGGGCAGCTCTCGACGTTTGCGCCAGCCAATCCTGACACTAGTGATGAATGGAGGGTCCAATGGGGGGACGTGACCCATTGCCTCTTCATCCTCCCTTTGCATTTTGCCAGCCTGGTTTCCTGAAACAGAAGAAAGGCTCGTCTTTTGTGGACGCCGCGGGTGGTTGGAGACGTTCTTCTGTAGTTCCTCTGAGCTTTGAGTCCCACAAGTCAAACAGAACTGCGTAACTGGGGGTTTTTTGTAGCTGCATGAAAGAGAAGAGAACAAAGAAAGAGAATAAAGGTATAGAGTGAGAATTTAGGCTATACAAAATGTAAGACATGGAAGGAAAATGTTAGGAGCTGATGGTTAAATGATGATGTCTCCCATTCAGAAAATGAGATGTTCACACACAGCGTTCGGCCTTCAAAGTCAGCATCCTAAAGCAAGGGAAGCATCATCAACCCTATTTTAATGATCTAAGCGCATGGACTAAGTGCACTTAGGGTGTGTCCGAATCCACTTTTGCTAGTTTAACGACGGGAAAAATGGTCGGTGCTCCCGGCGCATGGTCTAAAAGGGTTGTCCCTATTCTCTTAATGAGTAATGGGTGTGTTTTGGGCGTAACGTGCAATAAACCAATCAGAGTCTCCCATTCCCTTTAAAAGCCAGTTGCGCTCGCCCCATGGCGGATTCGCTATTTACATGATGGAATTTGCAAGCGGAAAAACTGAACGTTTCTGTTGCGAGGAAATGGATCTGCTCGTGCGCGAGGTTAAAGCGAGACCATCAACGGGACAAGCCAGATTCCACCATATCTTTATGTACACAATATTAATCTTTTACATTGTAATACTTTTATTTTTAATATTTGGCATGTTTGTGTGCTGCTGTGCGTCCCTGTGTGTGTAATAAGCAGAGTGTATGCGCGTTGTGGACCCGCCTATAGGTGCACATTACTAACACGCTCTTTAAATAACACAAAAAATATTGCGCCAATGACTTCAGTTGATAAATTTCTATTTCAATTCCTCAAAATAGAAACTCACCAACAATGCGCCTGAACACACCTCGTTTTCAGACCAGCAGCCCATGGGCGCACATTTGCTATTTAAACAACGTGGCGCAGGACGTGAAAATTAAAACTGCGTCGAGCTGTTCATAGGTAACATATGCAGTACGTCTATACTAAAAGCGCTTCTTTACAGAGTGCTGGACTCCTGCATTGTCAATACAAGATCTTGACCAGAAAATTATAGAAATAAATGTTGTGATGTTATTTCCATCAAGATTTTTGGTCAAGATCTTGAATTGAAAATGCAACAGTCCAACACTCTGTAAAGTCTCCTCCAGCACATCCCAAAGACTTTCAATGAATTTAAGATCACGACTCAAGAGGTGCGAATGATTCTTCAAGCTCCTCACAACCATTCTTTCACAGTTTGAGCCTGATGAATCTTGACATTGTCCTCCAGGAATATGGCCATGATGTTTCTCCCTAAATGGTTGTTTAAGAAATGAAAAGCTACACACTCCATCAGTTAGCGTTAGAAGAACGGTTCCCAAACATATAACATGCTAGAAACATAATAATCACTGCAATAATGATCCAGTCATATACTCTTAAATCCAAACAGCGACTTTTTATTCGGCCAGGCTAGTTTAAGCTGCGGCTTCTTTTTCCGAATTGCATTTGCAATGGATGCATTTAGCCAAAAGAAGTGTGTCTAAGCTGTTGAAAAGGCACAGCTTAAACAAGCCTAAGGTGTTTAGCTGGTCTGGTTTGCTGGTTTTAGAGGGTTTTGGGCACGTGTCAGCTGGTCAGCCTGTTCTTCACAGATATGATGGTGTAAGTGCTGCCTGCGTGTACAGTATGTACTGTAGCTCAGTGCGTTTGAGAACACAGCTTTAGTCTCATGCAGATGTGACCCAGTTCAGACCCGCAGAATGATGAGAGGAAAAGAGGGAGAGATGAAAGGAAAGAGAAAAGAGCAAAAGGGTTTCTGAAACAAACACACAATATCACGTTCAGCCTCGTTCATTCATTCGTTCTCTCTATATTCTCATCCCTTCTGGGACAGTTTTGAAGACTAAAGTAAAGCTTGACCTAGTGTATACTGAAGTGAGTTTAAATAAAACAACACAAATATAAGAAAAGATATTCTTGTCTCTTGATTCTGAGTCGTACTGTAGGGTGAATTCAGGTTGATTGAGACACTTTTTGTCATTGACATGACTGGAAAAAAAATCACCTAAATGAATGTAATTTTTGACCCATTTTTAATAATAGCACATTTTTTTGCTATCATTCATATCTGTATGAGATGCACCTACATTTAATACTTACTGTAGCGCAGGGTTATAAAAATATGAATCACATAAACTAAATGGCCCATTCCCTTGTTCTGTTAAGATTTACAGTATACAACATATTTTATTAAGCTCTTTTTTTTTTTTTTACTAATTTAAAATTCTTAATTCATAATCTGAATAATATAAGGATTATTCAATTAAATTTGATGGAACTTTTACTATACAATAGAAATTCGTAAATCTTGAAAAAAGGCTTAATAAAAGTATAAAATAACACCGCTGTAGGGCTTTAGGGACTCGAGCAATAGTTATAGTGATTGTCACTGTTCACAGATTCAGAAACTCATAATTCCGGTAACTCCACCATGACATGAATTCAGCATTAGTGGAGTTTCTCTTATTCCTTCCATCATATTACGGGCAGCGTGGTTTCCAACGCTTCATCCGTCTACGTGTCTGTTCTGCTTCCCTTTAGACGTGACTTCAGACGAAGAGACGCTAAGATTTTGTCTTCGACTCTCTTCATTATCCTTTTCTTTCTGGCTTCATCCTGAGTCAGCTTTCGTACTCGTTGGCTGAATACTAATCAATTCATATTTCACTGATGATAACCTTCCGAAGACCCCGGAGTCATTAGACATTTTCCCATCCCTCTTTTCTGCGTTGGCTTCTAATTCCCCTGTTCTTTCTCCCATCAGGCCTTTCATGGCTTTTCACGCTTTCATCTGAGGCTGACGAAGAGGACGCTCTCCCAAAACTTTGAAGGGTTTCTCCTCATAGCAGTTCTTCTGCTCTCTAGAAACACTCCAGACTAATAATCAGCATTCCTGCTTGACTTCCAGCAGCTCATCCGGTATCCCGGTTCATGGAGTGACGTGCCCTCTATTTTGATGTGTCAGGCTAATACATGCGGCCCATTTGTCTTAGTTAATTGGGGCAGAGCATTGCATTCTGGGTACTGTCTTCACCTCTCCTCCTTTTCTGTTTAAATCGGCCTGAGTGTTTCATAATTTACGCCTCTGGAGAACCGAACTCTGAGCTCAAGAGCCGAATCAAACGCTTTTTCTACCTCTTCTATTTCCATTCATCTGCTCTTGCTTTACTCTCGTCGACTGGCATTTTCTGAAGCGAGAGATGACATAGGAAAAATGCACAGTTTTATTGTAAATACGAACATTTTTGCATAACTTTGGCATTAACAAACCTCAGTACTGACGGTCAAAATATGAGTTGCATTATTGTTCAAGTCGCTTGCTGTAAATATACAGACAATCTAAGTTAAGTTTGTTTTGTTTTTTAGTTTGCTAATCTAATGAAACAGAATGACTGCTAATATACTGTACATAGAAAACATAAAAAATTCATAATGTGCATCCTGACACATTTTGTACACTGCAAAACTATCTAAACATTCTCAACCCTCTGGTGGTCTTCGGTTTTACGCGAAAAAATTTAAGCTTTTTTTTTTTTTTTTTTTACTTTGGAATGGTACGAAACTTGGTAAAGGTTTTGGCACTTGCTGTGTGAACACACACACGCACACACACACACAAATCATGGACATGATTCAAACAGGTCAAATGGTACTGTAAAAATAGTCACACTTGTGCTCCTTGCGGTCAAAAATGACGAATTTCATCTAGTGGAAACTTTTGGTACTGCAGCCAAACAAAATCTTACTGAAAGCTCAATTTTTGAGATATCAACCTCAAATTTGGAACATAACTTGTTTAGATTTATGTCTTTGATTTTCTTGCAGTTTAGAGTAAAATGTGATTTTGAAAATATATATTTCATATAAAAATGGAAAATAGTATTTTGTGCATTTTTCATAATAATACACATACAATTCTGTTCTTTTTTTAGGTTCACTTTTTCAATTTTTTTTCACTTCAGCACTAATCTGCCAATTGTCGTCTTTGAAAAGAGATCAAACTTAATTTTCAGGTCTATGCTCAAAAAGTGAATAAATTTGATTATAAATACAGCGTAAATATAGCCTAATTTAGTATAAAAAATCCCTTAAAATACAAAATATTAAAAAAAAAAAAAAAAACATTATCAAACTAAAATATATAGTAAGCTACATTCATTTCATTGACAAAAAAAAAAAAAAAAAAAAAAAAAAAATCAGTCATTTTTGACCGACACGCAAAGAGCACCAGAGGGTTAAATCAAGATACTGTACATTTACTTGAGAAGCAAAATGACGAGGTACTGTATTCAGTGTTGTTTTCTGAAAAATGTATCAAAATGAAGTGAGTTTATGCTTAAAAAAAGAAAAATAAACAAGTTAAATGTATCTTTATTTAAGAATGTGTAGATATTTGTACTGGAAAACAAAACAAAAAAATATATTTTTGACATATGCTCTTAAAAAATAAAGGCTTGAAAAGGGGATTTTGACAGCGATTCCACAGAAGAATCAAAGAACCTTTCAGCGATCAGTTCTTTTCTTAGTGTGAATAACATTTTAATATTCTAAAGAACATTTTGTGGAATGGAAAGATTCCATGGATGTTAAAAGGTTCTTCATGGAACCATCAATGTCAATTAAGAAGCTTTTATTTTTAATAAAGAGAGCTTGTGCAAGTATAGGCCTTTGCATTGATGCACTTAAGAGTATGTTTCTGCTTTATGTGGGAAACTCAAGCTGTGATTGGTAATCAGTGGAGTGTTTGTTCATGTAGTGTTTTTAATTAAGGGTAATTGTGCTGCGTGTCACATGCAGGGTTCAACACTCCACACGTTTCCCTCAATATGAGCAGAACTATAAAACATCTCTATAAAACTCACCTGGGAACTGGGTGCATATGAGGAGAATCATAATGGTTTAGTATCAAATTATTTAATAATTCACACAGAATGTGTTTTTGAATTCCACTGTGCAAGTTTTTCATTGCTCTAGATGGACGTCTTTGACCATTGCACTTTTTCAGGGTCTCTCACAACATTTTAAAAATGCAGCGCTCCAGTTAAAAGTTAAACTTTTAAAAATTGCATCTTGAGACCTTGCGTGTTTTTCCATTCCACTGCCCTGGATGATGCGTTCTGTGTGAACGAGCCCTTTGACCTCCACGGCAGAAGTGTTGCGGATAAAGTCACGGAAAGGTGATTTTACAAGGTTGTTAGCATTAAAGCGGGAAGTAAACAGTGAAAACTGTGAATGCATTGAAAAGGGGAGCATGTATTTCAGACTAGAACACAGCAACAAAAAAAGTCCAAGTTTAAGTTCTTCATCTATTTTATTTCCGCTTTAGTATGATTAATGACATTTATTTTGAATAATTTTAGTTAACAACTACAACTGTGGTTTTTATGTTTTGATGAGATTTGGACATCAACAGCGCAAGTTAATTTTAAATAACAGATTTTAAGCGTGTTATAAAAGTGTCATTTAACACTGGTGAGAAAGAGATGCAGGAATGCAGAATGTCTAGAAGAGACCAACTTTGTGTGTGTGTGTGTGTGTGTGTGGCCTGGTAAACCCTACATTATGGGGACAAAATGTCCCCACAAGGATGGCAATATCCAAAATCCTTGTTCGTGTGGGGACATTTTTTGGTCCCCATGAGGAAAACGGCTTATAAATCAAAAAAGTGATGTTTTTTTTGAAAATGTGAAAATGCAGAAAGTTTTCCGTGATGGGTAGGTTTAGGGATAGGGTTAGTGTAAGGGAATAGAATATACAGTTTGTACAGTATGAAAATCATTGTCTATGGAAAGTCCCCATAAAACATGAAAACACTACACGTGTGTGTGTATATGTGTGTGTGTGTGTGTAAGAGAGAGAGAGAGAGAGAGAGAGAGAGAGAGAGAGAGAGAGAGAGGTCTTAATGCCTGATTGGGCTGATTAGAGGAAGTACTGCGCTTGCACTTTTGATAAATTGCTTTGATGAGAGAGATACCAAATGAGCAGCATAGGAGCTGTTAAGTAGAGAGAGAAAGGGATGGAAGGTGGAGAACGGACGGCTTTATGAAGGTTTAGTGCATCACTGCCCTAATGAGTCACTTCTCGAGGGTCAAAAAGCCAGAGATATACGATACAGAGATATAGATCAGATTGATATCTGAACTTGTCTTACAGGGAACCGACCCAGGAAACATTTTAATGATAACTTATAAATAACTTATAAATCTTTAAAGACAGACCTAAAGACAGCTACTGTACAATGTGTTAATCGAGGGGATATGCTTTTGTTGAAGCCGCCCCTCTGCATTATTTCAGCTTATTTTATTTTTTTTAAACAATCATGTTTAACATAACTACATTACCCATGATTCTGCAAAGAAATCCACCAATCAGAGAATCACAACAAGAAAATCGCTCCAGAAGCACTGCCAATGATGCAATAGTCAGTGTCCATACACTCCTTAAACTATTTAAACATTTGTATATGCATGTTTTGCAGTAAACATGAAATATGTTGTTTCTATATATATATAATCAACATCCTTAATTCAGAAGTTTCATATTTATGCTGTTTTTAATTTGCATTTGCAGTGCTTCATGGGATTGTAGATTTCAGAAACATTGACATTGACATTCATCAATATAAATTAAAGCATATTAGACTTCTATTGTGCCAGCTATAATAATTATAACAGACTAATGAGCTTAATTGTCATCTACTTTAAATACTGTCCCAATGTTGAAAAAAAAATCAAAAATATTTCATGCATGCGAAATCAGATTTTGTGTTTTTTCTTTCTTCTGGTTTTGCAGTGAAATGTGAAATGCGATCCAAGAACGGTGTCGGCTCAACATTTGCACACTGCAAGTCTCTCTCCTTGTGGGATCAGAACTGCTTTGCTCCCTTGATCTCTGTTTTGCTCTCTCTGTCCCTCCTCTAGTGTCCAGATCAGTGACATTTAGACAGAAATGGTAATTGATTCATGTTGTGAAGACTGTCCGCCGCGGGGTTTCTGAAGATGCTTTCACACGCTCTGATTATTAGATGTGTTTGCTAGCATTGCTATTGTTTATTCTTTGACAAACTATTCAAACTATTAAACTTCAGCATGCAACTTGTCTAGATGTGATGGGCGATAATGCATGTGCATGAGTCTAGAGACCTGAATGACATTGCATCATGGCGCCACATTTTGCACAGGCAAATACCTCTAAAATCTACATTTGCTGTACTTAAAATGGCATAGTACTCACGGTGCATTCACATGAGCCGTCGGCGTTAAACGCTTCTCATTTACTTTGAATGGTTGCGTTGCCGAACTGAATTTTGGGTTCCATTGCGCCTTTGCTCGTGGCAGAAGTTGAAAACTTTTCAAGCGCTAAAGCAGGCGTCAGCCAATCAGATCGCCTGTGCAAATACCCTAGCGCAGACGTAAGCCAATTGCGTTCATGCAACACCGGAAAAGTGATATGATTGGCTGTTGTCACTATGACGGTCACGTCAGCACCAAGCTTCAGACACGCCCTCTATCAAAAGTTGTTTCCGCCAAAGAATAAAAAAGGTAATTGAGACTTTTGTCTCACAATTAAGACTTTTTTTTCCGCAATTGTGAGTTTACATGACGCTACGCTTGATGTTTATATTACACAATTCTGACTATAACTCACAACTGCGAGTTTATATGTTTTGGGGGTTTTTTTATTCAGTGGTGGAAACAAGCTTCCATAGATTGGTTCGGTTCATGACTTATAACTCTTAAATAAACACATTTTTTAAAATACCTGTGGGAAAAATACTTCTGACACCAAGCCTGCTGAAAAAGTGGGCTGGCAATATTTATTGTTGCATACTGCATACTATTTCCCATATGTTTTGAAATAGGTAATACAGTACATTGCATAGCAAGCAGTGCACTAGTGTTCCAATATCTAAGAAAAATGAGGAATTTTTTATGTCGTTCTAGTGTCATTTTCCATTCCCCATTTTCGCATTGTCCCTGGGGATGATGGGTCAGAGATCCCAGATCTGTAGAGCTGCATTAAATTTCTTTGAATCCACCACTGTGATCTTTCTTTAGACCACACGCTGTGTTTCAGAGCGCTGATGAGTGGGAACCGGATGATAAGACCATGCTAATTTTCCCTCGTCTTATCTCATAAGGACTCTGCGGTGGATTCGGCTCGTTGCTGTTACAAGATACCAAACAACTCATGTCCACATTTGATCTCTCTGCATGTAAGTGTGTGGCTCCTTGATAAAACTGTAAGGCCAAAAACGTACTGTAGAACCGAAGCCTCTATTTACTTTCAGCTTTCAGAAAAGACTTCCTAATAGAGTCTTTATGTTGACTTGATGCTTAATTAGTTGCTTGTCATGTAACTGATGCTTTTTATTCACACAGTGATTTTAAAACTTCACTGACTAATGCACCGGTTCTTCTGAGGACATCTGCAGTCTTCCTCAATTGCACAATGATTCAGGAAAGGAAACATAAATGAGATATGAGAGAAGTTTGCCATCAAAATCAAGAGATCTCAATATGAACTCATCAAAAATATATGATTAATTACATGACAAAACTTATAGTTAGTAACTATAGTTAGTAATTATAATCCATTACAGATTTAAAGTAAATATAATCTGACTACTTCTGGACTACTTTTGGATTACTGTTAACTTGTTTATCACATTACACATTTTAGGTAATATAATCTGACTACTTTTGGATTACTTTTAGATTACTCTCTTCCTAGATCTGCTCTCTTCCTTTTCTGTTGATGTTCATGCTGCAAAATCTTCTTATTTCCACAACAAGATCAACAGCGCCTCTAACACAGAAACACTTTTCAAGACATTTAACTCTCTCCTCTGTCCACCTCCACCATCACCCACCTCCTCTTTAACTGCTGATGATTTTGCTAACTTCTTCACCGACAAAACAACAACTATCAGCATTCAGTTCTCAGCTCCACACACACAGGAACCCAGACCAACCTCTCCCACAGCCAATATCCCTCTCTCCTCCTCCTCTCCACTAACCGAGGAAGAAGCCATCTCTCCCACACTTCTTCCAGCACTCGCACACATCATCAACTCATCCCTCCATACTGCATTCAAGCAGGCTCGGGTAACTCCACTGCTTAAAAAAACAACATTAAACACATCACTTGTAGAGAATTACAGACCTGTCTCTCTCCTACCATTCATTGCGAAAACACTTGAACGAGTTGCTTTCAACCAAGTAACATCCTTCTTGTCTCTGAACAACCAGCTGGATGTCAACCAATCCGGCTTCAAGAAAGGGCATTCAACTGAGACTGCATTACTGTCGGTCACAGAAGCCCTACGGATCACAAAAGCTGCTTCCAAATCTTCAGTTCTCATTCTCCTGGATCTGTCTGCTGCCTTCGACACTGTGAATCATCACATCCTTCTGTCCACCCTCTGATCACTGGGCATCACAGGTACTCCTCTCCACTGATTTGAGTCCTATCTCACAGGTAGATCCTTCAGGCTCGCATGGAGAGGCGAGGTATCCAAAGCACATCAACTGACCACAGGGGTTCCTCAGGGTTCAGTTCTTGGACCCCTCCTCTTCTCCATCTACACCACATCACTGGGACACATCATACAGGCACACGGTTTCTCTTACCATTACTATGCTGATGACACGCAGCTCTTCCTCTCAATTCAACCAGATGATCCCACAGTAGCTGCACTTATCTCAAGCTGTCTGGTGGACATCTCGGCATGGATGAAGGAACATCACCTGCAGCTCAACCTGGCAAACACTGAGCTTCTCGTCCTCCCTGCCAATCCGTCTCTACAGCACGACTTCACCATCCAGCTAGATTCATCATCAATCACCCCATCAAGATCGGTCAGAAATCTTGGAGTAATATTGGATGACCAGCTGACCTTCACAGACCACATTTCAATGACAGCTCGATCATGCAGGTTTGCACTGCACAACATCAGGAAGATCAGGCCTTTCCTAACTGAGCATGCAACACAACTTCTCGTCCAGGCCCTGGTCATCTCTAGGCTTGACTACTGCAATGCTCTTCTGGCTGGATTTCCATCATGTGCAACTAAACCTCTACAAATGATTCAGAATGCTGCAGCTCGTCTTGTCTACAACAAGCCCAAGAGGGCCCACGTCACTCCTCTGTTCATCTCACTGCACTGGCTACCTCTCACTGCTCGCATCAAGTTCAAGGCCTTGACGCTTGCCTACAGAACTACCACAGGCTCAGCTCCCTCCTACTTTCACTCGCTCCTATGAGTCTACATCCCTACCAGAAGCATATGATCGGTCAACGAGCGACGACTCGTGGTTCCATCACAGAGAGGCAAAAAATCACTCTCCAGAACACTCTCATTCACGGTTCCATGCTGGTGGAAGGATCTCCCCACCCTCATCCGGAATGCAGAATCCCTGACAACATTCAAAAGACAACTGAAAACTCATCTCCTCCATGAGCACTTAACCTCATAAAAAAAAAAAAAATCCTTTTCCCTTAATCCTCCCTTATCTGGCTTATGCTACTCTGAGCAATGCCTGCACTTTGTATTTTGAGCACTTCTTGCGTTGTTTTTACATCTTCACGATGACTCGCTGAATTTGATCCTAATTTGTACGTCGCTTTGGACAAAAGCGTCTGTTAAATGACTAAATGTAAATGTAATTACTTTCGACCTGTTTATCACATTACACATTTTAGGTAATATAATCTGACTACTTTTTGATTACTTTTTGATTGCTTTTAACCTGTTTATCACATTACAGATTTTAGATAATATACTTTTAATCTAAAAGTAACTCTTATTAATATAAAAATACAAGGGGAAAAAGAAAAGAAAGATATTCCAATCTTTGTCATCAACAACATGAAGTGCATTAGACATTACATTACGCCTGGATTTCCCAGACTGTGGTTGGTATAGAAACTGCAGAGGTTTTGTGAATTTAACAAAAAGTTAATAATTAAATTATAAAAATGTAAAATTCAAATAATAAAAATAAAAATGAGTTTGAAGACATCCTTCTAAAGACAGTAATACATGGTTAAATGACTCACTAAGTGAAAATTCAAATAATAATGTTAGTCAGATTTGATTCAATATGCAATGTTGAGAAATGCTTCTTGAAAGTGAAATGATTTCTGTAAATCCAGTGGTCAAATGCTTTATGGCCTCTTGTTTTTCCATGTAATTGTAGCCACCTGACTAGTAAGTGTCTGGTCTGTGTGGGCAATTTCACAAAACTAAAAGACTTTCTGAATGTATAGAAAGTCGATATGTTTTTTTTAAAAGGAACATTTAAAATACGAAAAGGAAGATTTAGTGAGAATCAATAAATTATGAATGATTTACTGCCATTGTCAAGTACTTAAAGTCCCCCTGTGGTGAAAATCAAGTTTTTAATGTTGTTTATGTGTCTATGTGGTGTTTTTAATATGCTTTAAGACAAACCATGTACAAATTCATAAGTCGACACCATTGCTGAGTATTTTCTCCCTAAAACTGCAGTGAACCAAAGACAGTCTCAAAAACACGGTGTGAAATCACTGGTGATTCTGACGTCACAAACTACCTTGTAAACCAATCAGATCAATGTGTGATCGTCAACGAGTGGACCTCTGAGCTGCTGTGAGTGAGTGGAGGCGGGGCACATTTGCATATTCATAGAACCACGTATACTAAATGAGGCAAGGGTGTAGAGTCACATTTAAGCTAAAGCATGAAGAATTATTTTTATTTTTTTCAAGGAAATGTTTAAATATGTAATTTTGGTGATCAAAGATGAGTTTTAAGGTATAAAATTATTGACTACAGGGAGAACTTTAATTTTGGGGATCTTATCTTAATTTTAGGTTGCAAAATGTAACTAACACTGGTCAATTATGAGTGGAATTAAATTATGTGCACTAAATTATAATGTAATAGAGCACTCATTGCTTTAATTAGAAGTTATGTCGCCAAGAAGACTGAAGTTTGAAATCAGCAGTTCTCAGTTTATCAAGCGATAATAAGTTATCCATGCTGAAATGTTTACAGTCCAGTGGCGTATGCAGATCTATAGGAGGTCCCGTGTTGGAACAGCTTGTGTGGACGCCCCGTCTTCACAGCTGAATATTCCTCTGTGATTAATTATGTCTTTTCTGAGGGCTGAAATCTCTGCCTCATAATTCCTAAGCCAATGTCAGCGCTGACGTTACCTGTCAGGGAAATTTTTTTCTTTCTTTCTTTGCTGAGGTCGCAGTTCTGAGGTAGGAGCAGTTAAAATCTAATGGACAATCTGTCCTTCCACAGTGCATCTGTCATACTTGTACATGCTGATTGACAGAATACAGCACTCGTCTGCAAACCTCCGAACCAAAGAGCTCTTAAATCCAGACGGGTTCCTCAAACTCTTCCTGTTTTAACAGTGTCTGCAAATTACTTCCTCACTTTACTTTTGAGAGACATGAAAGCTCTACTATTATTTTGAAGACTTTCTATTACTGGCTATATGGATGATACGCCATCACATGTTTTAGTATTTTTAAGTTTTAGTGAGCAATTAATATATATATATATATATATATATATATATATATATATATATATATATATGTATGTATATGTATATGTATATGTATATGTATATATATAGATAGATATATAGATTCCTTAGATTCTTCCTTTTACAATCTGCAACTAACATCACATGAACTCTTAATATTGCTAACAGAATGGTAGATTATTTAACATAACATTGATATTTATATCCTTTTGCTGTCCAAAACATCTATGTTCATGACTCATCCCAATAACGATGAGTTAGGGTTTCGTAATCTTTTCTTGAACTTTCTGACTTCTTAAGTCTTTAATTATTCTGTTATCACATAGTATCCAATCTCAGCTGAACTTCTATGTACAGCATATTGAACGAGTTGAGAATCAGATTTCATGATGTGCCAAATTGCATACTTGCGCACAGGAACAACATTACGTTCAACTTTTCAGATTTTAGGAATTGGAAAAGGCTGAGGGTTAGGGGTTTCACAACACTTTTAACAATCTATCATTTTGATTTTATGGGTTGTTAATTGGTTCAGTGAATCTCTTAAAAACTGCCAGAAAATGCCCCATTCATACTCCACCACAGGATAAAAATAAAAAATAAAAAATATTTATATAGATTTTTATATAGGCTAATAAAAGCGTGGCCAATTCTGGCAATGTGCACTTTTCACAATAAAATGAATTCCTTCCTTAGATTTTTCTAAAATTGAACATCCAGACCAGTGTCACTCAGTCTGAAGAGGTTGTCAAGGGCAAAACATATTTCAGATTCCTCATAAATGACACATTTCATGATTTAAAGTGTAGGCTACATGTCAGTCAGTGGCTGGTTCTTGACCAAAATAAGATGCAGACCTTACGACGCCACATAACAGATACTGTTTACCTACTGGAGTATTTTGATAGGTCTATCTCCTACTCAGTTTACATATTTTACGGGCATCTGGGATTGATAGTGTCAAGGCATTGTAATATTAGAAGAATGTTAATTCTTAAATTTCACAGCTGATAATGTTAGAACAATGTACAAAAGCCGTGCGTTAGTTTGGTTATTAATTAGGCTAGTCCATATGCCTCTGATATCCGCGCGCTTGCAAAATGCAAAAGTTAACGGTCATATCGGCCATCTTGGTTTAATGATCTATTTCTTGACGAATAAATTATTATTTAGACCCAACACATTCTCTTGTTCGTAATTGAAAAATAGAGACGCAGAGAAACCCCCGCTTAATATGCCTGGTAATAATTTCTTGCTTTTCAAAAACATTGCACTATTGTATGGAGAACAAAGTAATGTAAGCAAAGTACAGTTCTAAGAAACGTATGTTTTCCTCACAGGAATGTTGATCTACCAACATGTCTTGTGTGTGTTTAAAGGCTGTCCGTGACACTAATGCAGTTGTTGAGAAGTGTAGGTTGTTATAACGCCTGCAGGAATGAGCAGGCGTGCGTTTACCCGAGACGGGTTTGTAATTACCTGACTCGCTGTTGACGTTTACAAGTAGCTACACCGAGAGAGAGAGAGAGAGAGAGAGAGAGAGAGAGAGAGAGAGAGAGAGAGAGAGGGCGGGTTAGAGCGGAGGGGAATCTCTCTCTCTCTCTCTCTCTCTCTCTCTCTCTCTCTCTCTCTCTCTCTCTCTCTCTCTCTCTCTCTCTCTCTCTCTCTCTCTCTCTCTTTCTCTTTCTCAGCTGTGTTCGGTTCGGAGACGCAGTGACGGACATCCCGGAGTCGAGCGCACTAAACGCGTAAGTTCTGCTCATTTTTGCTGAGTTAAATCCACTTTTTAGCTTCTTCATGGCTGTATGAGGAACGTCAGGAGATTGTGATTTAAAATGTGAATATTTATTCAATTTAATTTACTGTAAAAGTGAAAATGTGTAGATTTGATTAAGGAGCAATGTCTAAACGATCTGGCTTTTAAAAAATACTTTTGTTGGAGACACCCAGTGCAGTCAGGTTGATTCAGTCATGTTAGATAATGTTTTTCAAAACCTGTTAATTTGGATGTTACCACATGTAGCACATGTTCAGGTTTACTTAACGGAAATCAGTGTAAATGGGATCGGGAAATAAATTAAGTTTGTTTCTTTTTACACAGTAAATTATTCCTTTTATTGTATGATATTATCGTCATGCGTTTAATAATTAATTAATTAATCTTTAAATGTATTTATTCTTGTATATTAATGTGTGTAAACTCTGTTTAAAAAATAAATAAAATAATTAGGCTATATATTTTATGCAGCATATGATGGCATTATACAATAGATTCACTATTCATAGTTTTTTAACCGTTGACAGTCTTCATGTGTTAAAATATGATTTTTTTTTCTGTCAAGAACATAACTGATGTTATGACCATGGACTGATGCTGTCCATGGTGCTGAAATCATGTTTGTAGACTGTAGTGCAGTGGTTTTCAACAATGGTCCTGGAGACCCTCTGCTTTGCACATGTTGTATGTCCCCCCGTATTTATCACACCTGATTCAGATCATTAACTCATTTGGTCTGATCTCCAACTGAACTAAGTATGTCGGTTAAGAGAGAAATGTGCAGAACCAGTATTGAAAACCACTGCTGTAGTGTTTCAGACATTAACTGAGAAGAGAATCTGTCCAAAATTGTGTTTGTTAATTGATTTCCGTCTCACATTTCTTTTTCAGACGGACATAATGTTTGAGTAAGTTTGAGAACCTATTCTCTTCATTCACTCAAGGTGAAATGGGCATTGCGCAGTTGTTGTCTTGACTCTGTAAGTGCTTATGCCTTAATGAATGAGAGTCTTAGGGAGGAGGACTGTTGAAATGACGCTATGCGGAGATGGAGAATGGAGGACCCGCAAAAGTGCGTGACAAGCAGGTCAGGGTTGGTTTGAAGAAATCCTAAAACGAGGCGAAGCACATATCACCACCTAAAGCCATGGGGATACGACATCTCCTGCTTCTGTTGGTCTATCTAGACCCATTGTGCGTGCTGAGCGCATCCACGACCAAGAGGAGCAAACCCCCTTCAAAGAAACCCCAAAAATTGAAGGAGGTCAACAGCACTGTTGCCCCAACCGTGGCTCCCCGACGGATCACACAAGTCCAGGCGCCCATCATCGGTGATCACGACATCTGTCTAGGGTACTACGACGTAAGCGGTGCGCTCGACAAAGAGTTTGCCTGCAACAACACTGACCACAGGTACTGTTGCGGGAGCTGCTTCCTTCGCTTCTGCTGCCCCGTGAAAGCCAAACGAGTGGATCAGAGAGTCTGTACCAACTACAACACGCCCGACTGGATCAAAACACAGCCGCCCTCACCGGCCCCTACAGGGGACACGTATGACCCCGCGCTGGACCAGACCAACACCACCGTCTACATCACCTGCGGGGTCATCACCCTCATTATTATCCTGGGGATTTCTGCCAAAGTGGCCTATGATAAAGCCACCAGACCACCTCAAGAGATGAACGTCCACAGGTAAGTCTCAGAAAACTCTTTGGAAATGTACTTACTCTGCAATCTTTGGGTTAAAGCATCACAAGAAAGAAGTATTGAAGGTTAAGGGGAGGCGTAGCCTGGTTAACACTCTAATAAATAAAGGTTCCATGAATCTTAAACATCAGTGGAACCTTTCAATTCCACAAAAAGTTCTTTATAGTAAAAAAAAAAGGGTCTTAAGGTTTTTTATATGTTCTTCACACTAAAGCCGGGCTCGATTGTGAAATCTGGTTGCATCACGAACATAAGAATCTTCAAAGATTTTTTTCTTTCAAATCTCATACCTGCACATACTACAATATTTGAAAATCGTGGTGCATCACACACTACAAGATATTCTTAAAGTCCCCCGTGGTGAAAATCCAGCGTTTAATGTTGTTTATATGTCTATGTGGTGTTTTTAATATGCTTTAAGACAAACCATGTGTAAATTCATAAGTCAACACCATTGCTGAGTATTTTCTGCTTAAAACTGCAGTGAAACAAAGACAGCCTCAAAAACACGGTTTGAAATCGCTGGTGTTTCTGACGTCACAAACTACCTTGTAACCAATCAGATCAACGAGTGATCGTCAACGAGTGGATCTCTGCGCTGAGTGAGTGAGTGGAGGCGGGGCTCATTTGCATTTTTATAGAACCATATTCACGCAATATGTTTTAGAGAAACTCCTTAAGGAGTGTTATACACCAAAACAGTTTAAAGAGCACTGACTACATATCGAAAAAGAGTGATTTGTCATTGTTAGTGCATGAGATTGAATGAGGAAGTGAGAACTGAATGAAGCCTTGTAACACATCTCAGTTGGAACATACAGTACATAAACTAGACCGTGAGTGAAAGCTTTACGGTCTCAAATTAAGCACTGGGTTCTGGGCTAAGATGGAATATTAATAGTTAATTGCATACTGTATTAAATCTAGGACTCATCTGTGTCTAGGAGGGATTGATTCTGGATTTCATTAGTCTTGTGCTGAGATGGAGGTCAACTGGAAACCGTCGTAGTACTGGGAGAACTAGGTCTTCATGGTGCAGTTTGTCAATAAGACAGATTTATAGTCCTGTGGTTCGTCATTGTCAAAAAGGAAAAATTTCAGAGAGCAAGGTCAAATTCAGTTCTAGGTTTTATCTGAATTGTTTATATATTAGATTTATGTCAGACAATGTTAACTGAGAACAATGAACTCTCATATTAATAATGATGTAACACTGACATCATAGCCGTTTTAATAAGTCACTCTGCAAGAAGTCGCTCCTGTGCAGAGCTGTTGAGAGTATTGAAGATGGCACATTGCTCTCTTCTTATTGAACTGATACATGTACCAAATATGAGTCAAGCTCAGACAGTCTGATAAGAGTTTGGCTGGTGCTCACAATGAGGCTTATTGGATTTGTGAAGATGGACTGGCATTCACCACAGCTGCTTGACACTTGTGAGCAGCATACTTAAAATGTGCAGTCTGTAGTTATTTACTCATGTCTTTCCAAACCTGTATGATATTTTCAAAATATATACAAATATTTTGATATTATTAAAAATAAATAATTTGAAAACATTATTATAAAAAATATGAATATATATATATATATATATATATATATATATATATATATATATATATATATATATATATATATATATATATATATATCAGTGTTTTATGTAAGCTAGTTCCTCTGAACCCCTCCACCTCCCCAGCTCCACCTGCCTAGATCTGCTACTGGATTTATGTGTGTGTCTTTATGCAGCAGCAGCAGATCTTACATGCTCACAGCAGCGTCTCTGTGTGTCTTTTAGCAGTAGAAGCCTATATTTGCTCTGCAACAGCAGTAGTGTAACAGATCTAGTCTGCCAAGTTATGTGCTTAATTGTCCTTAAAATAATCAAGAATCTTAAAATTGTGAAGCTCCTAGAAACAAACTTTTTTTCTTTTTTTTTTACTCAAAATATAACTTAATTTAATTCTGGGGTGAAATATGACCTGATATTTTCTTAATGAGACTCACAACTTAAATTAGCTTACTTTCATTTTACTTTCATACTACTTGCTCTAGTTTTTCTTTAAAGTCAATCATTTTATCCTTTAAAACTCATCTTTGATCACCAAAATGTCATATTTTCCTTGAAAAAAATTTCTTCATGCCTTAAAAAAGCTTGAATGTAACTCTACACCCTTGCCTCATTCAGTATACTTGGTTCAATGAATATGCAAATGAGCCCCGCCTCCACTCACTCACAGCAGCTCAGAGGTCCACTTGTTGACGATCACACGTTGATCTGATTGGTTACAAGGTAGTTTGAGACTGTCTTTGGTTCACTGCAGTTTTAAGGAGAAAATACTCAGAAATGGGGTTGACTTATGAATTTGCACATGGTTTGTCTTAAATTATATTAAAAACACCACACAGACGCATAAACAACATTAAAAGCTTGATTTTCACCACAGGGGGACTTTAAACTCTTTTTTAAACTTTTTCTTATGATGATTCCCCTAAAGGAAAAATAAAAATAAAAACATAAAATAAACATAGGACTTTTGCGTTATATTTCAAGACGTCAGTTTAGGTATTTAGTGAATAACTAAATAAAAATTTCAGTCTGTTTCTCACCCAAAACTCTCATATGGCTGTAGAAGTCTTGAAATATAGACCACAATTCACATGGTCACTAAATCAATCAGTCAATCACTTATTCGATTGTGATTATTAAATTGAAATTTAACATTTAGACACCTTGAGCATTTTTATATCCAGAACAAGCTCTACTGTTACAAGATACAAAGAGTATGAAATGTGTCCTAAACACAAACCTAAACATTTCTCAGAAGGTTTTGTAGCTAAACTCAGATGTGTCCCATCTTAGATCAGTCTTGTTCTCCGTCATTACTTGACAAACCGTCCCTGCTGCTCACAGCGTCTCATGGAGACAACACGTTTCGTTCTAGTATTACAGAATGTTCCAGGACATTTGTTTTAACCAGCACCATTTGAAACCGCTCTGCTTCATTTAGACTGTGTGTGTGGAGGCTGGTGATTTGCAGGAAAATACAGTTTAATATATGATGAGTGTGTTTACCCAGAAGCTCAGATGTGTAGTAAAACAGCTCAGGGCTGGAAAGCTCTTGATGTACTGTGTGTGTTTTTGTGTGTTTGAAGAGCATAGGCACATGAAATGCGGGTTCTCTGAGGAGAACGTCTATGTAGGACTCGGTCAATAAGGGAAAAGATCTGTCTCTCTCATCTCTGGCTGATTCATTAATGAATTGATCGCAAGGACTATAGAGTTCTTGTAGCTATAAAGGGCAGGTTGTGGTTTGACCTCATAATTTATTGTTATACTGGAGACTGATGATATAGTGATGACAAAAGTATTCTAATGACCTCATTCTGGGTAAAAGATGGATTAGCTCAAATGGATAATGGGTTTTAATTTGAGCTAACTTTGACTAATTTGTGCTGAGAAAGAGGCAGACTACTCACATAATTATATTTTTTCCCAAGCTTTACTTGGGTGAATATCACAAATGCAATTCTCAACTCTTTTATATTTAAATTTGAACATGAGTGTAAGATATTATTTTAATTGCAAACTAATTTATAATGTAAATTGTTTACATCATAGAATTAGCTAGAAACTAAACTAGAGTAAATGTAAAGGTAATTTTAATCAAATATTAGCCTAGTGGGCAATGATTAATCGCATCCAAAATAAAAGTTTGTGTTCACATAATATTTGTGTGTGTACTGTGCATAATTATTTTGTATATATAAATACACACACATGTAAGTAAATATTTAAGAAAAATTTGTTATTTATATATAAAATATTTATATTTATTTATAATACAAATTATATATAATATATATACAGTATATTTAAGCAAATATTTCTTAAATATATACATGCATGTGTGTGTATTTATATATATACAAAATAATTATGGACAGTACACACACATATATTATGTGAACATAAACTTTTATTTTGGATGCGATTAATCGCGATTAATCATTTCCTAGCCCTAATTTATATATAAAATATTTATAAATATGTATAAATATATATACAGTATATACATGCAAATATTAAATATATACATGTATATGTATGTATTTATATATACAAAATAATTATACACAGTACACACACACATATATTATGTAAACACAAACTTTTATTTTGGATGAGTTTAATCGTGATTAATCGTTTGCTGAGCACTATAAAATATATATTAATTCATTCGATTTCACGTGTGAATAGTTCGCGTGTGAATAGTTCGCGTCAAAACCATTCACATAAGCCGCGACGCGAATTTGCGACGTCTGTGATGTTCAGAGCTTCAACATTCCAAAAGTTTCGCGCCGACAGCTGAGAAAACATGAACACTTCATCATCATCATCCAGTGAAGACGAGCTTTTCATTTTCTTTAAAAGACAGAAAAGAAGGTTTTGGGTGCACCCAATCTTAAAGAACAGAGAGTCTGAAGGGGAGTATGCTAATGTACACTTTTTTTTTCTTTTTCCTCTCTCCTTTTTCTCACATAGGTGTCCCTGAGGTTTTTCCACAGTTTTTTTTGCGTCTTCAACTAAACACAGTGCGTTTTGCAATACACATTACATGTAACACACGAAGTAACAAGTTAAAATCATTCGACTAGAAACTGTAGATAATGTATAGTGTACTAAAAGCAGCCCTAAATAGTCTCACTACATCTTGTTACATTTTCAAAGTAAACACGGTCTCTGTCTCTATCTTTGGCGATAATAGTGTTAGCTTTCTATCCCAAATGTAGTTTAGCCTGCTAGCCTACACAGCACAGGACTATACAACGACTAAAACTATCACACAACATACTCACAGCCGTGATAACCGAGTTAGTTGGCAATGCTACGCCACACTTGGTCTTTCAAATCGTTGTCCTTGTAGTATGTGATTGGCTGAAGCTTTTTCTGTCGCCGCAAAAGTAAAAAAAATCGACATCGAAGCACTCATTACACAAACAGCTGATCAAAAAATAAAACCCTCGCGTGAATTATTCGTGCGTCAAAATTGCGCGTGACCCAGTGTGAAAGGATAATGTCTTGAAAATAATCATCTTAAAATCTTACAACACCCCAGAAACAAACTTAAATTTGTTGACGCACAATATAACTCTTGAGTGAAATATGACCTGAAAATTTCTTCATAAGATTCACCAACTTGCATTTTGCTGTGCTAGTTTTTCTCTTCGCCTTAAACACAGACATATTTGTCGAGTCATCAAAGAGCCTGCATCTTTTTCAACTGTCTTCTCATATTCTTATTACAGTGAGTGACATATTGAGAAGTTGCTTTGATCATAATGCCATCTAATTGTCTCGTGTTGATGACATAATAAGGAACGTGATTGGGTGAGCAGCTGCAGTCCTGTCCGATCTCTTCATCCCCGTGTGATGACTCTCCCTCTCTCAGCTACCCAGAACCCCCTGCTGTGTCTCAGCGTGTTGTCTATCTTTGTTTAAATATTGATGGCGCTGTGCTGCTTTAGACACCTGCAGAAATGGCCAGGGAATGAACAGCCTCTGGGAGAAAACAGCAGAATAAAGAAAAGTCCTTGAGAGATTCACCAGTAAAGAAATAAGAACATGACTTGCCTAAAAAGTAATGAATGAGAGTTCAGTGCCATGAATATATGATCATAATCTTGGAATTTACTTGCAATATACATACACATAAATCGGTCGGTCAGTAAGATGTTTTTTGTTTGTAAAATTTAATGAATCCAAGATGATCATGTCTTTCCTTCTTCAGTCGAAACTAAATTGATTTTTTTTTTTAGAAAAACATTCCAGGATTTTTCTCCATATAGTGGACTTCAATGGGGTCCAACGGGTTGAAGGTCCAAATTGCAGTTTCAGTGCAGCTTCAAAGGCCCTATTTTAGGACTTCCAAAATAATCTGGTGGGCCAGAAAATATTGCTGGCGGGCCAGTTTTGGCCCGCGGGCCGCCAGTCGTCATTCCCTGCCCTATATCCAGCCGAGGAATAAGAGTCTTATCGAGCCAAACCATCGCTCATTTTCTTTTATACAGTATACTTTTTAACCACAAATGCTCTTCTTGCACGTCCTCGACTTCACGCATTACGTAATCACATTGGAAGGGTAGGGTCGAAAAACTCCCTCTCATTTTCTCCTCCAACTTCAAAATCGTCCGACATCATTGTTTTACCTTTTATTTGTTTTTGGGGTTTTTTATGTAAAGGGCGTTTGACTTAGTCTTTGCAAGTTTGCTTTGTAAACACTTGGTCGGTACTTCCACCTACGTCACACTTGACCTTTCAACGTGATTACGTAATGTCTGTCGCATCGCAGAGCTAGTGCAAGACGAGCATTTGTGGTTAAAAAGTATATAAATGTTTTTTGGTTTTTTTTAGAAAATGACTGATCGTTTCGCTAGATAAGACTCTTATTCCTTGGCTGGGATCATGTAGAGCCTTTGAAGCTGCATTGAAAATGCAATTTGGACCTTCAACCCGTTGGACCCCATTGAAGTCCACTATATGGAGAAAAATCCTGGAATGTTTTCCTCAAAAAACTTAATTTCTTTTCGACTGAAGAAAGAAAGACTTGGGGGTGAGAAAGACTAGGATGACTTGGGGGGTGAGTACATTATCAGGATTTTTTTTTTTTTTTTATAATTCAACTTTTTTTATTGTTCAACAGTCAAAACTTCAGAGTACATTACCACATTATTCAGTAATCACCTTTGCAATTACACATTCAGACACAGTCACCATCAGTGGAATACAACCAAAAGCAGTCCTATTCATTTACACCATTTTTTTATGCTGCCAAAAATGATCCCATGTTTTTTTTTTTTTTCACTTCTCCCTCATTATGCAGTCTCCCCAACATGCTCTCATATGAAGCAATTTCAATCATCCCATCAACCCAGTCTTTCATGTCTGGGGTTTTGGGGCATTTCCAATTTTGTAAAATCATAATGGAAGCAGTAATACAACCACTCTTAATAAGGGTAAATATATGTGTTGCTATGCTAGGTTTCACTGATTTATCTCCAAGAAGGCATAGTCGTGGTTCCACAGGTAAATTAGACCCCATCCACTCTTCAAGTATTGCCAGAAATTTACACCAGATTCGGTGAACTAAAGAACATTCCCAAATCTTATGTTAATAAGTACCCTCTTCTTCATTACATTTCCAGAATAGATTATTTCCAGCTATCCCCATCCTGTAAAGCCTAGATGGTGTATAATAATATCTATGTACTATTTTGTACTGAATGAATTTACCCCTAGCTTCTTGTATGTTCTTACCCACATTAGATAGAATTTACCGCCAATCATTATCATGGATATTAATCTGCAAATAAATAAATCCTTCTGCCATATTGTTTTCAGGTTTTTACAGGTATCTGCAGTTACACTAAGCATTGATTTGTAACACATAGAAGCAGTATGAGCTTCACATGGCAACTAAACAGGGTTGCATAAACAGGGTTATCACTTGCATTAAATTTGTTCTTGACACAATGTCTAATCTGCAGGTACTTCCAAAAGTTTCAATGGCCCCCAATATTATATTTTTTCACCAATTCAGAGTATGACATAAAAATTCTGTTCTCATACAGATCACCAATTACAGTTACCCCTTTAAGCTGCCATTGTTTCCACAATGATGCATATGACTGTTTATAATGTGATGTCCTGCACACTTTATGAATTTTGCTCCAAACATGTCTTGAATGTATTGTCACTGGATTTGAGTCCCATTTAGCTCCAGAGCATTGTGAAAGAATGCTAATGGGATGCAATGGTGAGGCCAGTTTCTGTTCTATCTTGATCCAGTCCAACTCAGATTAGCCAGTCTCGTCCCAATGTTTAGCCAGTTTGGCCATTTCAAAAGAGATATTATACATCCTCACATCAGGTAGTCCAAGGCCCCCTTAGTCTCTTGGGGAGGTCAACTTACTCATTTTGATCCTCTGTCTTTTTCCTTCCCATAAAATATCCTTAATAATTTTGTCATATCTTTTAAAGATAGGGTCTGGAATGTTCACAGGTATCATCATGGATATATAATTGAACTGCGGAGCAATAACCATTTTGACAATATTTACTTTACCCCACAGAGAGAGTTTCAGCTGTTCCCATTTGTCCACATTTGGGCTGGGCGATTTAAATCGTGAGATTGTTATGCGCATCTCGTCAGTAAAGCCGGTTCCTTGATTAGTAGTAAATCGCCATCACCTGCTTTCAGATGGAGCGGCATTTACTACAAAGAGCCGTAGTTAACTGACAAGCTGAGCCATATCGCATTAATTATCGCTGGCGATACGTCTGCGATATTAATGTGATATGGCTCAGCTTGTCAGTTAACTACGGCTCTTTGTAGTAAATGCCGCTCCATCTGAAAGCAGGTGATGGCGATTTACTACTAATCAAGGAACCGGCTTTACTGACGAGATGCGCATAACAATATCGCGATTTAAATCGCCCAGCCCTAGTCCACATTATTTGTTTTTATCTTTGACAGCAGTGGTTCATAATTCAACAACATTATATCCTCCACATATACATTAATTTAACTCCAAGGTACTTCATACCTTTTAGAATCCATTTAAAGCCAAATTGTGTCACTGTATGGGAATGACATGTTCTAGATATTGGCATAGCTTCTGACTTCTCCCAGTTTATTTTGTATCCTGACACACTTGAATATAATTGGATAATGCTCTTTAATGGAGGTAAAGATTTGAGAGGATCACGAGATAACAACAAAATATCATCTACATACAGCATTAACTTATGCTCTATCCCCTCCTCTACCCCCCTTGCTCCCATAATGTTTGAGTCTGCCCTCATCATAATGGCTAAAACTATTGTGAATAATAACGGGGACAATTGGCATCCTTGACGAATACCTCTTGAAACTGTAAGAAAATGAGGAAGTCATGCCATTTGACATCACAGCCACTCTAGGATTTTTATATAATAAACTAACCCAGGACCTAAAAAGTATGACCGAATCCAAAATTCGACAGGGCTGCGGCCAAAAAGCCCCACTCCACCCTGTCGAAAGCCTTTCCGCCGTCTAAGGATATAGCCGCGATTGGGGTGTTTTCTGAAGAATTTAGCCACATCAGATGAATTAGCCTTCTCATGTTATCGGCTGATGACCTTCCTTTAATGAAGCCCACTTGGTCCTTATAAATTATACTTGGGAAGCTAAATTTTGCTTTAACCGTGAAGCTAAAACACCTTACAGTCCGCATTAATTAGCTGGATCTGTTAAATCCCTATCTGTTTTAGGTATCAGTGTTATCAGTGCTTCCATGAAAGTACTAGGCAATACTTCAGCTTCAAATGCCTCTATATAGACTTCTGTTAGAATTGGGGCCACTATGTCAACATACTTTCTATATTCAGCTGGAAACCCGTCCACCCCTGGTGATTTGCCAGATTTCATAGAGGTTATTGCAGCTTTAACCTCCACTTGTGTAATGGGAAGATTTAGAGACTCGGATTGCAATACATCTAATTTAGGTAACTCCATGTTAGAAAAAAATTGTTTCAGTTTTTCTCCATCCAGACTACCTGAAGATGTATATAGATGTTTATAGAACTTCTGAAAAACCTTGTTTATAACTTTTGTCAATGATACCATAGTATCTCCTTTCTTAATTGCCGGAATAATGTTAGCAGCATTTTGCTGTTTTAATTGTCTGGACAAGAGCTTGCCCGCTTTTTCACCTCCTTCATAAAACCTTGTCCATAGTCTAAATAGAGCATATTCTGCTTTTTTTTATTATATATCTTATGTACTTGAAATTTGTATTTACAAATATCCTGATATAAATCATTATAGTAATGTCTAGCCAACTCCTTGTCCAGTGTACAAATTATTGCTTCCAAGTTCTTAACCAAGTCTCTTCCTTCCTTTTTCTTTCTAGCTGCCTGTGCAATCAGTTTCCCTCTAATGTATGCTTTTGAGGCCTCCCATACATACGCCAACCTATCAGTGCTTCCTACATTAAATTCAAAGAGGGAGGTCAGATCATCAGCCAATAATGTGCTAAACTCCTCATCTTGTAATAATGCATTTAAACGCCATCTTCCCTTTCTACCAGCTTCTGTATTTAGAGCTATACCTAATTCCACAGTCGCATGGTCTGATAATACTATTGCTCCAATTTTACAATCTACTACCTGATCAGTGATAGAGTTCGAAAGCAAGAAACAAAATCTATCCTAGAGTGAGATTTATGGCAATGAGAAAAAAAAGTATATTCTCTTTCTGTTGGATTTACCAAGCGCTACATGTCAGTCAATCCAATATCCTCAGTTAGCAAATGAAGGGCGGCCCTATCCCTTGGTATTGAAGGTCCCTGATATTTACTCTTATCCAGAACCCCATCCATAACCTGATTAAAGTCCCCAGCCAAAATGATTTGCCCCTTTTTGTCACCATGAATCAACCCGGATCTGTCTTATTGGGGGCATATACATTGCATAATATCACTTTAACTCCATTAATGAGGGTTTCTATATACATAATCCTCCCAATATCGTCTTTAGTTTCCGTTAACATTACAATATTCAGCCTCTTATTTATTAGGATCATAACCCCATTTTGTTTGCTTGTAAATGATGAATAAAATACATGTCCCAACCAGTCTCTTTTGAATTTGAGCGCTTCATTATCTGTTACATGACTTTCCTGTACAAAAGCAACATCCACTTGTTTATGTTTGAAATATGACAGGACCTTTTTTCTTTTAATCAGACTTCCACATCTGTTAATATTCCATGTTATAAACCTGATTTGACTACCTATGTATAAAACAAATTAATAAGCACATTATCGTGCGCGTTGAGTGACTGCCCCCTATTGGGGAATGGCATATTAAACCATGATGCACATTTATTCAAATTTATTCAACCTCGATTCGGTTCCACATAACTCCCAGGCGTTTATGTCACTCGCCGTCACCGACGAGCTACGAGGTGACGTCTTCCATATTGGAGATGCGGCCCTCCGCTTCGTCCAGCCTTTCTTGGATTGCATTCACTGAATTTTTAAGGTCAGTAACAACGTCTTTTATTGATGACACATCCGTCGCTACCACTTAGGTAAGGTAGAGTTAATTTTACTTATTTCGGATAATAAGTTTTCCATCTTTGAACCTTGGTCTGTGGGCTGGGTTGATGGCGACTTGTGTGCTGACGAAGTCTGTCTGATCGTCATGCGGCTCGTTGTTATCTCCTTAAAATACTTAGATGTGGAGGTCGACATTTGCGATCTAAAGCACTTTTTTGTTCTCAAAGTATTTGAACTTACCAAGAACACTAGTTTTGCTAAAAATGTGGAGTGAATATGCTCGAATAAATAGAAAATATTGGTTGGCCTACGGAGCTACACAACTGTGCTGTCATCTTCCTCGGCGGTCCCACGTGACTCCTCATTATCAGGAAATTTTAATTCTGAAGTGAACTAATCCTTTAAGGCTTTTGAAAGGTGAGTAAACGACGACCAAACTGTCATTTTTGTAAAGAACTCTGTGGAAACATGACATCTAATGCCAAAGTGAATCCTCTTCATCCGCTTTAGCAGCTGTTGAAAAGACTTTAGATGGTTTTCACACTCTGCACTCAGCGCAAAGTGACTTCCGGAGCTCTGTAAGCATATAATGATTCAGTTCTGACCTTAGAGTGTTTTAAACCCTCATCACTGTCATGGCTCGGCCGGTGCGGACCACAGGAAGAACTCAAACATGCCTGTTGTATCCAGTAAAAAGCACTCTGGGAGTGTTTATTCCAGCCAATCAGATAGCCCGGAGCTGGTTTACCAGTGACGTTGATGGCATAAAGCTTTATGCTCTATAACCTGACAGCCGTACATTAGCAGTTTGAGTGGAACACACGATTAACCACGCATCTCAGTGGCAAAAAAAAGCTGAGTTTTGGATAATTTCCCAGCTCCCCATGGCATCCGAGGTCTCTGTGAGCTGAAGCTGAGAGGTGGAAGAGGTTAAAAGAGGTTAAAAGAGGTGGCAGCTGTGTTCAGCACATGCAGATTCACCGGTGACCTTCAGCGAGACAGAGAGGCCGTGTTTTGAAAGCCTCCGCGGGTGATCCGAGTGCTTTTATTGATCAGTCTCCTCGGGAACACGCTCCGATGCAATCCGAGCTCGCTCTGACGTAAGAGAAGGACTTTTTTACCCAGACAGACCACTTTGTCACAGTTGTTCTCGATTTCAGTGCTTTAAAAAGAACGCTGTGGAAATAAACTCGTCTTTTGATTGACCCATTTGGCCAGGGCTTGTTTCCTCTGAGGAGGCATTGTCTCCTCAAAAAATTGGATGAGAAAAATAATAAACAGTACAAAAATAAGCAAATATTACAAAACACGACATTAGAAAGCATATCAAATATTTCATTAATTTTTCTAAAGTGACACTGTCCAGCGGTGATGCCAATGGGTTAAGAATAAAACAAAAAGAACAAAAAATGCTTTTCTTACTTAGTATTTTTGTCTTGTTTCCAGTCCAAATGTCTAAAAATTCTTATATCAAGAAGCATTCTTACTAGATAAGTAAGAATATAATTTTTTATAAATATCATAAAAGCATTTTTTGCAGTGAAGCAGAGTCTCTCTCAAGTTCTGCCAAGTAACAAAGTCCCTCCAGTGGGAGTTATTCTCTATATCAGTGTCACTGTTTCTGTCTTGAGTTTTCTTCCGGGAACAAACGCGTCACAATATTCCTCATTTAAATAATTCCCGCTCAAGGCATACGCAGAAAAAAGGGACGAGGCCTGGTTGAGTTAGTTAATAGTTAGTAGAGTTAGTTAGTAAGGTTATGGTAAGGGGAACGACATTTCCAAAACACGCACTTGAAGCGGTTGACCAATCACAGCGCACTGCTCCAGCCGACCAATCAGAGAACATTGCTCTTTCAGAAGGAGGAGCTTCATAGTAACAGGAACTAAACAGAGCGTTACTGACAGACTGGGAAGAGAGGAGCTGCAACACTGGAGAATATGTAGAATATAACTTGTTGTTTGAACATTGAAGCGTGAAAACCTATTCTAGTAGAGTCCAAAAACAAATATAACATGGCCTCTTTAAGAATGAATGGGGAAAAGTCACATGCGCTGTGATTGGCCTATTACAATGTTCACGATAAATCCCGCCTCTCGTTTTCCGGCGAAATGAATTTACATTTAAAACTTTAGATAAATAATAAAAGCATCCGCAAAATGTATTAATGCAGGTAAATGTAATTGTGTCAATTCACTCTCCATTGGCAAGTGTGGCCAAAGTACATTTTGGACCTTAAATGCATCACAGTTTCAATCACTGCTTTTACTTGCATTTTAAACATGCAACCAGAGTAAGAGAGTGGGTTTGATTGAGTGTGTAGTTAAAGTGTCTAATTCCCGCTCTAGCAACATCGAGTCTCTAAAGCCCCCATATGTTTCACCATTCAACCCAATTCAGGTGATGGAATGAGGAAAATTGGCCTTGATTTGTTCAGAAATGGTGCTTGTGTGTCCCCGGAGGCTGCACCAGGGTGTTTTGTGAGGATGTAATTAACTCACGCTGGTGTTTGGATGTGTCTTTAGAGCAAACAGGGTAGCACTCGGGCCCAAATTACCCTTAGCAGCATCTTGCATATATTAACTCCAGACAATTGAATGGCTTTTGATGAGGATCTGCCGAAACATGGAAGGTTGTTTGTGTGGCAATGCATCACCTGCATGTCTTGCAATGCATTTATCCTGTGTGTGTGTGTGTGTGTGTGTGTGTGTGTGTGTGTGTGTGTGTGTGTGTGTGTGTGTGTGTGTGTGTGTGTGTGTGTGTGTGTGTGTGTGTGTGTGTGTGTGTGTGTGTGTGTGTGTGTGTGTGTGTGTGTGTGCGTGCGTGTGCGTGTGTGTGTGTGTTACACTTGACCCTAAACAGCCTCTTAAAAGATTGAGAATACTAGTATTTAGCATTTATTTGTATTTGGTCATTTATTTATTTAGGCAAAAATGACAATAAGGCACTTAAAATGTAAACAATGCCATACACTTTAAAGGGTTTAAAGGCAGAAATGTGCTGCTCATAATGTTCATTATTTAGTGATAAAAATCTATTTTTTGATCTGTAAAGTCGTCAAAATCATCCTTTTTTAGGTTGTGCATGAGATGTGAAACTTACTGCTGTTTACCAGCTTTTCATGGGTCATGATATGAAGTTGAAAAACTGAACACACTAAACACACACTTAACAAGATTGTTGAATGGTTCTGTCATCTTCATTGCTTTGCCCACTTTCATTGTGAGCTTGTTACTGTAACCACAGTAATTTTTAATTTTTATATTTTGCTATAAGGGATGAGGGGTGTATGTTTCCATCCAAAGTTGCAAAATTGGAATATATTGCATAAAACATTTTCGAATAAAGCAGCGTTTCCATCTCGTGTGTTAAAGAGAACAAAATAATCACTTCCTGGGAAATTGCCACAAAATATCTGCTATAAAAATGGAAGTTGCTGCCATCAAGGAAGCCACTGTGGCTCTTTTTTTTTGTACAGTACATCATAAATGTGTCTCAGAACTCAATAAAAGGTTCTCTCTCGTTCGGATGTCTGGTGTTTGGGAACGCAATCGCGTGAGAGACTTCTGTGAGGGAATTAATCAAAATCATTCTGATGATTCTTTGGTTCAGGATTTTCAGAACAACCGAACTAACATTTGAGATCCTGTACGATGTGATTGGTCCGTTGGTTTGTCCAGTTATCCAATCACATCCTCTGTTGAGGCAAAGTCATGTTAGTTTTCTGCTGCACATTGAGGGATTTTTTCGGTAAACATGTTTCAATCATGGTTTATGCGCATGTCTTCTTATCAGATAAAAATGTATCCGATATAAAAGGTGGATGGAAACATGGATTATGTTAAACTGTTCTAAATCTCTTAAACTTACGCTCTTAGAAGAAAAGGTTCTATCGAACCTTAAAGGGTTTTGTCAGGCACATCATATATAGAACATTTCCATCATGGGATCATTTTTTTGGATTTAGTTTTAATGAATTAAAATTGTATTTATTGTAATTACATTTTATGAATTAAGCAGCTCGTAAACATACTTTATCACTCGATTTTTTTTTTAATAATAACAAGCATGAAAGTATTATGCAATCATTTAAGACATTTCTCCAGTAGAACCTTTTTGGCCCAAGAGTTCTATATAGAACCCCAATGAACCTTTTCCCCCCCTAAGATTGTACAGCAATAACCTAAAAAGGAAGTGACATGCAAAAACTACAGTAAAAGAGCCCACTGAAGTGCATTAATGTTGCCAGGCTGGGCGGGCCTGAAAGTGTCACCAATCCTGCAGTGTTTGAGCTGAAAAAGGTGGAACGGTGGAGTTGAGCTCAGAGCCTTACAGCCAACTGGGCCACTGAAACCAGGTCGCCCCCACGTGAGAACAACTTCTGTTAAAAAAGGCCTTCTCCTGGAAGGGAAAGACTAATTATACATCCTTCCAAAGTCACACTCTCTCTCTCTCTCTCTCTCTCTCTCTCTCTCTCTCTCTCTCTCTCTCTCTCTCTCTCTCTCTCTCTCTCTCTCTCTCTCTCTCTCTCTCTCTCTCTCTCTCTCTCTCTCTCTCTCTCTCTCTCTCTCTCTCTCTCTCTCTCTCCCCATCTCACTCTCTCTCTCTCTCTCTCTCTCTCTCTCTCGCGCGCTCAGAGATGTGGACCGTGAGGCAGAGCGAATACGCTGACATTGACACAGTTAAGACGCCATTTCAGGCTTCTCATGTGAGGAAAGATGGCCTCCAGGCCTGCTGGATCTATAGCCGCGTTTGAGATAGCTGGCCATGAGAACTGATGGTCTGACCGAATCCAGTCTTTTTTACTGGTTCTGAATGAGCTTTTATATATATATATATATATATATATATATATATATATATATATATATATATATATATATATATATATATATATATGTATGTATGTTATATAACATATAAGTAGTGGAAATGACTTTTGTACAATATTCCAAGTCTTCTGAAGCCATATGATAGCTGTATGTGAGGAATAGACATAAATTTTATTAATTTTCCCTCTGCCATACACTGTAAAATAAAAACAGTAAAGTTTACGTTTACAAAATGGCAGTCGTGGATGCCAGAACTTTTATAGTAAAAAAAATAAATAAAAATACATTAGGAACCTTACATTATACATACTGAACTTAAATTTACAGTAAAAAAAAACTTGTCTTACAAAACATGACAAAAACTTTTTGGTAACACTTAATTTTACAGTGTCATTGTTACATATGTTACATGCAGTTACTATAGTAATAACTATAAATTATGCATAATTACATGCAACTAACCCTAAACCAAACTAAACCCTAATCCTATAGTAAGTACATGTAGTTTCCTAATATTTCTCAGTACTTAAATGTACTGTATAGTTAGTTTAACAAAACACCTTAAAATAAAGTGTAACCTGTTTTTTTATTATTTGTTTTTATTTCTGAACCAAAAATGTGTATTTCATTAACTGAAATAATGTTAATTACAGAATTACTAAAATCTGTTTTTTTACAAACGTATATTTATTTACAAACTTGTCAATTTTTACTGTAGATTTATTTCATTAACCTTAATAACATTACTATACCTTTATAATATACTATCTAACTATTTATTAAGTATTTGGTCATTTATTTATTTACATTCATTTAATGACATAAGATGTAGCATAAAACCATAATGTATAACCGATGATTAAAAACTAAGAAGAAAGTTATTTCAATGAACAACCTTCAACTGTGAAACCTGAATATAACACCTAGAATTCTGGGAATGTCAATTCACGGGTTTTCAGTGTAAATTATAAAATGACTTGTTCTTTTTCACTCCCAAAATCTGTTAATCTGTAAAATTACATGGAATGTCCAAGTAGATCTATTAGTTTTTCACATTTTTACAGTATTTTACCATAAAAATTGCTATAATTTTTGTCATTCACACCTGTGTTTATTCACGCTTTGCACATTGCAACCAGTTAAAAACATAATCTACGTCAAACCTGGTGCATCTTCACACATCAAGATTGAATATGGGGTGCACTTTATTTTACAATACATGTACTGTACGTGCACTTACGTGTTCTTACCTAAGAAAGTACTGGGTAATGGGTTATGGGTAGGTTCAGGGTTAGTACCCAGTTATTACAATTACTATAAGTACAGTACAAACTATGTACATGGGGAACAGGACTGTAAAATAAAGTGCTACTGAATATGTGCAAAATTTAATAAGGAGCCTGCAACCTTTTAATCACCAACTTTGATGTTTACCCACTAGGCAACACTATCCCAAACTTACAAATTACGTCTGCAGTGAAAAAGTTAAGGCCCATATAACTGCACACGCTCCGCAAACTGCATTAGTGAGAAAATACCATTAACTTCAGCGACCAGAATCTCGGATTGCAACTGCTTCGAAAATCCATGAGGCGGTTGGGTCTCGAGTCAGAAACCGTGTCCTTAGGGCCAAAGAGCAAAAACATGAATAGAATTTGAATCCCATTAGGCTGGTGTAGGTGGGGTGTGTTGCTCCAATGCTATATTGCGGAGAAACATTGATTAATGGCTTGTGTTTATTGCTGTAGAGCTCACAGGCCTGAGGTCTAGAAAACCTGGGAGACTAAACCTCGACTGTTCATTATAACACAAAGCGCAATTAAAGTTGTGTGTGTGTGTGTGTGTGTGTGCGAGTTCCAAGAGGCAAGAACCTTCGCGAATGGGAAAACAACAGAAACAAAAGCATAAACAGGGCCAATTGACTAAACCTCTTGGGGGCCGGTGTGTGTTTGAATCTTTAAACTGGATGAAATGCTAAACAAGCTGAACCGCATTTGGACATGTTTTGTTTCTGGAGAGTAGTGAAATGATCTTGGACTTTTGTGTTTTTCACAGAGCGCTGGCGGACATATTGAGACAGCAGGGGTCCGTTCCGGTATACGAGCATGAAAACGTCGTTGCTATAGACACCTCATCCAAAGAGAACACGCCTGTACGGACGTCCAAGAACCACTACACACCTGTACACAACAAAATCAACCATGGTAGGTGCTGGCAGTTCTGCCTTCTTTTTACTCACTAACAAAACTGTTTTGGTGGTTACCATTAAAGTGACATGACATTAAATTCCATTTTTTGACATGGAATTCTTTTTGGAACATTCCAAAAGTTTGAAATAAGTTGCAATGGTAATGTGGTCAATTTTAATGCTTAAGGGCCCTATTTTAAAGATCTAAGCACATGGTCTAAAGCAGGCGTTCTCAACCCTGGTCCTCGAGGGCCACTTTCCTGCAGAGTTTAGCTCCAACCCTAATCAAACACACCTGAACCAGCTAATTAAGCTCTTCAGGATTACGAGAGAGCTACAGACAGGTGAGTTTGATCAAGGTTGGAGCTAAACTCTGCAGGAAAGTGGCCCTCGAGGACCAGGGTTGAGAATGCCTGGTCTAAAGCATAGGGCGCAAGTGCACTTAGGGCGTGTCCGAATCCACTTTTGCCAGTTTAACGTCGGGAAAAATGGTCGGTGCACCCGGCGCATGGTCTAAAAGGGTTGTCCCTATTCTTTTAATGAGTAATGGGTGTGTTTTGGGCGTAACGTGCAATTAACCAAATGTCTCATCTCCCATTCCCTTTAATAGCCAGTTGCGTTCGCGCCATGACGGATTCGCTATTTACTTGACGGAATTAGCAAGCGGAAAAACTGAACGCTTTTCTAGCAGACAGATATGATAGGGCCCTAAATCTTAAAGGGATTTCGTCATCATGTCGTTCCAAACTCAACAGACTTTCGTTCATCTTTGGAACACAAATGAAGATATTTTTAATTAAATCTGAGAGATTTCTGTCCCTCCATTGAAAGTCTGTTCATAAAGAGATTGAGTGGTTTAGTCCGAGTCTGATTGCTTTATATGATGAACAGACTGAATGAATAGTATCTTGTTGTGTAAAATAAAATGATATATTATAAAAACATTCTAACTTTGGCCTGGATGTTTCAGCAGCAGCATGAGACGTTTTCTTATGATATGAGATCATATTGCATTTCAAATAGCAATTTATGACCAAATAATAACTTTTTATTTCACTAAAATGTGCAGCCTTATATTGTAAATAAATTATTTAAAATAAAAAAAAACTCAAATAAAACACTTTGTTTTTCTGCATGTCAGTGGACCAATAACCGACATCTGAGAACCATGAACATGCAAATGAGTTGTTAAATTATTGAATATGAATTCAAAATCTCAGTGTAAAATATTTTATGTCAAAGGGCTTCGGCTAACAAAAAAATGGGTTTGATTCGCAGGGAATGCATGATCTGATAAAACGTATAACTTCAATGCAGTGTAAGTCGCTTTGGATAAAATCTATATGTGTGCATCTGTGTGTGGGTGTTGTACATATGCTCAGGAGTTTATTTGCGGCGATACGTTTGAGGAAACATC
This sequence comes from Vimba vimba, assembly GCA_022828995.1. Lineage (NCBI taxonomy): Eukaryota > Metazoa > Chordata > Actinopteri > Cypriniformes > Leuciscidae > Vimba > Vimba vimba. The sequence continues at coordinate 19,976,842 of CM040817.1, read as the reverse complement.
TGCTGTGGCCCAAACTTCTCGCTCCATCTCTCTCCCACAGCACTTCTTGAGCGTGTTTTCTGATTCATATTTAAAAGATCAGCATCACGCTGTTTGCCGGCACGCCGTCGAAGTTAATATCAGAAATCAAATCTGAATGAATTCCCCATTCACACAGAGCGCAGCAGTCAAGCAGCCATCGAAACACGCTCCTGATGCTCTTTTACTGACTCCAGTTCAGTGTTAGCATTAATGCAGATGTACTGTCTCGTTTGTGTTTGAGCTAATCAGTGCTTTGCCTTGTTGTACATCAATATTCAAAGCGCTACTGAATAAACTAAATGCAGCTGTGTTTGAATGAGGTCAGCGGTTGGGCTTAGCTCTGAATGTTACTGTTTGTCTGAGTGAGATGCTAGTTTACAGTTTACTCACTCACTGCTTCATTCAGGGGGATACAAACATATAACATTTCATTTCATATAAAGTACAGTAAAAAGGCAGTAATAAATGACTGATAATCAAACCCTTTGATGAATTTGATATCAGATGCTGTGCTGCTTCAGACTGAATGCGAGTCATTCATCCTATGTTGAGGCATATTTTCATGTCCCAGTCATGTTTTATGTTATGTTAGAATATGTACGATGGATACTGAATTAGTAAAATGTCTGCAAGCACAGTATCTGTATATATTTTATATGTATTCCCAAGAAAACATGTATTAAAACACACATACTCACACATATATATATATAACTACGATTATATATATATATACATTTTAAATATTATTACAGGTAATAAGTAATAAAATAAGAACAAAAAAAATCAATTTATGAGGAATAGCACAAATAAATACAACAGAACAAACATACAAATGAAATAAATAGTTCTTTTCAGATTTTCATGTAGGTCTAAACTAGATTTTCAGATACAGAAATAGTAATCAAATGTAAAATATGTCTTCATTGTAAAAGAAGAAAAAAATGTATTCGCTGTAGAACTATTAACTCTTATTACAGCTATTTAGTCAAGAGCAGTGAGCTTTTCTTTTTTTTTTTTTTGTCTTTTGTTTGATTAACGCACAGTATAAGAGTAGACAACAGCAGGAATATTAGGCTGCTGTCACTTTAAGAGCTGCACGGATCCAATACACTGTTGCACATGCATCTTATCTCATGCATCACTGACCCCATCGATATATACACTACATTTTTAAAGGTAAGATCTTATGGATTTATGAATGAGCCACTCGTTTCCAAATCTCCACTCGCTTCAAACATTACGATGCTCATGATAACTGTCGTTAACTCTACAATAAGTAAATCCACTTCACCAGCTAATTACTCTTCGACAGCGATGCCATAGAAATATACAGAGCTATGGTAAAAACAGAAGTTCAAAGACAAGATTCTAAAGATGGCAACGCGCTTGTTTCTCTGGCGTATACAATCTGTACAACATACAAGCTTGTGACTGCATGAGAGGAACACTGCTGTGTTTGATCTTCTCTCGTCCCCTGAGAACTGGTGACAAAGTGCTCTTGTGATCTATAAAATGTCTGATGTGATTGATTAAATGCCTTTAAATTGGGCACAAAGTTCATAAAAAGCCTTCAAACCCAAAGAAATTTGAATGTTTGTTGACCTGATTAATTGGCTGAAAGAAATTCAATCTCATTCCCTCCCTCACTGATTCCGCACGCTGAGATTTTCTTTCAGTTCTCTGGTCGTCCATCTCTCCGTGTGCTCGACCTCCGTGACCTCCATTCCTCCCGCCACTCTGCTCTGTCCATTAGCGTTTTGCCATTATAATGTATATAACTGTAATTGATGCATTCAATTTAATCAGACACTTTAATGGATTCATGAATGAATTACACTGACATTCGTTCCAATATTAAATCACGTATTTACACCAAAAGCAATTGCAATTATATTGCATGTGTTAATGTTGTGCAACTAGTAGAAAAAAGGCATTAGCAACGGCAAGTTTTTGCATTTTCTGAACGTAGCTGAGTTTAAATAGCTTTTAACTGGTGGCAAGACGTGCGATATTAGATGTCTTTTCTCATTTTTGAGCGTCGCATGACACAGTCTGAGACCTTGTATTCAGTGATTTATAGCGTGTAATTATGCCTGTTGTGAGCGCATTACATGCTTATTTAAAATGGTATTTTGGGACTGACTTGATTCCAGGAATCACTGAATGAAATTTAATTTATGGTTGCAGTTGTTGCAACCAATGTTAAATTAGCTGACAGGATTATTATAGTCGCACTCCACTTTCACTTGTAGATATTTGGACTTGTTCATGGCTCTTATCATGGAAAATAGTGTGTTTCGCTTTTTAAGTTTGATGTTTTGTTGCTGTCACAACTCAAAATTTAGAAATCAGTATGCAGAGGTTAGCCACTCACAATAGAGGTCATTTCCAAATCAGCCTAGAAGTCTTAAAGGTACAGTAGCAAAAACGGCCTATTTAATTTTAACAACCACAGGGGTGGAAAATAGTCATGAAATACTAAATTATGATGTTTTTAGTGCTGGGATTATAAATGGACACCAGATTAGAAAATTAAATAGCAAAATTTTGCCTTGCTTCAGGCTATTGTAACCAGGATATGAGGATTTGATGCACATCAGAAGCCAAAATGAAGCAGATCTATCAGATGAAACACATTAGCATGCGTGTTGCCTCAGTTTTACTCGGTTTGATGAGAAAAAATGGTTCAATGAGGTCTTATTTTAATAAAAGAAAAACATTAAATATTAACTTTCATCATGCAGCAATGTACCAAAATCACAATGATGGACAGATCGGCCTCTGTGAGGAAAACATGAAGAGAGAGAGCCTAATGAAGATGGCAAATGGTCGCATCTGCCATTCTCATTATGGTTTCCTTAATGCGATCTGATCTCTGTCTGTTCCCGGGTCATCTCGACACCCGTGTCTTTGATTTCGTGTAGAAAAGGACACTGGGAATTTTAATTGTGCACTGGTTACTTGAGGCATTGGCCTGTGATTCCTTATATCTGACTGAAAAATCTAGTATGCTTGAACAAAAGTCAAAAGTTCTGAGATTTACACAACTTTACAATAAGGTTTCATTTGCTAACATTAGTTAACTACATTAGTTAACATGAACAATGCTTCTGCAGTATCAATTAATCTTAATAAGAATTTAATTTACCAATACATTTTTTAAGTGCCCCTATTATGCTATTTTAAAGGTTCACAGTTTTGTTCTGGAGGTCTCCTACAATAGTTTTATATGCATCAAACGTCACATTAATTTCCTCATAATATAACCTACATTGCACATCACCTAATTTCTTAAAGAGTCTGAAAACTGTTTGTTTGTTTGAAGATTCAGTCTCTCTAAACCCCTCCTTCCAGATGGTCCAGTCTGTTGTGATTGGTCTACTCTGCTCTGATTGGTCAGATGGCTCAGTCTGTTGTGATTGGTCTACTCTGCTCTGATTGGTCAGATGGTCCAGTCTGTTTTGATTGGTCTACTCTGCTCTGATTGGTCAGATGGCTCAGTCTGTTGTGATTGGTCTACTCTGCTCTGATTGGTCAGATGGCTCAGTCTGTTGTGATTGGTCTACTCAAAGTATATTCGAAAAAGCATAATAGGGGCACTTTAAAATCAGAAGTTGTATCTGTTACCATTAGTTAATGCACTCTGAATTAACATGAACACATTTTTATTAAGTAACAATAACAAAGGTTAATAAGTGCTATGATAAATTGCTCATTGTTACTTCATATTAGTCAATGAATTAACTAATATTAACAAATTAGACATAGTAGTAAAGTTTTACAGAGGTTTCAATATGCTTGTCTGATTGTAAATGTATATTTTTTTACTTCTGGTAGGGATATTTTTTGGAGATAAAATGTTTGAATTTTTCAATTATTGAAATACTGAAACAAAGGAGCTGATGTTTCGTGAAGCATATGGTGGCTATCTTTTTTATAAAGCTTTGCATGTTTTTTGTGTGCCAGAAATAACACAAAATGGGAAGATAGGGCTCAAAATGAGAGACCGCCTGAAAATGTTTTTTCTGTCTCTCGGTTGCTGTTAGTATTGACCGTAATCTCAGAACCCTGAACTTCAGCGCTATAAACTTCACAGAGAAATATCTCAACACAATTACACAGCACACAACTGATTTATGGAGCAATAACGTGTGCATCTCTCTTCAGGTTTTCCCTTGAATTGAGAAAAAAAAAAAAAAAAACTAATGAGTGACTTGAAAAGTGCTTTTCACTAGCATTGAGAAGTCTGATAAATATTAACCCTGTCATCCCTGACATATTTTTAGTCAGAATTTTTATTTAGATAGAACAGTTTATTGAACCTTTAGACAAAATATTTGCATACATGTTTTTGTTGTTGTTGAGTAACATTCTTGTATGGCTTATTAAGTGTGATATAGTGAGAATATGGAGCTCATACTTGAAAAGGAAGAATATCAACATCTGCATCAAATTGCATATTTTTGCATATTTATATGAACCAAAAGTACGATGAAATTCTGATAGCTTGTAATGTAAATCAATGAGATCTTTATAACAGATAATAGAATACTTACTGTACATAACATGCATATAAATATCAGTCATCACTATATATCTGGCTGTAATATGTCTTAGTAAGATTTAAATGTTTAGTTTATGATCAAAGCTCTGTAGTTTCAAAACATATTATGTAATACAATGATATGATTGCGAGATTAACAAATCAACCTTCCTCAAAAACCTGACGATCATACTGTATTTGATACTCATATCGGAACATGATTTTTCCAAAAAATGATTGATTTGATATTTAAGTCAACTTCAGTCCAGTAAGTGTTCATCTTGAAATATTATTAACAATATAAAAGTTACTCTACATTTACTTTCTAAAAACCAAGAGCAGAAGGTGGATGTTTTTTCAATTATACTAAAAGGTATTTTACTTGCTAAAAAAACTATCAATCAGATGGAAGGTGTGTAGATTGTGTGCAACAGGTTTTTCAGCAAAGCTTTGATCATGTTGATCATATAGAGGCCTAAGAAATGTGCGTATCAAATATGATACAGCGGGCTTTATAGTTCTAAACACTTCAGCTGTAAAAAAGATTGAAAAATGATCTATGTTAGATGACTTGTCTTGCCTTGGCTTTCTGTAGAGCTGAGCAATGACACAGATAAAGCTCTCAACTCTCCCATGTCGTGACCTCGGATCAGTGTCCTGGTCAGAGACGTCGATAATTAGATGGAGGATTCACCTGCCAGTGCAAGACGGTGAAGATTCCCATCACAGCCAGTGTCCTCTAACCCCGCGGGGCTGAAGACGAACTGAGAGTGTGTGTGTATTAGTGTCGAGTCCCTGTGCAGAACCTCTGCCCCGCTACACACACACACACACACACACACACACCCCATTAATGCTTAATGCAGCACCTTGCCTTGACCTCTGTCTCAGGACACCGTTCACCGGCTGAGACGACTGACTGCCACACATCAAGGCCGTCATGATCAATGTGCACACTGGACTGAAGTTAGCTTGATATTTATACAATTTCCATATTACATTTCTTTGTCAGGGACATGCCGTGATAGTTTTTAATTACTGTGCTTTATTTGTTTTCATTTTATAACACTTGCTGCGTGTCTGTCTTTGCAGGGCATTATGGGAAAGAAAACTTCCGCAGTGGTCAAGACATGCACAACTTCATCTCCTCTGGCTTCGTGACAATCGGCAGGAGTCACCTGAAAGGTAACCACACAGATCGTGATTTGATGAGCGACACCTTGTTAACAGACTAAGTTAAACTTGAGCATCATTTGAGCTCAGGTTTGCATTTTGTATCAAATGCAGTGAAATTCCGACACTTTTTAAAGTGTCCAAATACTTTTTAAATGCCACTGTATCTGTACTGCATCCTCCTGATAACAGTGTTTTTTTAGTATTATTTATACACTACTAGAATATGTATTAATATATAGAATTAGCTTTTATTTTTTATACACTGAAAAAAACTAAGTAAAATTTACTTAATTTTTCTTTGGCAAGTTTTTGCACGAATATTTTTAAAGTAAATTTCACATATGGAATTAAGTAAACTCCACTTAACTAAGTTAAGTGGAAGTAACAAAGAAAATAAGTAATTTTAACTTGGCTTGTAAAAGGTTGAGTAATATCTATTTAATTGAAGTTTCCTTTGCTATACATTTCACTCAAACAATATAACATTGAATTAAACCACACTTTTAAAGTTTATGCTTTACTTAGAAACATCTAAGTAATTAATACAATAGATATTGTGTGAGACACCATATCTACACTTCAGAAGTCATATGCCTCGTGAAAGCGGAGACCTCAATACTTGGTAGACAATACACAATGACGGTAACATTTGATGGATCGTTTCTGTGTTTGAATGTGTCATTTTGAGTAGAAAATGAACTCCAAATGTCACAAAATGGCAAGTTACTAATCCTAATAACAAAAGCAATGATAAAACAGTGTAAATACAGCTGGAAAACAGTGAAAAATCAACCTCATTAATTATTCAAGGACCAGTGCATGTTGGGAACACCAGTATCAGTAAAGTTGAGTAATTTTACTTAATTTTATAACGTTGATATTTACGCTTTCATTTCTACACGCTTGAATTGAGTACTAATATAGAATTGAATTAGTTTTTTTTTTTATTCTTGCCTAAACTAACCTTTTCATGTAAATTAAATTGTTTTTTTTTTCTATGATATTATCTTCACCACAAGTGTAGTTTTATCAGTGTAATTTCAGTTTTAGTCTGTTTAAAAAAAAAAAAAAATTTAAAAAAGTGCTTCTGTTGCTTCTATTTTTTACAGCATTCCTATTTAGCTTTATTTTTTATTTTATTTTATTTTGTGTTTTAATTTTATTTCAGTTTTAGTAATTTTAGTACTTCAACCAGTGGTATTTTAGAATCGTTGAGATACCATCATAGTTTTTATTTTCATATTTTCCATTTTCATTTCAATTTGACATTTTTTGTAATTTTGTGGTGTATTTTTGACATTTTAACTATTTTTTTCACCCTTTTTTATGTCTATATGGTTTTCATGAATTTGTATTACATTTTTCGTTTTAGTTATTTTAGTATGTCACTATTAAACTAAATTAAAATGATAAGCTGAAATAAAAGAAGTTTAGTTTTTATATTAGATTTTTTTCCATGAATGTCTATTGTATACAGTGAGGAAAATAAGTATTTGAACACCCTGCTATTTTGCAAGTTCTCCCACTTGGAAATCATGGAGGGGTCTGAAATTGTCATCGTAGGTGCATGTCCACTGTGAGAGACATAATCTAAAAAAAAAAAAATCCAGAAATCACAATATATGATTTTTTAACTATTTATTTGTATGATACAGCTGCAAATAAGTATTTAAACGCCTGTCTATCAGCTAGAATTCTGACCCTCAAAGACCTGTTAGTCTGCCTTTAAAATGTCCACCTCCACTCCATTTATTATCCTAAATTAGATGCACCTGTTTGAGGTCGTTAGCTGCATAAAGACATCTGTCCACCCCATACAATCAGTAAGAATCCAACTACTAACATGGCCAAGAACAAAGAGCTGTCCAAAGACACTAGAGACAAAATTGTACACCTCCACAAGGCTGGAAAGGGCTACGGGGAAATTGCCAAGCAGCTTGGTGAAAAAAGGTCCACTGTTGGAGCAATCATTAGAAAATGGAAGAAGCTAAACATGACTGTCAATCTCCCTCGGACTGGGGCTCCATGCAAGATCTCACCTCGTGGGGTCTCAATGATCCTAAGAAAGGTGAGAAATCAGCCCAGAACTACACGGGAGGAGCTGGTCAATGACCTGAAAAGAGCTGGGACCACCGTTTCCAAGGTTACTGTTGGTAATACACTAAGACGTCATGGTTTGAAATCATGCATGGCACGGAAGGTTCCCCTGCTTAAACCAGCACATGTCAAGGCCCGTCTTAAGTTTGCCAATGACCATTTGGATGATCCAGAGGAGTCATGGGAGAAAGTCATGTGGTCAGATGAGACCAAAATAGAACTTTTTGGTCATAATTCCACTAAACGTGTTTGGAGGAAGAAGAATGATGAGTACCATCCCAAGAACACCATCCCTACTGTGAAGCATGGGGGTGGTAGCATCATGCTTTGGGGGTGTTTTTCTGCACATGGGACAGGGCGACTGCACTGCATTAAGGCGAGACACGGCAGGCAAAAACATCTTTTTTTTTTTACTGGTCAATTTTGAGATTTTTGGATATTTGTCTTCAATAACATGTCTTCTTTCAGACTAGTGTTGAAAAAAAGTCCGAAATACACATTTAGGTCTTTATTTTATTACACTTTGTCTGTTTGCGTCTGTAGATTTCTCATAAATTCAACAAAAGTTCGCGTTCTAAATCAACATGCTGCTCCGCGATCTCTGCCGGCAGCCTGTCATCACAAGCACTGTTAGGAAGCTCTCTCTCTTGTGTACAATCCTGTCGGATCCAAATATGGTCATTTCCTTTTTATAAGCAACCAATCGTGAAAGTAAAAGGGCTGAATGCGAATCTCATTGGCTGATGAAAAATCTTGAAAGCCTGTTTTCTCAAAATGACTGTTCTCTCATACTCCAAGTCCGAAATCTCCACTTCAGTAGCACCTATATACACCAAACCTTCCAGTCTTGTACCTAGTTATATTATGAAGACATTTACAGAGGGATTTGTAAATATATTATTCCTAGCCTGATTTATATAACATTTTATTCCAAAAAACATGGCGAAAATCATTTTTTTAAGGCTATTGACAGTATTTTCTGATTTACAGGATAACAAAAGTAGATATCCATAAATCCCTCTGTAATGTTTTTCCCATCTAATATGTGAACACATTGAAAAAATAATTTTTAACCTGGCTTTATCCAATACTCAGATTTCGTTTTTTAAAATATGTATGCAAATTAGTGCATATTTGATTAGATATTGCCTAATTTGCATATTTAAACATTAAATTACAGAAAACTTGTAATACATTTTTTTCTCATCTTAATGTAGGTAATCAACTGTGAAAGTTTCATGGTGATATCTGCTAGTTAAAAATGTTACCCTATTCACCTGTAGTGTCTCGCCTTAAGGAGAGGATGACCGGGGCCATGTATTGCGATATTTTGGGGAACAACCTCCTTCCCTCAGTTAGAGCATTGAAGATGGGTCGAGGCTGGGTCTTCCAACATGACAATGACCCGAAGCACACAGCCAGGATAACCAAGGAGTGGCTCTGTAAGAAGCATATCAAGGTTCTGGCGTGGCCTAGCCAGTCTCCAGACCTAAACCCAATAGAGAATCTTTGGAGGGAGCTCAAACTCCGTGTTTCTCAGCGACAGCCCAGAAACCTGACTGATCTAGAGAAGATCTGTGTGGAGGAGTGGGCCAAAATCCCTCCTGCAGTGTGTGCAAACCTGGTGAAAAACTACAGGAAACGTTTGACCTCTGTAATTGCAAACAAAGGCTACTGTACCAAATATTAACATTGATTTTCTCAGGTGTTCAAATACTTATTTGCAGCTGTATCATACAAATAAATAGTTACAAAATCATACATTGTGATTTCTGGATTTTTTTTTTTAGATTATGTCTCTCACAGTGGACATGCACCTACGATGACAATTTCAGACCCCTCCAAGATTTCCAAGTGGGAGAACTTGCAAAATAGCAGGGTGTTCAAATACTTATTTCCCTCACTGTAAATGTATCTAGTTGCCAAGGATCATTTAAAATATATTTTTTTTTTTCAATTTTTGGTTTTAAGGTTTATTCTATTTCAACCTAATATTTTATTTCAGCTTTATTTGAAGTATCAAATACCGTATATACCTGAATATAAGACGAGGTTTTTGTTCTAAAAATAGGCTGAAAAATGTGGGGTCGTCTTATATTTGCGATATAAACAAAATCACGGGGTGAAAGGGAGAAAGAACAACGGAATTAATATGAAATAGTGACTGAAACGCGACCCATTAAGACAAAACCAGCTTTCCGTTCCAATATGTTAATCTGCATAAAAGATAATGCACAAAAGTTAATCCGCGCGAGACGCAGAGCGAGCGCGCGAGAGAGAGAGGTGCGCGCGCGAGACGCAGAGCGAGAGAGAGAGACACAGAGCGAGAGGAAGAGAGAGAGAAAGGTGCGCGCGCGTGCTGGAAGAGAGAGAATGAATTATCACTGCAATTTTCTAATTAAATTATTTTCTGTTGAAAACCAGATTTTTTCCACAAAAATCTCTTTTTGTCCCAAAAATAAGTCTGGAAAATGGAGGGGTCGTCTTATATTCAGGGTCGTCTTATAGTCGGGTATATACGGTACATTTTTTTTTTAAGTTTTAGATTCTGTTTACACTAACAACACTTTCAATGTCATTTAAAAACAATAGTTAATGCTTAAATACATGTTAAAACTATTTATATTAATATTACAGATCTTCCCTTTTCAATTACTCAACTCAGTTGACAAAAAAAAAAAAAAAAAAAATAGACGACCGAATAAAAGCCCCCAAACGTCTAGTTGTTTTTCATTTGTGGAGTGCGTGTCCTATGGGGAGATTGAGCTGTTGACAGTGCAATAATGACGTTTCCTAAAGCTAATGAACAGATGAGGAAGCTTGTGGGAAAGAAAAGATCTGCCAAGCGTCTGCGCTCCTCATTGTCTCTCTTGAGTGAATCACCGCGGCCCACATAATCACGCGATTGTTAAACAACATAATCAACCGGCTTACACACACACACACACACACACACACACACACACACACACACACACACACACACACACACACACACACACACACACACACAATCAGTAACATTTACATTCATAGCCGTCTGAGGAACATCCGTGACATCATCGTTATCACCTATGACATCACACATCACACGGAATGATTGCCGTTATTATTTTGACACAAAAATCACCACCTTGGTTTCCTTGGCGAATGAAGAATGTCAGTTGGTTGAATCATCTTTTGATTGAGCTGATTGTGCGTCACTATAGGCAGATTTTTCGGCGTGTGATTCAGACGTGACTGTAAAAGAGGATAAAGTTAATACCCCTACACTTCCTCAAGGTGAAAGAGTTTAATAAGTTGCTTAAGTATTTTTTTTTTTTTTGCTTATTCAACTTCTATCAGAAGCCCCTGCGGTTCATGCAAATTGGCCTTAATCTTCACCCTGTTTAATTCCACCTGATTGAATTTGTTTCTAGATTCTCTCCAGAGGCGAAGGAGTGAAGCTGCCTGCTCGTTCTGCTCCTCAAACTCACGACTCGTTTCAGCTCGGCCTGATAGAGGCAACATCAAATCTGATTCATCTGTGGACGTTGATTGTGCACACGTTTGGCTTTCATTAAAATATGCGACCCTGGATCACAAAACCAGTCACAGGTCGCACGGGTATATTTGTGGTATAGTCAACAATACATTGTATGTACATAATTATCGATTTTTCTTTTATGCCAAAAGTCATTAGGATATTAAGCAAAGATCATGTTCCATGAAGTTATTTTGTAAATATCCAACCGTAAATATATAAAACATTTATTTTTGTGAGTGAATGCAGCACAATCTCGAACATAAATGGACAACTTTAAAGGCGATTTTCTCAATGTTTCGATTTTTTTGCACCCTCAGATTCCAGATTTTCAAATAGTTGCATCTCTGCCAAATATTGTCCTATATATCCTAACAAACCATACATCAACATCAATTTTGAATTTGCTTTTAATTTAATACTTTTGGTTTGCATTGTAATTATAGTTTCAGTAATTGCGTTACTTTATTGGTTTTTATTTAAAAAAAAAGCTTTATTTTTTATTTAAGTTTTAGTAATTTATTTTATAGGTACTTAAAACAGCTTTACTTTTTTTTATATTTTTTTTATTTATGTTAATTGGTCACCAAATATCTATTTAGATTGTTCATTTTGCATTACAAAAGTAAATGGGTATATAAATATCTTTATCACTACATCTTGTTGATGAAAGTATTATTTTAGTATGATTTATACATAATTATATTGTTAATATTTAGAATTAGCTTTTATTTTTTACATTTTTATTTTTATTTTTAATATTTTCATGTGCATTTGTCACTAATATTCTTTGTTTAGTTGGCACTTTTATTAGTTTTCTAGCTAATATTTATGTTTAACTTTAATTTTTATTTGAGTTTTTTTAATTTTTGTACTGAAGCTTAAACTAATTTAAGTTAGCTGCCAATAAATATTTCTCATTTTCGCTTAAATTTAGGTTATAGGTTTTTATTTTTATTTTTTTATTTTTTTATCTAATATACATTTTTACTAACACTTTACAATAAGGTTCCATTGGCTTGCATTAGTTATAGCATAACTAACAATGAGCAAAACATTTGTTACAGTTTTTATTAATCTTTGTAAATGTTAGTTAATATACAGTCATTCTTTGTTTGTTCATGTTAGTTCATTAAATGATATTAACAGATACAACTTTTGATATTAACAATGTAGTAGCAAATGTCGACATTAACATTAACAATGATTAATAAATACTTCAGAAATATTTTTCATTGTTAGTTCATTTTAAGTAATGTAGATAACAAATGTACACAAAACAAATTAAAATTAAACGAAACCTCAATATAAAGTGTTATTTAGTGTTTGTTTCAGTTTGAGGGTACAGTACATTTACACCACAACTATGTACTATGGAAAATAATGTTGTCAAAACGATCCTCGTTCACACGGATTTGCGAAACGATTAAAAACGCTGCATTTTGCTGTCAGGCCAGTAGATGGCGATGCCACTTTGTAACGAAACACTCCACGCCTATAGACTGAACACGTAACATGCATGCGCATGACATCACCGTTATCACAAAATCGCATTTTTGTAGTTTACACGGAGACGATAACGGTTTTCAAAAAGTTTTTTAGTGTAAACAGACCCTTAGTTTTACAACATTTTACATCAACTTAAACTTATTTCAGTTTGTTGCCATAGGAACATTTCTAATTTTCATTTAAGTTTTAATTTCAAGGTTTAGATATTTTTTTAATTATTGATATTAAAGCTTTATTTCAAGTAACAACAATGTTGTTGTTTTTAGTTTTAGTGTTTACAACGCTGGTCGATGTCAGTTAAGCACATTTTTCGATGCTTGAAAGTGTTTATATTGATATTAAGGAGCAGTTCATGTTTACAGAGCGTGAAGTCCTCAGTGTTTGTGCATGAAATATGTTGATGTGTGTGTGTGTTTGTGTTTCTGCAGCGCAGCACTCTGTAGACGATCTCGGGCAGTCGTGGCAGGGCGAGCTGGACGTTCCTCTGTCCTACAGTATGTATCGTGCTTCATTCATGCACTTAAAACACAACACACGCGTTCCTCACGGATGAGCTTTGTGTCCTGAGTCCTGACTGATGTTGGGATGATCTGCAATCTGTCGGAAGCCACGCTTATGAAACAACTGTGCGCTAAACGCCCCTCTTGAGAAGAGGAAAACAAGAGCAAATATGTCCTAATATCGTGCAACATTATGCAAGTTAATTGTATTAGAAACATTGAATATTAAGCAATTTTAGTGTATCTTTACAAATTCAAGCGTAGAATGTCTTATGCTGTATTCTTTTTTTTTCGGGATTCAAGTTCAAAAGAGCATTTATTTAAATTAGAAATATTTTGTGACATTATAAATACTGTCACTTTTGATCAATTTAATGCATCCTTTATGGAAATATTGTAAAAAAATCTTTCTGACCACAATCTTTTGAAGGGTATTAGAATTGTAAGTGTTTTCCCGCTAGTTTTTAGACCATTAATATTTTTAGTGGCTAAATATTTATGCTAGTTTTAGTCATTTTTTACCATGCACTAACAAGATTGTTTTGCTCGATTTTGAGACATTTTTGCTATATTTAAGATTTTTTTGCAGAGGTCAGTCTAGAAGACGGACTGAGATGTTCTGTCGAATGTCAGTTCGAGGAAAGATCTGAATTTTGCTCAACTGAATGCTGGGTTGTGCGATTTTGTGTCCGTATGTGAGGGTGTTTTGACATATACAGAATGTGACATATATGTAGTGATTTATAGTTTCATAGTTTAATGTAGGTGTTTGTTGGGTAAACGGCATTTATGTGCAGCGGTTCTGCTTTAATTTGCTCCCTTGTGCTTCACGTAAATTAACTTTTTGATTAATTTCACCTCCCGTACCAGCAGGAGCAAGTTTAGTGTTGGTTCATTTCTAGCCTTTTTCCCAGTACAGTATATCTAGGTTATTAATGACTGTTGTTGCGGATTTCTCCTCGCTGTTACCATGGTGATCCTTTTAACCACTGTGCCATATAATTCAACAAAAACGTTTGGCTCTAAACCAGCTTAAATCCGTCTTTGTTTAAACCCTGGGATTATTCAGCTGACCTGCAATAATTACAGCTTTAATTATACTGTGAACTCTCAACAAACATAATTAGTGCTGTTTGCACTAGCAAGCATTGCTGTTACTATTGCTCATATTCTGAGTTAGTGATTGGAACAAACCCAGAAGTATCGTTTGTGCTGCAAACTGTTGTTGGGGAACTGATTGCAATTTTGATTTTACACAATGCTCTCATGTAGTTTATGCATACATGCATTCATGCACCCCTGTTCATGTAGTATAATGTTTGTTTGTTTTTATCAATGTTTTGGGTTTGTTTTTGTTTTTACATTTTCTGTTTTCAATTTTGTTTTGTTTAGTTTTTGCCATTTATAATTATTTATTTTTTTTAAATCTTTTTTTTCTGACCAATCAGAGCAGAGTAGACCAATCACAACAGACTGAGCCATCTGACCAATCAGAGCAGAGTAGACCAATCACAACAGACTGAACCATCTGACCAATCAGAGCAGAGTAGACCAATCACAACAGACTGAGCCATCTGACCAATCAGAGCAGAGTAGACCAATCACAGCAGACTGGGCCATCTGACCAATCAGAGCAGAGTAGACCAATCACAGCAGACTGGGCCATTTGACCAATCAAAGCAGAGTAGACCAATCACAACAGACTGGGCCATCTGACCAATCAGAGCAGAGTAGACCAATCACAGCAGACTGGGCCATCTGACCAATCAGAGCAGAGTAGACCAATCACAGCAGACTGGGCCATTTGACCAAACAGAGCAGAGTAGACCAATCACAACAGACTGGGCCATTTGACCAATCAGAGCAGAGTAGACCAATCACAGCAGACTGGGCCATCTGACCAATCAGAGCAGAGTAGACCAATCACAGCAGACTGGGCCATTTGACCAAACAGAGCAGAGTAGACCAATCACAACAGACTGGGCCATCTGACCAAACAGAGCAGAGTAGACCAATCACAGCAGACTGAACCATCTGACCAATCAGAGCAGAGTAGACCAATCACAACAGACTGGACCATCTGACCAATCAAAGCAGAGTAGACCAATCACAACAGACTGGGCCATCTGACCAATCAGAGCAGAGTAGACCAATCACAACAGACTGGTCCGTTTAACCAATCAGAGCAGAGTAGACCAATCACAACAGATTGAGCCATCTGACCAATCAGAGCAGAGTAGGTTCTCAGAAAGTAGAGTTTTAGAGAGACTGAATTCTTTATCGAACTGTTTCAGACACTGTAAGAAAAGAGCTGATGCTGCAATGTATATTATGAGAAAATCAAAAGTGTTTTTTGACCTTGGATGCATGTAAACTTATTGTAGGAGACCTAAATAAATTATTATCATAATTCATTTTAATTTGTTTCAGATCAAATGTATTTTATTTCAAGTGACTGGTTTTGGTTGTAGTTAACTATAGCCCTGGCATGCATGTGTTCATGTGCAGGTCAAAGAAATCCCATTGGTCCTATCAGAGCTAATAGACTGTGTTACAGCTGCTGTGTTGTGTTTTAATTTCTCTGGTAGAAGCTTTATGCCCGTCCGCAAGGACCCGGTGTGTAATCGCAGCAGATTTCCAGCCGCGCTGTGAGCAGAAAGGTAATATCTCTGGGAGTGTTTCAGCTCTGATGCCATCAGCAACTGAAGTCTCACACCTGTTTAGACGTCCAAACAGAGTCTGGCGTTTTAGAGACCAGTGCCAAGGATCGGTCAGATTCACTTAGACAGAAACAGCTGCCAGTCATGATGAACAGCAGACAGATCCGCCAATGTGACTGACAGGGTTTGTGTAAAGTAGTATAACCTTGCCTAACCGTGTAATACCGCTCACATCAATCATCTGTTGTGAAGGCAACACGTCTTAACAATTTACACATCAAACGCATGCCGTTAATCTCCACGAACACCCTTAAACTCTTAACCCTAAACACTTCCAAAAACATAACAGAAAGCTTTTCCCAGAGCCCTGTTTAAGAGATTTAATTTATAGTCTTCCTTGCCTACATGATGTGATGCATGAACACTAAAGACTTCTACTGAATTTGTAGCTTTTGCAGCTTGGTTTCAAAACAGCGTCTTGTTGCACTGAGTACATCAAGCTCTTTAAGGTGTCAAATTTGCCTTTATCCCAAAATAATATTAGACCACAAGAGCTGGCGCTACTGTTATTGACTAATATTGATTGATTTCAGCCGACGCCACACTTGCGCAGACCTCAGATGACGCCAACTTTGGATCGAATATGAAACTGTCAAATATTATCCTTATATTGTAATCGTTATGAGCATTATGTTGTAGTTGCTGCCTGGCATATTCATTGTGTCTGTTTAACTTAATGCTTGATGTTAACTAACCAATCACAACAGACTGGGCCATCTGACCAATCAGAGCAGAGTAGACCAATCACAAAAGACTGAGCCATCTGACCAATCAGAGCAGAGTAGGCCAATCAATGTAAAGTAGACCAATCACAACAGACTGGGCCGTTTGGCCAATCAGAGCAGAGTAGACCAGTCACAACAGACTGAGCCATCTGGCCAATCAGTGCAGAGACCAATCAAAACAGACTGGACCATCTGACCAATCAGAGCAGAGTAGACCAATCACAACAGACTGTCTGTTTACAAGCAACATAGTGTCGGCCCAGATCCGGCCCACATCTGGTACATGTTAAATCCACATGTACCAGATGTGGGCCGGATCTGGGCCGACACTATGTTGCTGTCTGGGATCTTTCGTTAACAGTAAGGTGAATTCAAATAAACGTGAACTGAATTTTGATGCATCAGACTTGCAGTAGATGCTGTATAGAGTGTGAGACTCCAGGTAAGCCCTTGACCAGAGAGACACCTCCACCTGTCTGTCACTTCATCATCGGGGTGATTTACGGGCCGGGTGGGGCAGACGGCGGGCTTCTGGAGATTTATTTGACAGCATTGCCGAGGAGACGTCGGGCGGTAATGACCTGGGCCAATCCGAGCCATCCGTCTAAATGACACGGCGGAGAGATCAAGAAGCTCTCTGTCAGACAGAGCGTCTGTTTATCATGTCTGCTGATTTACTCGCCCGCAGCCCGAGAGCTTTTGTGTGGTCTTTCTGACGGCTGCGGTGTTGTTCGCCACATCAAAAATTTGAACAGGAAATATGTCACCAGGGACCAACGGCGGTCCGGCTTCCTGAGTAATTGATTAGGTTTATTGATTAGTTTGGATGTTTTTAAACACCTCAAAAATGTCAAGAATTTCCCTCTTTGGGTGCAGAAAAACAATTACAAATATCTAAACATTCATAAATCAAGTTTACTTGTTATCTCACATGTTATGTTATTTGTTATAAAATTTGGCACACGGATAGAGGACAGTCTGAAATGTCACTATAGCAAATTTGGAGTCTCAATCCTCTAGCGCCACCAACTGTCCAAATTTGCACTCATGTTTATGCTAATAACTTTTGAACTGTAAGGGATTTTTTCCATTCGATTCGATTTCCCTATGTGACGTAATTTTCTGTCATGAAATTTATTTCCCACTAAACCTACTTTTTCGATAGGCCATTGCTCCGATTTTCCCGTAAATTGAACCAGATCATCTTCAGACTGTGCCGACAAAAGTCTTTTTTTCAACGAATTCAACGAAGTGACTGCCAAAATGAATGTGAGGCTATCATTGCAATTCGTTAGCGTATTCTGACCAAACCTGGTGTGTGTTATGTTTGTTATCACAAATTTGATTCGGTGCAGCATGCAGAGCTGAGCGATACCCAATTTTCCCATATCGGCCAAAATCGTTTATTTTGTTGTTAAATGCTATATTTTACGAATGCATTGGCGTATCGTTTCGAAACTTGGTATGTGTCTTCAGCACCATGCCCTGAAAGTACTCAAAAAGATTCGGGGCCACCAGGGACCACCTTGTGGTCAGAAGGTATAATGAAATTTCCAAAAATGCTAATAACTCTTGATTACACTAACCTACTGTAATGTAACTGGCCTTAATAGATTCCTTGGGTCATGTCGAGAACATAGATATCAATGTTGACACTCTCTTAGACTGTTTGTCCAATTTTCATCAAATTTGAGTCAGATCATCTTCAGACTGTGCTGACAAAAAGTTATAGATTTCGTGTTGACAGACTAAACTGTTTTCGTTTACCGCATCAACAAATTTGAGGCATGATGCCAAAAATGAGTCTGTATCTCTGCAATGCAGAGGCCAGTGCATTTAGTGGCGAAATATTTATGCTAGTTTCACTAGTTTACTGACCCCAAACGTAGTAATGGTAGTGTATATTATATATGCACATTGCATATTGGTGGAATAGAGAAATACTTAATAACAATGTGAGAAATATTGTCCTTGAAAAGGAGGAGAGACTGAAACAAACTGTGAGCTTTGTGTTGACATTCACGCAAGACCGATTTCTAATATCCAGCTCATTTGTGAAACAGTGACATGCTGAATAATAAACATCATAGAATTATTCAAGTGATTCTGCATTGTTTAGATTTGACTTTAGAATAAGAATTGACGCATGTGCCAAACTGGGTCTTAAAAGGTATTGTTCGGCCAAAAATGAACATTCGGTCATCATTTACTCACCCTCACATCGTTCCAAACCAAAACTTACTTTCTGCTGTGGGACACAAAATACATTTAATTTTTTTTTCTTTTTTTTTTCTGAGAGGTGGATTGCAGTGTGAAAATCGGCTAGGAATTCCTTTGACCATTGAATAATTGGCATAATATGGAATTTTCTCGGTCAGCTGCTTTAACGGTTTGCTTTGTTAGTATCAGGTCAAAAGGTTGAGATTGAAATGGTCATATTGGAAAACTTGCTCTGGACACTTGAAGTGGCTCCTCATGGTAGATGACCTGTTTAATGACAGCAGAGGGAGCTCAGTCTGAAAATATGTCCAAAGGAGAGCAGGTTTCTCTGCCCTGTGTCCTCATTACTGCTCCGTGCCTTTGGGATCGTGCAGAGTGCAGATAAAGCACCCCTGCAGGACCTAGTTCAAATGCAAAGGGTTTTCTTATGGTGTGCAAATTATTTCAGCAGTATGTCTCTTTACTGTCTTCCTTTTCTTGTCCTTTGCTCTTTCTTTTTTCTCCCTGAATCTGTATAACTTACTGCCCATTCACACCATTAATGATAACTATAAGATTACTATATTAGCGTACACATCAACATCATATCATATTGTTCTGTTTATTTTAAGTGAGCGCTGTGGTTATGTCGTCTGCCGCTTTAAATGTTCCAGCTCTTAAAGCAGGATGGATTCTGATTGGCTGTCATATGGGGGACCCATATGCAATGCAGCGCCAGGTACGACGTGTTTTTTGCTAGTTTCAGTCCGGCGTAGTTATCATTTTCACGTCCTGCGCCACTTTGTTAAATAGCAAATGGATTTGTGAAAATTTGTGCGCTCATGGGCTGCTGGTCTGAAAACGAGGTGTGTTCAGGTGCATTGTTAGCATGTTGCTTTTTTGAGGCAACTGAAATAGACTGTGCCATTGGCTTTAGACCAGGTTTCAGCTGGTCAATGGCGCAGTCTATTTCAGTTGCCTCAAAATAGCAACACGCCAACAATGCACCTGAACACACCTCGTTTTCAATATTTTTTTGTTATTTAAAGAGCACGTTAGTAATGTGTGCCTATAGGCAGGTCCACAACACACATACACTTTGTCGAGTAGCATGCTTTAACCTTGTGCATGAACAGATCCATTTGCTTTCTGGAGACGCGTTCAGTTTTTCCGCTTGCAAATTCCACCATGTAAATATAGCGAATCCGCCATGGGACAAGCGCAACTAGCATTTAAAGGGAATGAGAGATGAGACTCTGATTGGTTTATTGCACGTTATGCCCAAAACACACCAATTACTCATCAAGAGAATAGGGACAACCCTTTTAGACCATGCGCCGGGAGCACCGGCCATTTTTCCCGTCGTTAAACTAGCAAAAGTGGATTCAGACACAGCCTAAGTGAACTTGCGCTTTGTGCTTTAGACCATGTGCTTAGATCGCTAAAATATGGCTCATGGACACAGTTTGTTGATGAATCCAAATTTAGTGTTTACATGAACGCTAAATAAAGTGATCGGGTTGATGTGTGTGTTTATATGTCACAAGCTTCAAACTGGAATTGATTTTTTGACATGCGCACACTGCACAAATTCAGTTTGTTCATACTAACCATTTTCCCATATTGCTTCATTTCTTTGTTTTAAAGAGCAGACTTTGGTACAGATTTACTAAACAGGACAAATTAGCGCGAGAGCGCAATCCCATAATTGCGTGGAAAGTTCGGCGCGTAATCTACTGACGAATTACAGAACACAGACGCAGCCGTATCATTTCCACAATGACATCACAATCTACCAAGAACAGTGCAAATTAGCATCTGGTTTAAGACATGCTTTTTTAGGGTGGTAAATAATGGTGCAAATACCAGTAAATTGACAAGTGCAAACCTTAGTAAATCACCTTGATACACTTAAAGGTGGGGTATGTGATTCTCTTTTTTGTCCATTTTTTCAAAATCACTTGAAATCCTATTCCTAACCCACTTACAGCCACTGAGTTAGAAGCACTGAAATGAAAATTAAGCAATTTAATCATCTGTGGAACGGGCAGGACTCGAAAAACTCCAGCCAATCATTTCCAAGACCACCTAGAATCATTGGACAGTAAGTTCGTCAATCAAACGGTCGTACCTTCCCCCCCTCCCCCCATCCCCCTCGCGTGCGCGACCACGAGAGACAGAGAGAGAGTAATGGGTGGAGTCAGGGCCAGCGTTGGAGGAAAGAAGGTAGGACCATTTGAGTTGTGTATTTTCAAAATCTGCCGGCCATTTTGCAAATCCCATACCCTACCTTTAAATAAACTCCTCACATAAATTTAGCATCTGAAAGGGAAACTCCTACAAATGCATATGCAAAAAGATCGGCCGCAAAAATAACCAACAATGTCCACGCCTTTTCAGCGCTAAGTTTTCACTGTGTGAAAAGATGGTTTTAACGCGAAAGATGGTTTGCACTGGCGCAGACTGTTAGTAAATCTGGCCCTTAATATATATCTATTTCAAGGCAATTATTAGGAGACAAGAAGTACATGAACCATTGTGCCGTGCTCCTTATATTTATCACGCAGTAAAAACGCCCCTTCCCTCGTCCCAAAACACGGCATCTGTGGATGAGAGTCTGAAACAAGGACTGGTGGGACGTTGTCCTGTTCCACTTCAAAGACGATGAGTGGAAGGAGAGTTTTACAATAGCACGTTTTTTTTGGGTTTTTTTCGCTTTGTGCGAACAGGCCTTTAGTTTTTGTTTAATTTTTTTATCTATTTAGAATAATTAATCTTAAATTTGCATTGTAGGTTTTATTAGTGGAGTCCCTGGATTATTCAGCAGTGAGATGAGCGTTTACTCAATGAAAGCACACTGTTATTATATCACACAGCTGATCAGACTGTGTTTGTATGCATGCGTGTGTATCAGTGCATGCTTGGCCTCTGATGCCGTTTGAATTCTGATAGCATGCTGCGTTATGGACCGAAAGGAGAAGCATAAACCAATGCAGCATGCAATCAGAATTCAGAAAAGTCTTCTCAGGTGCAGCACCCTTCATATAAATCACTGCGGCGTGATTCTCTGCGGAGTGCAGATGCTGTTTACTACACTCAAACAACATTTGGTGTGGGATTTACCAACCCGATCTCACGGCAATTCATTCGAATTTTACAAGGTGGATAATTCGTACGAATTCATACGACCTCACTTGTACGAATTAGTACGATTTTTGCTAAAACGTACATATTTTATGAGTTGCCCAATTCATATGAATTCGTACGAATTACCTACCCCTGACCCCACCCCTAAACCTAACCATCACGTGGGTTTAGACAAATCATACGAATTCGTACGAGTGAGGTTGTACGAATTAGACACCTTTTAATCACTCGTACAAATTCGTACGAATTGGTCGTGAGATAGCGTTGAATTCACTAAGAAATTGCTGGTAAATTTATTGCTAAGAAACAACAAGTACATTGAACTGCCAGAAATTTTGAAATAGAAAGAATGAAATAGTATTTTCTTGTAAAACATACTCCAGTAATCTTTTTTAATTTACAATATATATATACACAGTGCATTATATTATAGTTTTTATTCCATTGCTTGTGTCTTGTGTAAACATTTTGTAAGTGTAGTTTTTTATTGTTATCAAGCAACGTATCAGTCCAGTGAGATTCATAATTTATTGCGTTTTTGTGTTTAATTTGTGTTACATAATTCAAAGCGATTTTTGCTTTCATTTTCATTTAAAAAAAGCATTTATTTAATCAAACTCCAAAAACGTCTCGTTTAGATATTGTGGGTCACACGGGGAGACACATTTGCATATGACTGCCTACAGAGCAAGACATCGATGATTAGTTATATATCATCGCATCATAGGTCGATTTAAGGCTGATATTTGCCTACACTGAATGTGAGTAATAAAGCCATTATAATAACTGACGCTGTCTACACTGGATACAGTATACAGATGTGTGTTCAGTTCAGATTCTTTCAACAACAGAACAAATGGAAGTGAAAGAACGCTTGCTTTAAACACGTTCAGTTTAAACAGCTCGTTTGCATCTCTGTACAGACTTCAGAAGGATAATATCATTAATAGCATCCTGGATTGCGTCTGAGGATTTTATGTTTGTTTTGAACATTTTGATTTGTAAACAAGGTACAGGTTAAAGAAGAGTTCATAAAGAAACTTTGGTTCGTGTGTGTGTGTGCAAAAAAAAAAAAAAAAATCGATTAACATTATAAGTGAACCTCAAGGAACTAAAAAAATCCCTGTCATGACCCGTTTAAATGGACTGCTGAGAGGTGACATCACTGAGGAGTCCAGGTCAAGGACAGTGTGTCTCTGTGACATAATCACCAGATGCTCTATAAAGGAACTTTGCAGGAAGTGCATTCTAAGATTCGTAGGGCGGAATGTTTTTGTATGACATCACAGTCATAATGGTGCATGACATTCTACTGGTTCTTTTGAGTGTCTTTATGAAATCACAGGGTTTTTTTTGTTTTTGTTTGTTTAGTTTTTGGAAAGTTTTGGCATAATGTACTCTGAATAAGGTCTGGTTGTATATACGGGATGTTTAGTTTCAAAGTCATGCACAGGTCAGTGGTTTAATTATTAATTCAGAGCGCAGGCATACACGCATTCATTTAGGGCTGCTTATTTCGTGTGCTTTAGAAGAGCAGAGCATCATTCAAGGGCTGCATTACTTTACTATGCTCCATAAGCTCATTAATAAACCCATGAATTATTCATGAAGACAGCTTTCTGATGAAGAGCACTAAAATGAACTTTTTAAAAGAGAAAGTTGGCAATCTAAAAGGCGTTTTGAAAGCCTGCCTTTCTTGAGTTTCACTCATCAGTCACATTTCATGATAAAGCTGAAATTAGTATATTTTAAAATGAAAAGAAGCAAACTATGTAATCAATGTTTAACATCAAACATTTTATGATGTAAATAACAACTACAATTTCTATGCAATTAGTAGTATTTGTTAAGGCAAGAAGCTATTGCTCATGTAAGTCATGCAAACTCGTCTTGGAGCGTTTGTGACATGAATGATTTCTCGTTGTTAAAAACTTTTGAGTTTCCCGTGTTCACCACGAAATACAGACTTCTGCGCCTAAAAAAAATAGGAAAACAAACCCAAAATGGCCTGACAAAACAGCTCTCATAGGATGTTGGGAGGATTTAAGTATGGAATTGAAATCTGCTCTGCTTTAGTAATTGTGTGTGGGACCAGGAAAGGAAAGTAAATAGAGCCTTTTTTAAAGTTATTGCATTCCCGTAGGTCAAAGACAACCAATTAGAATGACATTCTCACACATATTTCCCCACAGTTCACAACACAAGCTAATCAATGGCTACAGCGCTATAGTTTTACAAATGTGTTTGGGATGTGTTTCTCTTGATGATGATACTGCTGGATCTTCTGTTAGAAGTGTCCTTGAGCCTGTAATGGCACTGCGGTGAGGTGACGTCAGTGATAATGATCTCCGACACACAGTTTGTGGACAGAGGAATCTTCCTCCTGCTGTTCCAGCACATCCATCAGCTCTGTAGATCACATCTGCAGTTTCCATTGATCTAGTTTCTCTTGTAAACTCTTAAAAATCCAGGTTCTTTATTGGCATCGTTGGTTAAGAACCTTTTATATCTACAGTATGGAGTCTTTCCGTTCCACAAAA
This sequence comes from Vimba vimba, assembly GCA_022828995.1. Lineage (NCBI taxonomy): Eukaryota > Metazoa > Chordata > Actinopteri > Cypriniformes > Leuciscidae > Vimba > Vimba vimba. The sequence goes on along the minus strand of CM040817.1, from coordinate 19,952,139 downwards.
GTCCTTCATAGTGGAAAAAGGTTCTTTCGATTTTTAAAATGTTCTTCACACTGAGAAAAAAAAATGGTTCTCTTTTAAAACTTTTTACTTAAAGGTTCTCTTGGGAACCAAAAACGATTATTTTATGACATCATTGCAAAATGTTGAGTTGAGTTGAGTTGAGTTGAGTTGAGTTGGTCTTTTATTTTTTGGTCTGTTTCCAAAAAATAAAAATAAAATTGTTTAGTTTTGTTTAGATTTAATTTGCATCTATGGTTCCATGAAGAACCTTTAACATCCATGGAACTTTTCTATTGCACAAAAGGTTCTTTATAGATTTTTAAAATGTTCTTCACACTAAGAACATTTTTTAGTTTTAACTGAAAGGTTCTTGGGGAACCAAAAAAGGTTCTTCTGGAATCGCTGTGCACGGTTATTTATGAGAGTGATTTGTGTTGTGCTGTTATGCATGTATGTGGTGAGGAGGTGTTAATCTGAACAGATCTGGCCCGGTAGGAAGCTGATTTCCACCCACAGGCCTGAGCGCGTCCCGCTGTGAAATGAATTGAGCTCATGGTCTGAGGAGCAGGTGTCAGTGTCCACTCAAACAGCCCTGAGACTGCCTGCATGTGCTGGCCATCCAAACCAGGTCATTCTGGCCCTGAAACGTCCTGTCCTCACTGGAAAACTCCTCAAGACATGCGCAGCTTGCTTGGAAGAGAGTTTAGAAACTGTTCCTCTATCTCAGAGGTCAGCCTTCTAAGATGAGGGAGGCTTGTGTAATTGGCAGCAATAGCAAGTGTATGTATCAATTTTTATTTTATTTACTTTTTAAAAAATGTAAAATGTAAATTTTAAATTTTAACATTTTGAATTTTTTAAATTTTTATTTTTTTAATTTTTATTTTATTTTATTTTATTTTATTTTATTTTATTTTATTTTATTTTTTAATTTGACTTTATTTTATTTTACCTACATGCCATCTACCTTATTCATAGTTTTGTGGTCTTTTCTGGAAGTTTTTTTTTTTCTTCCTAAATTTTTTTAGCCTATACCAGACTTCATTTGTAGCAAGAATGAATATGGTTTGTGTTGGATTCATACAGCGCGGTGTGTTCGACCAAGGCCTCTTGTCCTCAGAAACATAATTTCCTCTTGTCCGTTTCATAACTTGCCTTCATTCTCTCGTGCTTATGTTACAGATCAATCACAGAACGCCTTCAACCTTATTCCTTTGAAACTGAGAAAGAGCTGCAAATAACCCAGCACATTTCTGCTGACCTGCTAAAGAAATGAGATTGAGCGGATAGAGAGAGACAAAGTTGAGGAAGCTACTTTAAAACGTAATTTAAAACCAGAGTCAGTCCTTGAAGTCATACACTACAACAGGGACGTGCAGAGAGTTCCTCAGGGGCAGAGGCAGGGGCTCAAATGTAAAAAAAGGTATATATGTATATGTATATTAATTATATATGTAAATGTAAATGTATATATCCTATATATATATAGAAAAAATCTGAATATATATATATATATATTATATCCCCCTCCCCCCCACACACATGTGCCTGCACTACAAGCTACTTAACAATAGCAAAGTACATTAGAGCTATTCAATGGAACAATATCTTTATAAATATCAGATTAGAGCAGTTTTTTTTTTATTATTATTATTTTCCATTGTTTTAAAATATGTCGAGTGATGCATCACTTGTAAGTTAGTAACTCCTCAACACTGATTCCCACACGCTTATTAATAACTCTGATGAAAAAAGAAAAAGAGTGGAAAGGTTAGGAAAGAGGATAGTCATGCGGAGAGGAGGATGTGCTTCAGCGCTCTGAGAACTTGAGCACAAATCGAAACCCCACAGACACAATCTGTGCCGACCCAAATACTGAACAAACACTGAGCTTTCAGCACAAGAATACATAAACCACCGTTCCGAGGGGTTAAGAGTTTTTAATGTTTTCGACTCTTCTGCTCACCAAGGCTGCATTTATTTGATCAAAAATGCAGTAAAAACTGTAATATTGTGAAATATTATTATAATATGAAATAAGTGTTTTCTATGTGAATATATTTTAAACTGTAATTTATTCCTGTGGTCAAAGCTGAATTTTCATCATCATTACTCCAGTCTTCAGTGTCACATGATCCTTCAGAAGTCATTCTGATAAGAGGATGTGATGCTCAAGAAACATTATCAATGCTGAAAAAAGTTGTGCTGCTTCATAGAATTCTCTGACGAATAGGATGTGTAAACATTTATTTGAAATATAAATCTTTTGTAACATTATAAGTGTCTTTACTGTCACTTTTGATCAATTGAATGAATCCTTGCTGAATAAGTATTAGTTTCTTTCTGACCCCAAACTTTTCAATGGTAGGGATAGAAAAAGCATTTTAAAATCTCAATTGTTTCATTTAGACAGCAGTGAGATTAAATATTGCTGCTGTTACAGGGCTTGAATTTCAGTGTGGGATTGCATGTATTGCGCATTAATTTTACTCATTCCCGCAGATTTTGTGCTCAAACTCAAAGTGCAGCACATAAAGTCACATCTCAACACTAAATTGAGCTCTTTTTTGCTGCTTATTGCACTTAAACAGTCAAATACACACAAAATAATGTCAAAATGCCAGTCTTGGTATTCACGTAAACACTGTCAGTTCTTTTAAGTGAATGTAGGCAGTTGAGAAAGAAAACGCATGTGTAACAGTATAATGGATCAGTGCATCAGGTCTTAAAGTGACAGCAGCCTAATATTCCTGCCGCCAAATTATGAGATAATATTAAAAATATCTAAATGGCAGTTTTCCCCCATGGTATCGATGTCAAAATTGTGGCCAGTGAAAATGCTGAGTGGCTCGTAACTTTGGAAAACCACTAGCCACAGTGACTGGTGGATTTTAGTGGATTTGGTGCCTGATTGACAAATATCTCATCTTGTAAAATGTACGGTCGGTACCGCCGCTCCCTATACACAGAGTACGCACGATCGTGAATTGGAAAGTGAAAGTAAAAAGCAAACGCGCATTCAAAAACTTTTTCAATAATCCGTATACTGATGGCGGCTTCCTGATGCCTGCAAGTTATATACAATATAATCACCCACATATATAATTATGAGAGAATGCAAAAGCATTGGCATATATTTTTTCCTCCCATCTCATATTTCTCTGCTTTAGGGGTTCATTAGAATCCGTTATCTCCTTTCCCAAATTCTTGACGCATCCCTACTTCTAACAACGGACCATTTTCCTAGTTCAAAGACAAATTTACATGTTCGAAATGCAAAAGTGCCACATCAACACAGTAAATGCTCTTCTTTTGTGTCTCACAGAGAAAGTAACGTTTGAGTTCGGAACAAAATGAGGGTGATTAAATGACGAACTATGGTGAGCCATCCTTTTGAAATCAACAGTGTTATGTTTTCAGATCTCAGCTCTGCACATGCAAAGCGCTAAAAAATGCATGTATATAATTCAACATGTGGAGGGTTAAAAGCGCGACACCTCGTGAAATGACCCGGTCCCTCTTGAAGTCATATCCACAATGAGCAGACACATGATGAAAGCACAGGCCGTGTAGAAAACACAACTAAATTGCGTCCGTAAAAGGGCCTGCGGGGTTTGAATTGGCTCTCCGGCGTTCCTGAAGGCAGATTACAGTCCAAAGCAAAGCCCTAATGCTCAGAAAGCACTGCAGGAAAAACATGCGCCTCATTAGCAGAGCTGTCTTTATTAGTCTGTTTGAAGAATATCTCTATTCATGGTGCCAGAATGACGTCTGTAGTGTAAGTAATAAACATCACTATAGCAACTCGCATTGTGTATATGCAGGATGAAACGAATGGCTGCTTTCATGAACGCTGTTGAACAATGCTGTCTTTCTGAGACAGGTCTGTCATTAGGAAAAGATGATGCATTGATTCATGCAAGAGTGCAGGAGCTGCAGACTGTGGCACACTGCCAAACCAAATCAAAACTCTGCTCACACACTTTTGACAGTCGTGCAAAACTACACGCATTGAGAAAATGTAACGTTTAGTCCACATGGTTATTGTGGTAACAAACCACTCATTTAGATATAGAAGTCAATTAGTTATTTGTTTAGTTATTTATAAATAAATACATTCATACAAAAAAAAATATTGTATGCATTTTTTAATTATAAATTAATACGTATTTTTAATAATTTTATTTGTAATATTTTTAATAATTTTAGGGGTGAGTAAATAAAAATATGTTATGTATCTTGTATTATTTATTTATTAATAGACATTTTTATTTTTTTTCAGTAAAATAAGCATTACTTCTTGCTGCAATTTTCAGTGAGAACATAAAATAGTGCGTAAGTATGTGAAATAAGACGCACCTTTTGAGAAAATTAGAGCATTATGAGAAATAAACCCCCGGTTTCAAGGCCTAAGTCTAGTCCCAGACTAGTGCATGTTTTTAATGTGTAAATATGTCAGTGTCATTGTTTTGTCTCAAGATGCACACCAGTAATGTTTATATATATATATATATATATATATATATATATATATATATATATATATATATATATATATATATATATATATATATATATATATAAGGCAAGCCTAATCCTGGCTCAATCCAAACTCTGTCTGTGAAACCAGGCCTAAGTGTTCTTCCATTACGGTCCTTAAATTGCAAGTTAAATATAATGAAATATAAATAAATTAAATACAAATTTCTGTTGGTGGCATTTCACAGATTGTTTATAAGTAATTGGATGTGGGAGACGAGCGTCGCTGCCTCCTGCTGGAATAATCAACACTGTTTGTTTGTTTGTTTGTTTGTTTTGTTTGGGGTTATTATGCAGATTTCTATTGAAATGGTTTCCACGAAATAGGCTGAGCGTAGAATCATGGTTAGAGTTATTTGAGCATATGTTGTTTTCACATCCGGATCGTTGTGAGACGCATCATTGAGCCGCCATCAGCTAAATGTGTCGCGTGAGTTATTAGCGCATTAGCAAAGATCTTCAATGACATCCTGACAGCCCTTTCTCTTACGACTTCATCACTTAGATTTTCCTCTCCGGTGTCATTTTGCAGTTTGTTCTGTTTCTGCTCCAGCCGTTTATTAATGGATGTATAACACCATCTCTCATTCAGCTGATGTTTACTAGACTGAAGCTCACTCAGTCTTCTGTAAGTCTTCCTTCTCTCGTGTGCTTGACGTCTTGAGAGAGAGACTGTCCTGATGTGGCGAGTAAACCAACCCGTCTGGGAGGTCTTAAAATATTCTCTTAACTAGGACAGTTTGAGAAGGTTTGCGTGGGTTATTGGTTCTGTAGGACTGAGATTTCATATGCGCTCACACACTCTAACATTTTTTGGGGGTTTTTTTCTACCCAAATCCTGGTTTGAGCCTTTTGGGTCAATTTTTTTGGGTTATTTTTTCAGTGTTTGAGTAGTCTTTGTGTTACCCAGCTCCTGGGTCAGACGTAACAACCCAGTGTTTAGGTAGTTTTTGTGTAACCCAGATCCTGGGTCAGACGTAACAACCCAGTGTTTGGATAGCTTTTGTGTTACCCAGATCCTGGGTCAGACGTAACAACCCAGTGTTTGGATAGCTTTTGTGTTACCCAGATCCTGGGTCAGACGTAACAACCCAGTGTTTGGATAGCTTTTGTGTTACCCAGATCCTGGGTCAGACGTAACAACCCAGGGGTTGAGTTATTAAAAAAAGGAAGCAGCTAGTACTAAAGAAAAAAATAATCAACCAATTATGCTGGGTTAAATAAACAACCCAATTTGCTGGGTAAAATTAACTCAACATGTGTTCTGTCCTATATTCACCCAGCCCTTTGATTGAAAACATCCCAAATTGGGTTGTTTTTAACCCAGTGTTTTTTAGAGTACACATTTACTGAGCTGTCTGTAGTCAAGGACATAACATGCACTGAAACCAGCACAGGGCAAAAGACACACAGTATTGATACTAATAATTTAGCTAATAATGTTTAAGTTAATACTTGTTCAAAACAATCACTTTAATCCGCATGTCCCAGATGTGGGCCGGATCTGGGCCGACACTATGTTGCTGTCTGGGAAGTTTGCACTATTTTGGGTTTATTTTGAAAAAAAAAAAAAAAAAAAAAAAAAAAAAATTAATTGTTGTTAAATACATATACTGTCATTAAAATGTTTATTTTAAAATTACAGAAACAAAATTATTTATAAAAGTAAAGATTCTGAAAGCATTGAATGAGATCCCATAATAATGTAATATTTAAACAGTAGTAACAGTAAATTATATTTTATTATCTGAAATGATTAATAGATAAATATGATGTTTCATTATAAATATGGTGATGATCTCTTAGCTGGGCACACAACTTAATATATGATATCTGAATCCAACCGTGTCACGTCAACAAATGGAAAAATCAGCCGGCAATTTATTATCATGTTAATTATTGTGCCTTTTACCCCAAATACCATACTTTTTCATATTCTTTCATAATGAAAAACTTGCTTTAATTCCCTTGAACAAAAGTGAAAATTATTAACAAGACCTTATAGTCTCAAAATATAGACAATCATTTTATTGATTCTCATTTGCTACTTAAATTCTTTTTTTGAAACATCAAATATTAGATCAAATTAGCACAGAATCAACTTTGTGTTGCTGTCCAAATTTCCGTGTGCGTCTTGAAAAGCAGTTGTTAAGAAAAGTGCTGAGCTGAAATTTGGTGCCAAATTTCAGTTCAAAAGAGAATAAAGTCAAATGCGCCTTTTGCCCCGGTGCGCCTTTAAGCCCCGCTGTACCCTATCTGAAAATAAACAGCAGTTGAATGTTTGGACTTCATTGTTAATTTTTAACCTCTAATATTACAGTAATGCACCAAATGTTCCCTGTGTAGTTTACAGCACTAGTTGGGAGAGATTTATTTCCGTAAAAAAAAAAGAAAAGAAATCAGACTATCAGCTTCGGCAGATATAATCGGCTATATCGGTATCAGCTGTGCATCTCTGCTTATTTTATCGTTTATTACTGTTGTTGTTGTTGTAGATTGAGGGCAGTGAATGTGTGTGAGGACTGAGACACACACATTTCCCCTCGTCTCTATGGGCCATCATGATGTGTGTCACATCTGAAAGGTGTGATGTTTGGCCAAAGATACAACAACAGTTTGAGATTGGGTTTAACACCCTGCGCCCCGCTTTAAACACAGAGCAGCAGAAGCGTAAATATGCTTCTTCAGGACAAACAGAGATATCAACTCTAAACCTAGTGTGCTGATGGTCCCAATAGGCAACAAATCCACAAAAATATTGCTCCTCATGTAAAGCACATGAAAGACTTGACTCAAAATTGATTTCATTCGAGTTTATTCTTTGCATATTGCTTAGTTAACATTCTGACTATCTAATGCGTATAGAATTATACTCTATTCTTTGATTATAATCATAATATAATGGATTTGTATTGATTATAATGGATTGGGCCAATCAAAATTCCACTCAAAAAAAAAGTTAAAATGTAATGTTATTGATCAAAATAATAATCACATTATTATTTTTTTTATTATTTTTTTCAGATCAGAATTGTTGGTACACTTTACAATAAGGTTTTATGTGTTAACATTAGTTAATGTATTAACTATTTTAACTATTTTATTATGTGTAAAAATACAGCTGCTCATTGCTTGTTCATGTTAGTTCACAATGTATTAACTAATGTTAACAAATTTTTTAATGATGTATGCATTGAAATTAACATTAATTTAGATTCATAAATGCTGTAGAAATATTATTCATTCTTAATTCATGTTAACTAAAGTAGTCAGCTAATGAAACCTTATTGTAAAGTGTAAATTGTTCATCAAAATCCCACAAAAAAAGTACAAATGTAATGTTATTAATCTAAATTAATAATCAGATAATAATCATATACATTATATTTAATTTATATAAATACTAATTACAATATCTCAGGAAATAACTGAAAATTATTTTTGTTACAATCATGCAGACCTGTTTTTAAAGATCTGTATGCAAGTAAAAAATGTATGTTATTAATCAAAATTAGTATATAATTTATAGAAATACTAATTACAATATCTCAATAAATAACTGAAAATTATCATTTTTGCTACAATTGTACAGACCTATTTTTAAAGTTATGTAAGTAAAAACCAAATGTTATTAATCAAAATTAATAATCACATAAAGTTTCAAATATTATATTAAATAATTATTACAAACGTGCAGACCTATATTTAAAGTTTTAAAGTTCTGTAGGTTCAAATGTAATATTATTAATCAAAATTAATAACAATGAAATAATAATATTTAAATAATAATTTATATAAGAAATCATAATAATATCTCAGGAAATGATGCACATTATGATTTTTGTTTCAATCGTGCGGACCTGTTTTTAAAGTACTGTACGTAAAAATGTAATGATATTAATTAAAATCAAAATGAATAATCCCATAATAATTATATGTAATTTATATAAATACTAATTACAATATCTCAGTCAATTATTTTTAAAGTTCAAGTAAAATTTTTATGTTTTTATTATAAATAAATAACCAGAACCATTATATAAATAATATATAATTTATATGAATAATTATTTATATAAATAATAATTACAGTATCTCAGAAAATAACTAATCATTGATTTTTGTTAGAGTCATGCAGACGTACTTTTAAACTTCCGCTCACTCTGCTTTCGAACAGAGATTTATATCGATTTTGGGCCCCATTGACAGAAACTAGCTCTTCCAACATCCACAAGTGTGCAATATTTCAGATAAACGAGCAGGTGCGTTGGAGTGTGTGTTTAAGAAAGCAGAACTGCGTGGTCACGCTGTACGAGTCAAACCACATTCGTCACCATTACCAAATATCTCACGACCGCAACAAGACGAATGCTGCTCTTTGAGTCGGGGAGAGAGAGAGAGAGCGAGAGACATTTATTCAAATCAAAAGCTCTATTATGAAACTCTCCCCGGCAGGCAGGAGGTAAAACCCTTCATTACCCATGATGCACTGCTTGTCCGACATGTACTTCCCAGGCGGATCCCGCAGGGAAGCTCCCAGCAAATTAAACTGGTATTCATAATGCTTCACCTTCACCTGGGACGCATGCTTTAAACGAGATGTGTGTGTCTCAGGACCCAGAGCGCTGGGAAATAAGGAAGCGGAGACATTCGCTTACGGGCTGAAATGATGAAGTACGACAGCAGGACTTCAAACAGGGGTCCTTCCGGGCGGGATGAGCGTGTTTTCGGGAGGGTTTATCAGTTAGTCACAGACTGAAGTGGAGAAAGCAGGTGGTGAAGGAGTGTAATCATAAAGTGGCCGTAGGGAAACACCTCCCATCGCTTGTGGAAATTCATAAAACTCACACTGAACACTCGTCCTCTATAATCAGCAATTACGATAAGAACTGTGCGTTTTATTTGGGGCATTTCAAATTTGGAGCTATTTATGTAAATCTATCAGTTTAGCAAACTGTGAGAAATCTGAGCTGTTACACCCTATAGGAGGTGCAAACAAATTTTGCCACTGAGAATAATCTACTGGACGTCCCGTTTCCTTCCCACTGTAGCATTTATTTGATATTTGGTTTCTCTGCTACCAGACTTCTGATGTTTCATATAGTGCAGATATGAATCCCGTCAGACCTGCACCTTTTCCAGCCCACCGTGTAATAAAGCACTGTTTACTGAGAGAAGTTTCTATGAAACTCGCTATGTGAGAGAGAGAGTGTGTGTGTGTGTGTGTGTGTGTGTGTGTGTGTGTGTGTGTGTGTGTGTACTTGTACAACTATCTTTGTGAGGACCAGTTTTCGACCATTGGAGTGAGGCCAAAGAGAGTAAAGTGAGTCATTTTGGCCGGTCCTCACTTTCTGAGAGCCCTTTAAAGGCTGTTTGAGGGTCAAGACTGGGTTTTAGGGATAAGGTTATAATTAGGTTAAGGGTATGTTTAGGGTCAGGGCTCGGGTTAGGCACTCAATTGTGATGGGCAAGGTTAGGGTAGAGATTGCATTGCATTTTAAATTGTGTGTGTGTGTGTGTGTGTGTGTGTGTGTGTGTGTGTGTGTGTGTGTGTGTGTGTGTGTGGGTCAGTCTGGTGAGTAAACTACAGAAATTACTATAATTAATTACAAAAAAGTGATTATATTGCAAATGTGTGCGTAAATACAGTAAAACCAGTAATAACTTTACCTTGACAAACTTTTTATGAAGTTAAAAATAAGTGTAACTTCTTAGAATTTCATTAAATTTCAGTGCTACTTCCTTACATTCACATTCAAATTGCAATTCTGCATCCTGGGGCCAGATTGACAAAAATATTCTAAGAAAAGAATAATTAAGACATTCTAAGTTCATTAAGTGCAATTCTTAATTCAAATATTATTATATTATGTTATTTTTATAATATCTCCATATTTTGTTTAGCTTAGTAAGGAATAAAACGACAGTCTATGATGTTGTCTGACTGTATAATATCCTAATAGAACAAAATAACACCAAATAAAGTGTTATCAGATATTAAGCAGACAGTTTACTAATACTCTAATGAGAGTTAGTTGACATGTAGTTACAAAGTTACTTATAGTTAGTAGAATGTCTACCGTCAAAATAAATTGTTAATAAAAAGAAAAATGCAGTTAAGAGGAATTTTATTCTTAAGAATTTCATAAATCCAGTTTGCTACCCTAAATTCAAATTCAATTCGAATTACGGAATTCAATTGGATTTTAGAAAGAATTCTCTATTTAGTTCTCAATGACACGTAATCATGATCAATATTTATCGCTCTATACTCGCTCTTTATGTCTCCTGTGTTTCTGTTTTTATTTCTCGTAAAGAAAGACATCTCAGAAAATTGCAATATTTCAAGGACAAAAATCTGCTTTGTGACAATATTTCCTCCATTGATTGAATGTATCTCTGACAGAAAGATAATAGAAATGAAATACTGTGTCAATGTTAACAGAATAGAAGGAAAGCAACATTAAATTAATGTTGGAGGAGTGGAATAACCCAAATCCAGAAATACTTCATCCTGGCGGGATGTGGTAATGGCCCTACCGAGAGCCGTTTCATCCGAACTTCTCTGAGCGCTCGGAAGCTCCAAAATAAGTTTGACATTAATCTCACAAGGTCCAATATCTTCCTGATCTTTTATCACAGCTCATGCTTTATATTGTGTCGTTCGTCAAACGGGAAAAGATATAAACCTGCATCACCCATCTCAATGAAACCCCAACTGAAAGACACACTCAATGAACACTCACTGTTCAACCCAATTTGGGATGTTTTCAATATAGGGCTGAGTGAATATAGGACAGAACACATTTTGGGTTGTTTATTTAACCCAGCTTATACCATGGTCTGGGTGAATACTCGATTCTGATTGGCTGCAGGGTGTCCGTTAAAAAGTGATAATGTACACCTAGGAAAGGCGTCCCGTCAATTTGCCTGATGACAGTTCTAAATGATTGCGCTGGCTCAAACTCACTGATCAACTGCTGCGGTCGGGTCGCTGTGGCCACGTTGCTTGGCAACGCCTGTATACGGGAGATATTAAATAGTGCGCTCGACTTAATAAATAAAAACCCTCACGATTTTTACTCTAAAACACATTAAAGTATTATTAATTGATTAAATATTTCTTTCTTTCGTAAGTAACCATGGTATAAGCGGGTTAATGCCCTTCGAGGTGTCCATTGTCAGGTTTTAATGGACTTCGGCGCTCCGCTGCGCGTCGGACGGTTCACGCCTCGCCGTCGTCCATTAAAACCTGATAATGGACACCTCGAAGGGCATTAACCCTTACATAATGGGTTGATTTAACTCAGCATTCATTTTTTTTTTTACTTCATACATGAATTAATATCTACGGATTAGCTTAAATCCTCTAAACTTTTTAAAAATAATCGAGACAACCACTGGCTTGCATGATAATTCCTTTATTTTCAATCATATTTTACAGTATAGTATATTTTATATAATTTTTAATACATATTGCCAACATTTAAGCTCATTTAACAAATGAAGAGTTTGGTTCCAAAACGCGATAAACGCCATTTAAAAAAAAATTTAGTTCCTGCAAAAATCTGTATTGTATAGGGTCGGTATTGAAAAGTCCATTTTAAATTTTACGTAAAATGCGATATCCGCCGTGTTATTGTGTCATGTTTTCTCCCTTTCTTTCCAAACCGCGACAAACGCCAGTCTCCTTTCTCTGCAGAATGCGATATATCCGCTCTCAACCAGTCACAGCGCACCATTCCACGCACTGTAAACAGTAACGGCGGCGCTTTGAATACACCCGGCATCCTAGTTTTCCTGATCTACTTTGTACTTTTTGATCAACAAACAAAAAAAAATAATAATAATTTTGACGGCATTGATGAACCTGTGGTGGTTTCTGCGGTAGGGAAGAAACGTAAGCCATCGAAATAATCTAATCATTTACGTGAGGAGATTAAGAAGACGAGGCACGCGGGAGGAAGAGAAATGCAGACTGTTGCTTGTTCTCACACGACGGCATCAAACTTCTGTCACGCTGACACGTTGACCCCAGGGGATCTTTTGAAAAACTTTCAATTGTTTTACTCAAAGTCAACCAAATCCGAGCAGGACATTTTACAGCTGATCGCCGTCAAAAATGTTCAGGAGGTATTTCCTAGCCATGGCTGATTGAATGTATTTTTAGTGCCTGTATTATAAGATATTGACCGAGTTCAGAGGCTGTCATATGTGGATCAACTTACTTTGTTGTGTATTTTCAACAGTTTCAATATGAAAAATAACTTTCATATTGATTCAATGGATTAATTGCATTTTGGAAAAAAAGTGTCATGAATTTATTGCATTTTGGGGGAAAGATTACCCGTTTTTATAATAAATCTTTGAAAATCAAAATCTGGATTTGAATTTTTAATGTTATTATAACCTACAGATGCTATGTGAAAGTTTGAAACAGAAAATAGTGGTTTTCATCTTGCTACTTTCTTGGTAAAGAAAACATTTTTACACAAATTAATCAAAATGGATTTATCGCGTTTTGGAACCAAACTCTTCAAATATTAGAAGCAAAAAATTTAACATTTATGAGTAATTCAAATGTATCGACCAGACTCGTTTGTCCCATTTCAACCGTAACGGCGGATCTCTTCTACCTTCAGACCTCAATAAATCAATCCCTGGGTTGTTATGTCTGACTCAGGAGCTGGGTAACACAAAAACTACCTAAATACTGGGTTGTTTCATCTGACCCAGGATCTTGGTTACACAAAATCTACCCAAACATTGGGTTGTTATGTCTGACTTAGGAGCTGGGTAACACAAGAATACTACCAAATCACTGGGTTATTACATCTGACCCAGGATCTGGGTAACACAAAATCTACCCAAACACTGAAAAAGATGACCCAAGATTTTTTAGAGTGAAAGAAAACAGCTGACAATGTTTTTAAATAGCATAACACTGGTAGATCTCTGTTAGCAGATTAACAGTGCTGTAAAATATCCCATAAACATACAGGTTGGTCTCTCAGAAAGAGAGCAATACAGCAATGCTGAACTCACCGTTCAGGCCAAATAAATGAGGTCGAGTGTTAAATAAACAGCTCTAGCAGTACATTTCCTCTCCACTCCCTCGTTTTTTTGTGTGTCAGAAAGCTGTACACTGTAAGAAAGTTGTTGAGACTAAATAACACTACTTTGGTTTGTCCATTTTAATTTGTTTGTTCACTAAATGCAAAATGCCTTATTCAGCCAATACATTCCATCAAAGCAAGTGCAGATTTCTCTCTCTCTCTCTCTCCCTCTCTCTCTCTCTCTCTCTCTCTCTCTCTCTCTCTCTCTCTCTCTCTCTCTCTCTCTCTCTCTCTCTCTCTCTCTCTCTCTCTCTCAGGGCCAGTAATATGGAAAATATGTAGTTGCTTTTATAGTAGCCCTTGTCTGTAGAAACGCACTGGGGTCGATCTCAAGTCAGAGAGCCAACGTTATTGATCGGTAATATTGCAGAGATTACTCTTTTGCGAATATCAAGGTTACGTTCTCAACTGCTCTGAGTCTTGGCACCTTAAACACCTTCAGGAGTAAAACCTGCTCAAATCCTGCCTTTCAGCCATAAGAACGGATTCGTTTAAGAGATTTGAATAAGTTCTGTTAGGGAAAGATTATGGCATGTCTAATATATTCACTTTCATATCTTCCAAATGCAAAACTGGAAAAGCAGCCTTGTTTTAAAGTACAAAGAAATTCGGACTTTGTTCTTATGAATGCAATACGTTTTCTCTGCAATGCTGCACTTTTCCTTGTGTAGTGCTGTAATAGTACACATTAATATGATGAGAGGCACAACTACCATGTTTCTTGCTTGCCTTTCTAATGGCAACAACGTACCAATGCTGAAAGTAGAGCACATTAACTAAAGTACACAGTGGTTTACAGTGCCGTGTCTCCACCAGGACAACCTTCGGTTAATTGCAAACCCCTACAAGATGATCATGAATCACTGTCTAGTGTTTGTGTGGACGATGCATCTTTGGAAATCGCTCCATTCTCACTCGAGCAACAATTATCTGCATTTAAAATCCAATTTAGCAGGGTGAACTGTGCCGACTCAGGCCCCTGGGGGCGGCGGGGGTCTTTTGCACCCCTCTCAGCGGGACGTTAAATGTGACGTGACGGTCAAGAGTGGGAGGAGAGGTTTACTGCATCGCTTGACTGCAATTAGAGATGCCCGTTTGCGATCGGGCCGGGAGTTTAACTTTAAACCAACACGGATCCATTCACCAAAGCTTGTGTGCACTTATATTAAACATGCAAGTCATGCGCGCATATGAAAACTAGATACTCTATGAAGAATATGTGAGTGATGTTTGCCCATTCATGATGGTAGGATGTTGTCCGGTTGCCAAGGTGTTGCTATGCAGATGCTAAGGTGTCTCTATGGTATTCTACTTTTTAGTTATTATTCAAATCCATCCTTCAAATATTTAAAAATAATTTGACATCCTTCAAATATTTAAAAATAATTTGACATCCTTCAAATATGTTATTTTTTGACATGTATAAAATAGATTGCAAAAAATGTTAATAGAATGTTGTCAGGTTGCCAATGTGTTGCTATGTGGTTGCTAAGGCGTCTCTATGGTATGGTATTTAGTTATGATTCAAATCCACCCTAATAATATATAGAATTTTTTACATATATACAAATATATATATAGAATTTTTTGACATGTATAAATATAGATTACAAAAAAATAAATTAGAATGTTGTTAGGTTTCCAAGGTGTTGCTATGTGGTTGCTAAGGTGTCTCTATAGCCCCTTTCACACAGAGATTCCGGAAAATACATGGATAAAGTGACCCGGGATTTGACCCGGGTTCGTTGGATTTTGGTTCTTTGGAATCAGAGAGTGCATTCACACACAACCCGTAAAAATCCTGTAAAGACACGTGACATAGGTGTGACTTGTAATGTCTCAGCAGCGTCTTAAAGGGATACCTCACCTCTGGAAAGATGAATGTGTATTTAAAATGGGTCATTTATGTAGAAGAAATGTGAAATTATTTTTGAATTTGGAGCTTTCTAGATTGAGAAAAGCCAGAAAATGTATTTTTGGCTTATGTGGATGAAAGACAACAACTCCCAGAATGCACTTGCTTCGCTGCCCTAGGAGGCCACTCCCAAGCCACGCCTACCGATAAGAGAGCGCTAGGCTACTAGTGAGTCTCCGTGACGAGTCTGCCCGGGATTTCGAGATCGCCCAAAATGTCCAGGATTCGGCTTTTGCGTTCTACAGTCGCCATTCATTCATTTACTGTGGCGAGCAGGACGAGACTGAGGGCCGTGGGAGAACGACGCGAGGCCGGTGGCGTGATTACGGATGAACGACACCTCTGAGACGCACCGGTCTTGTATTTCTCACGGAGGAGCGGGAATTTTCTTAACAATGTTAAAACGCACATCAACCGATCACTTGTTTAGCGTTCATGTAAACATTACATTCAGATTCACCAATCACAAAAGGTGAGCATGTAAACAATGAATGGCGACTGCAGAAAGCAAAAGTCGAATCCTGGACATTTTGGACGATCTCGACGGCCGGACATGTCTGGGAAAAAGA
The DNA here is from genome assembly GCA_022828995.1 of Vimba vimba. Taxonomy (NCBI): domain Eukaryota; kingdom Metazoa; phylum Chordata; class Actinopteri; order Cypriniformes; family Leuciscidae; genus Vimba; species Vimba vimba. Next base: position 19,936,000 of record CM040817.1, on the reverse strand, counting down.
GGATGGTAAACCCTACTACTCAGCTTTCTCCACAGAACAAGAACCTGTTAGCTTAGCTTCCAAAAAAAGACGTCTGACACTGTGTACATTCTGTGAGTGAGATCCCACCCTCTATGGGCGGGTTGAGAACATGCGGGACAGCCCCTACTACTGGCTGTAGTCTTTAGCCTCTGGCCAAAAAATCCTCTGATGACGCAAAATGACGACTTTTGCGTCATCGGAGGATTTTTTCCAGACAAAAAATACATAAATCTCTCGTCTCGGGGGATATGAGGGAGGAAAGCACGGTAATTCGAAAATACTACAGGTTTTCTACTAATACAAAGCTTAATGCTAAATCCTGAAGTATCCCTTTAAGTTTGCTTAAACCACACTTGTGCATTTTTTTTCTCTGATTCGATCATAAACTTGCGCATTACGTACCGTTTCACAGCTGGCGAACAATCCCGGCTTCAGCGTCATCGCTACGACACGGCATTATTACGGCTTTTGTTCACACAGCGCGCGTTCCGGGACTGAACACGGCAATGTTACTAGGTCCCCAACCCGGCATCGATGCCGGCATCAATCCCGGGTCGTGTTTGCGTTCACACACGCGTTCTGGCAATTTGCTGGGATCATCGCGTTGTGTGAAAGGGGCTTATGTTATTCTGGTCTTTAGTTATGATTCAAATCTATCCTTCATATATATGCAAGTTTTGATATCCTTCATATCATTTTTTGACATGTATAAAAATACATTAATAATAAGTTACTAGGTGTCAGTTTGCCAAGGTGTTGCTATGGGCTTTTCAAGTGCCCATAAACACTCATGGGAACTGTGTGTGCATATAAAATGTAGTGCCCTTGAAAAAGACACTTACACTCCCTGTTAGTCATGAAAACATGAAAAATAGCTCCTGTCACTGGACAATCAAAGCTGATTTTATTGCAATGCAATTTATTAGACCACAAACGAGAGTTGATGTGCATGTTTTCCCCCCGTTAGTGTCCTTCTCGATTTCATCATCATCTAAACACAACCTCAAAGAGTCTAAGAAGCCTAAAGCAGCAACACACACTTCAATAGCCGTCAAATCTCTGCATCTAGAAGAGAAGAGCGTATTATATCATATATAGAGCAGCTGTGGCTCACGCTGAATCTCACGTTCACCCTCTTCAACTTTCAGAGAGATTACAGGCGATAAATGCTTGATTTACATCCCATCTTCTCCAGCGAAAGCTCAAGGTCTCAAGTAATGAGGTTGTTATCGTGTCGCCTGTGTTTCTGGTGTTAGAAAGGCTGCAGTCTAACAGCCTGAAGCATTTAAGTGAAGGAGAAAAGCTTTGCTCCGGGAGGTCGTGCCATCACACTTGTGTGTTCATTAGGATGTGCGCTAACATGCGGCGAGCTGATTATAATCACACAATATCGACCGTTCGGTAATGACAGGGTTTCACCAAAGGAATTTGATTGTGGGAAGTGATGTTTATGACTTTGTCAAGCTGAACATAAAACACAAAGCACTTCTCATGAATGAAGAGTCAGGCTTGTCGTTAATGTTTCTCTCCGGCAGGAGTGTGAGTTTCTTCTGTCGTATGCTCTCATTTGGAAGTAAATCATCACTCGGTTGTGTTTAACTGGAACGCGCTGCTATCCGATGCCACCTGCGCATGCTAACCTGTGCAGTTATGCAGGTGTATTAACCCTTCAGACGTGTGTAAAGTTGCCCCAGTATCGGCGTTTCGGGATTCTAGTTCAGAGCCTCTGCATTGCAGATTATTCTGACCCGTATAGATGTGTGTGTGTGTGTGTGTGTGTGGTGTATTTCAACTTTTACTGCTCAGAGATTTTCTTTCACAGCTCAGGAGACTTGAGGGAGTTCTTGGTTATATTGTGTTTAAATAACAAAAATTATTAAAGACTTGCAGACATCTTTTTATTGAAAGGTGAATTATATTTATGTTTAAAGAATATAATTTGTATTTAGAATTTATTTATATTTAGATCTATCTATATCTAGACTGACAGACAGACAGACAGACAGATAGATAGATAGATAGATAGATAGATAGATAGATAGATAGATAGATAGATAGATAGATAGATAGATAGATAGATAGATAGATAGATAGATAGATAGATAGATAGATAGATAGATAGATAGATAGATAGATAGAGAATATTTTGATATATATATATATTATTTTATTATTTTTTTATATATACTGTGTATATATATGTATATACATACATTTGGAAACATTGAAAAAGGAAGGAAGGAAGGAAGGAAGGAAGGAAGGAAGGAAGGAAGGAAGGAAGGAAGGAAGGAAGGAAGGAAGGAAGGAAGGAAGGAAGGAAGGAAGGAAGGAAGGAAGGAAGGAAGGAAGGAACAAGAGAGAGAGCATTTTTGGCAGTAATGTGGGCCGCATAGTTCAGATCTCAGAAGAACTTGTTTGGTTGACATGAGGAAAGACTTTTGATTACAGATTCCACCATCTTGGCAAATACAGTGTGAGATCTCATCTGAAACTCTAGTAGAGAGAAATATTGGATTACTGGTGTCGTCTTCTCAGTAGACATCTCCATTTTCCTTCCATTTAATCTTATTGGTGTCTGAGAAGCAGTTGAATTATTAAAGAGATCTCATTTGTGATTTTTCTGCTTCAGTGGAGTGTTTTAAACGGGTCCTTTTCTGTCGTTCCACGTTTGAACGTGTCTTGGAGATTGCAGAAGTTCAGCTTTGCCTCTGAGATGTTTGTTTCTGAAACGCACAGATAAAACTTATTACCATTCACCCCACGACGTCCCTCCTGAGCCCAGACTGAAATCCCAGGCTTTATCAGGGACACGCGTTTCAGAGCGCTGCTGTTGTGTGCTCTGGCCCTGATATCTGTGTGTCGTGAGTCGTGGCCTGAGCTTCACGCTGAGTCCAGTGAAGGTGTTTGAGTCCTGGTCAAATGAACTGCATATCACACAGAGAGAGCGAGGCGTTCATCGATTCATCTCAGATCTGGGTTCTCGCTCGCTCTGTAGATGGCTTGTGTCGTGCAAACAAGGGTTTCTCTCCTCTGTTTTGAAATAAAAGAGTTTGTATGATGATCTGCATGAAGTTTGGAAGCATCAGTTTGAATGGGCAAAAATGGGTAAAATTTTAATGTGAATTTGTAGCCGTCATGGAGTATTATCACTATTGCTGTAAATTGAAAACATAGATTATTTGTTGTAAATATATTGTAATTTAAAAAAAAGAATGTTTAATGAAACTTATAAATGTATTTTTCTGAGACTATTTGAAATATTTGACCCTAACCCTAATTAACTCTTTCCCCGCCAGCCAGCGTTTTTGATAGAAAACCCCAGAATATTTTGTTGTATGAAAATCTCAACATGGATATATCAAAAATCTGCTTTTAAACAAACAAACAAACATTTTATTCTAGCTTCATGCATTTTTTTTTTTAACAGCACTTGAATGTTGGTAAGTTTCATAAAAAAAAGCAACATTTTGAACACAAAGCTGAGAAAATTGCATTCCCCCCCCCAGGACTACAACGTGCACAAGCAATGCTTTTATTGCTTGTTTCTGCTTCTTCTTCTCCCGTGTTTTGATCAGGAGATTCAGTACTCTTTCTGAAGATGTGTAATAGCGCCCCCTACCGTATTACTGTGAAAACACAAAAAGCCGGAAATTTCCGTTAACGGCAGGGAAAGAGTTAAATATATTGCTAAAGAAAAATGTTACTAAGCAACAAAATATTTGTTGTAAATATACTCTTGTTGTATTATTTTTTCATTAACATGTTTAATGAAAAATATGAAATATTTTTTTCTGAGATTTTGCAGTCAAATATATTGCTAAAGAAAAATGTTATTATATTTAGAATTCTTTTGTGATGTTGCGAGTCAAAATGTTGAGGGTTAAGACAAGTTCACACCTAGAACTTTATAGATAACTATATCTGTCGCTTTAAATGCTTGAGCTCTTCAGAGTTGGATTCTGATTGGCTGTCAATGTTTTTATTGTTCATCAGCTGAAAAAAAAAATAGTTGTGGTAGTCTGCGTCGATATAGCTGTAGTGTTAACTTCCGTCTTCTAACATTAGAACTATTATTAAAACGTTATTGTTATAGTTATCGTCCTTGGAGTGAAAGGACTTTAAGTATAAACCTGAGTAAGTAAAACATATTGTTGTTGAGTGCTGCATGTTGCTGATGTGTTCTGGCCGATTGACAGGCTGTCAGGTAATCGTCATAGTGTTATGTGTGGTTACTAGGGTGTTGCCAAGTGCTGGCTGATGTGTATTCAGATGTTTCCAACTTTTAAAGGGGTAGTTTAACCAAAAAATTGTATTCGGGGTGAACTTTACCTTTAAGATATTCTGGATGGACATTGCTGGGCAGTTGTTAGAATGTTCTGATAGGTGGTTACTAAGGTGTTGCTAGGGTGGTTGCAATGGCATTGCTAGGGTGTTCAATTATTAAGTTGTTGCTAGGGTGATCTGATTGGTCATTTTTTGGGTAGCATCATAAATCCACTTTTGATTACTTTCTTTCCAAACATTAGCAGCGTCCTCCTCTCCGCTTCCTAAACCTGCGTGTATCTGTGTCACGCGTCATCGCTTTCAGAGCGTTTCTCATTTTCTGGCTCTTTGACTCCTGTCGCGTCTCTGTATCATGAGCTCGAGTGGACGATCAGTAAATGGAGATTGACTTTCTGAATGAAACGTCTCTCACAGACACTCTGCTCACGTCAGTCCCTCAAAAATCTCCTCACTTTTATCATGAGAACCCAAAACCTTCTTTTGGATCTTTTGAAATAAAAGAGTTTATTGTTATATGGAAGCATATCGTAAAAGTATTGACTAATATTAGAACCAAACCACAGGGAAAGAAATAAAAGGTTTATGATATGAGTCCTTTAATGTGATTTTATGGAAAATATCTTTCAAATGTGTTTTTTTAATACCAAGGAGTTTCCCTAATTATTTGGGGGTTTGGGGGATTTATTGTTCATTGTTCATTTATGACGGTCAGGACATTTTTATCTTTTGCATTACTTTGCCTGTAGAATATATGAGTGTTAGATTTCCAAACATTCCCTTTGCAAGATTGAGTGATATTTTTGTATGAACCGGAGTCATGTGACACACTCAGAGATCTGATCTCACCGCCATCGAGTCCGTCTGGGATTGCATGAAGAGACAGAAGCTATTCAGACTAAATCATAAATGCTTTGGAGAAACACCTGCAAACCACCATAAAAACGATGCACAGGCTGTTTTAAAGGTAAACCAAATATTGGTTTGATTTTCTAGAACTATGCTTTTTTATGTTCAGCTTTCTTTAGTGTGTAATGTTGCTGTCTGAGCACGAAAAATGTTTGCAAAGTTACAAAACAGGATTTATTCTCTATATCAGCGTCACTGTTTGTCTTGAGTTTTCTTCCTGGAAAAAACACGTCACAATATTCCTCATTTAAATAATTCATTCACAGAATAAAGGAGCGGGGCCTGGTTGAGTTAGTTAGTAGTGTGTTGAAACTTATGGTAATTAGGGGTGTAACATTTCCCATGTTTGAAACAGTTGACCAATCACAGCACACTGGTCCAGCCGACCAATCAGAGCACATTGAGCTTTTCAGAAGGAGGGGCTTCATAGAGACAGGAACTAAACAGAGCGTTACTGACAGACTGGGAGGAGAGGAGCTGCCACAAATGGAGAATATGTGGGAAAATAATGTGTTTTTTGAACATTCAAAATTGAGACTTTGTAAAAGACAGTAATATGGCCTCTTTAACTAATTTTTTCTTCTTCTCACACTACTGTAGTTTGCTGGTTTCAAGCATCTTGGAGCAAAAGTTAAAAGAAAAGTTTGTGTGACGCTTCTAAAACTTCCACTGCCATACAGCTGCATTTTATTCAAATCCATTTTGTATTGAGGTGACTTAACAGGTGTTTCACATCACAGCTGGTTTGATATCCTGTATATTTGCACAGCTGGAACGTTGGCTTGATCAATCAGCAAGGGGAAGTAGAATTATTTGTTTTATCATTATTGATGATTATGCATAATTATTGGTTTTTCAGCACCACATGCAATCATGAATGTGTTCATTCCCACACCAAAGCCCTTGCTGGAGTGTGTAAGACTCCTTAAATCAAACGCTGGTGTTTGTTTGTGTATCCGAGCGTCCGCTGGGGGCTAATTAAGCGTTTAGCGCCTGATTACGGTTTTATGCAGTTAAACGCTGTTCGTCTGCACACAAACTGACACGTTTCACACACATCTGTTTTAGCACAGACCGCCCAGCAGCTGTCATTGTTTGCTTAAGGAGCATCACGATTTGGTTTTATTTTTTCAAACACTTTGTTTTATTTTTTCCTTAATTCCATTTTCTCTTTTTAATTTTTCTGGATTCTGGATTCTGGTTTTCTAGTTTTTCCTGGATACCGTTTTAAAGGTTACATTACATTTTAGTCTACATGTATGTAGATGTCTAAGTAATTGAAATCTTGAATCTAATACAATTTAACAATAATTGAATAAAAGTTTTAGAAAAAAAAAAAAAAACATTTTAAGGTCCTATGAAATCCGTTTTATTTATTTTTTATATTTATTTATTCTTTTTTTTTTTTTTTTAATTCCAATTTTTTCTATTTTATTTCTTCAGAAATCTTGTTTTTCAGTTTTAATTTTTCCCGCATTCCGTTTTAATGCTTTGATTACTTTTAGTAATGTCTAATCAATTAAATTCATAAATATTTTATTATTTTATTATTTTTTTTACATTAATAACAACCTATGAAATGTTTTACTTTTCAGAAATTCTGTCATTTTAATTATTAAATTATATTTTAACAATCAAAAACCATGCATAATTAATTAAACTCATACATTTTTAACCATTTAATTAATTATTCATGGTTTTTGATTATTAAAATATTTAGTTAATTAAATTCATACATTTTTAGCCATTTAATTAATTATTAATTGTTTTACATTATTAGACCCTATATGCCCCCCCCCCCCCGCCCTGAAATTCTGTGATGTATGTTTTATTTCAAGATTTAGAACATATTTATTATCAAAAACGGTGGCAATCGAACAAAGACATAACATCAACAATTGAATTAAGCTTTTATGATATAATCAAACCAGAGTGCTGCACAACATTATTTAAAACACAGAAGGAAAATTGTGTGTGATATTCCTTAAAAAATAAAGTTATAATAATTATCATTTTTATAATAATATTATAAAAATGTATTATTATAAACAAAGCACACTGCTTGTTAACCGCATTAAGCCGCTGCGCCCCTCGCCTCTCCACAGTTGCAAGGTGCCAATTATTTCCCTCAATATGCTAATAAAGGTGCTTTAGTGGCACATTCTCAGACTAAAGTCTTTGTCTGCTGTCACCAGGCTTTAATTAATGCCTGCTATTACCAGTGCTGGAGTGCTTGTGTGTGTGTTTGGGAAGCGCTAAGAGTCTCTCATCTCTATGGGCGTCTGTGCTGATACGGGCAGATAATCAATAAGACTCCCGGTCCATCACGGCGTGTGTTTGAGAGGCTGGGGAAACACACACACACACACACACTCGGGGGAGCCTGATAGTGCCGCATAAATCAAACGCCTCGTAATAAATGCCCAGAGACGTTCGCCGGACGCTTCTGCCAGTCACAGATTTCACAAACGTTCCCATGCCAGAGTTAATTGGCTCCATTCCTCCGTGTGTGTGTGGAGACACTTGATTAGGTCTCGCCGAATATATCGCCGGGCCCATAACCTGCTTGTTCAAAAACCTGTTTTTGGAAAGGCCCGTAACGGGAAGGTCATGCAGGAATGTGAGGGGCTTTTAAAAAAGCTTTTACGTTTGGCAAGCTATTGGAAAGTGCTTTTAGAAGAATTTCCCAAGCAATCAATTACAGCTGATGTTCATAAACGTAATGCTGCTTTACATTCAAGGTCAGATAGATCTCAATAGCCGCTTTCCACCGAAATTACCCGGAACAATTTGTCCCAGGAACTTTTTTCGGAAATTAGTCTGGAAATTATATATATATATATATATAATATGACATGATAAAATAATTTGACACAATAAGTGTTTATTATTATTATTGTTGATTTTTTTATTATTATTATTTATTTCAAAATTTTTAAGCTTTTCTTCTTTTACTAATGTATGTTTTGTAGATTACGTATTGTATTCTGCTGCAACTTCACACATTTTTGTACAAATATTTTAGATTTTTAGACAAAAACAAAGAGAGATTTATCTTTCACTTTTTAACTTTAACTAAATTCTAGTCTTGTCTTTTTCGTCAACGATATTGCATGTTGATATGGTCACAGTTATCATTTAATGACGTTGGCGTCGTCTTGTCATCGTCTCGTCTAAGTCATGGAAAAAGGTTGTTAACGAACATTTCGCCATAGATTTTTGTGAACGAAATGAACACTCACATGAGATCAACCAATAGCACGTGTTGTCCAGGACGTCAGACATTGGACGGCAGTTTTCTCCTCCTTTGGAAGAACTTTGCAGTAACTGGTGTTAATTCATTGATTTGTTGTGGTTTATTAGCCCCATTCTCTTGATGAGAACTGAGTGACTGTCTTGTCCAACATTCACATGTGTCGTTTTGGCTGTTTCATTGATTGTTTAATCAATAATCGTTGATTCGTCAGGAGATATGCTTGTGTGTGTCAGTCTCTTGAGGCAAGACGTCAAATGATGTCGGAGTGATGTACTTTGAGTGATCTATGCTAGTATGGATCTATTGAGTCTCCAATGCGATGTGACCTGTATTGAAGACTGTGTTGTGAGAGATTTATAGCTATTCTGTGGTTGAGAGATTTTTAGAAACAGTGGCATTTAAAGAGGCACATATATCAATGCTATAATTGCATTTTCTTTTGATTTGAAAGGCTTTATTTAAGTAAAATCTAATAAATGCAGAACAAAAGATGTTAATGTTACAAAAGATTTCAATTTCAAATAAAAGCTGTTCTTTTGAACTTTCTTTTTTTCATCAAAGAATTCTGAAAAAATGTGTCACACAAAGATGTGAAGACATTTCAACACTGATAATAATCAGAAGTGTTTCTTGAGCATCAAATCCTCATATCAGAATGATTTCTGAAGGATCATGTGACCCTGAAGACTGGAGTAATGATGCTGAAAATTCAGCTTTGATCACAGGAATGAATTACATTTTAATATATATTCACATAGAAAACACTTATGTTACACTGTAATACTTTTTCACAGTTTTACAGTTTTTTTCTGTATTTTTGATCAAATAAATGCAGCCTTGGTGAGAAAAAGAGACTTCATTCAAAACCATTAAGAAGCAAATATTTGACCCGAGAGTGTAAGGATTGACCAATCAGAATGAAGTATTCCTGAGAGCTGTACAATACAACCCAGACATGTTCTTGACAGGTTTCGTGTGATTATCGCAGGATAAACAACCGCCGTATGTAAGCATGGAAATTATGCATTCAAGTCTATTCAGTGAAATGTCAGTACACAGTCAAAGGCAATCCATAATTACCAAGTCATTTACAGATCTGTGGTGCAATTTTCCAGTTTGCGGCGTCTTCACAAAGCCTGACATTTCTCCCTCATTAGATTGTTTTATATTTCGGGCCTGTTCTCCGCAGCCTCTTGCCACAAACACGAGCCTAATTGGGAGGAAACATGCAAAGCAATTAATCAAACAAAAATTAGAGCCAATGAGAATTCAGGAAAATAATCCACTTTGCATTTATATATTTTCGTGCCATTACACGCCTCCAGCCAAACATGAAGCTTGTTGTGTCAGTGTGGAAAGTTTTGATTAAGCCGCACAGAATTAAAGTAGTTTATCATTCGCTGCTGCTCGAGAGTTTCATTCACTCGCTTTGCAATCTTTTGACCATTTTTTCCAGATGCAGGGGTTAGGAGGACGAGATTGAGTTTACGGCTCTGCGTGCCGTGCGTTTTAAGAGACTCTTGGCTTGAATGAGAGAGATCTGACATAGACAGTAATAGAAATCACTCAAGTTCACTTGTGAAATGTGAAACACTAGCTGAGGTACAAACTTACAGTGTGAGGCCACAGAAAAAGTGCATGAAAATCATATCACACTTTTCTGAGTTTCCTTTTTTTGCTGTGTTTTGCACAACACGATCTCAGCTCTCCTCAAGCTCCTTCAGGACGCCCCGTCTCGTCGGCTCACGCTGCACCCCGGTGGTCGGAGGAATCACTGCGTAGAGATAAAGACAGTTTTGAATGATGTTACTTCTTTCAAATTGAGGAAGACATCAATTAAATCTGTGCTTATCTCTACAAGCAAGCAAATGAGACCCGGATCCCAGCCGCATCACGCCAAGACCTGCCTATGACGGATGACACGGCTGGATCGGGGCTTAGTCCCGCTTCACAGCCCAACACTCCTGTCTGATTACTTTATTCTGTCCTCACTGTGGAATATAAATTATGTTATTATCTACATGTTCATAACATGCATGTTTAGGCCTGTATTTATGTACTTGCGCTACCTACCGTTCAAAAGTTTGGGGTTAGTACGATTTTTTTTATACTTTTATTCAGCAAGTATGCAATAAATTGATCAAAAGTGACAGTAAAGACATTTATAATGTAAAAAAGTCAAACAGATACTGTTTCAGAACTTTCTATTTTTAAAAAAATGTATAATAATAATAACAAATGTTATTTATATAGCACTTTTCAGGCATAAAATGCAGTTCAAAGTGCTTTTCATAAAAAATAATATAGTCAAATATCAACAGTGACATAACATTCAGTAAAAACATACATCAAACGAGAAAAATGTAAATGCAACACAGGATAGAATACTAAAACAGATGAAGGACAAACATAAAAGTAAAATTAGTACTTCTAATAGGAAATACTAAACCATATAAGAGACTAATTATAATCGCAGTTCAGAGTAGCTCATTAAATGCCAGAGTAAAAAGATATGTTTTTAACTTTCTTTTAAAAATACTAAGTGTTCTGGCATCCCTAATATCTGATGGTAGTGCGTTTCACAGATTTCCGAATCACAGATTTACTTTCATCTATAGCTGGGAACCTCCAATAAACCTGCATTAGACGATCTTAAGATCGAGAGAACTGGCAATACAGCACAACCTCTGCTGGGCTTTTTTCACAATGGAGTCAATGGGATCGTCCCACTTCAGATCCTTAGATATGATAGGATCCCAGAAACCTGAATGACTCTATTGCAGCCTCAGTGCTGTCCATTATGGGGAGTGTAGGTAATTGCTGGGATGTTCCTCCTAAAGTCCACCATCATCTCCACTGTTTTGAGCGTGTTCAGCTCCAGGTTGTTACCAGACAGCCAGTTGTTCGACCTCTCGTCTGTATGCAGACTCGTCACCGTCGTGGACGGGGCTGATGACTGTGATGTCCTGCAAACTTCACTGAGGGGTCTTTAAAGGTGCACTCATTTGTGTACATCGAGAAGAGTAGTGGGAATAGGACGCAACCCTGAGGAGCACCAGTGCTGATAGTGAGAGTTGTCCCAGTCTCATTAGCTTCTGCCTGTCTGCCAGAAAGCTGGTGATCCACTGACAGATTGGGGTTGGCATGATCAAGATCAGGTACTGAAGGCCGAACTAAAGTCCACAAATAAGATCCTTGCACAAGTCCCAGGTCTGTCGAGATGTTTCAGGATGTAGATTGTTTCATTCCCATGTAGATTGCATCATCCACAGACCTGTTTGCTCTGTATGCAAACTCCAGCAAGGCTCCAGTGATGTTCTTCAGGTAGGCCAACACCAGCCTCTCAAATGACTTCATGACAGAAGTGACAGAGACCGGTCTGTAGTCATCTAGTCCAATGATTTTTGGTTTCTTGGGTACAGGGATGATGGTGGAGCGTTTGAAGTGATGTAGTGATCCAGTGATCTGTTGAAGATTAGGGCCAGTTTGTCAGCGCAGGCTTTTAACAGGCAGATGAAACACCGTCTGGGCCTAGAGCTTTCCTAGTCCTCTGTTTTTTTAAAGACCCGGCTCACGTCCTCCACACTGACCTTAAGCTCAGGTTGAATAGCAGGAGGGGGAGGGTTGCATGAGGTGTTATTGTATAGCCGCGTTTCCACCACAGGAACTTTGGGGTGGGACTCGGTGTGTTTTTGACTGCAGGAACCAGGGTCTAAATGAAGTCCCGGGTTAAAATTTCCCATTCAGAAAGTCCCTGCTTGCAAGGCACTACTTTTTCAAAGTTCAGTAACTTTAGGGGGTGGAACTTGAGCACTGAACTTGCTGCTTGGTTGAGTTCATGCTGCATTTTGATTGGTTGACTCAATGCAGCATTTCATTTCAACCACCATTTTTAAAAATCTGTTGCGGTGCGTGCAGTCCTACGTCACCGGACTAATTTGCCTAATCTTTAAGGTACTTGAAACGCAGAAAGCAACAGGTCTGGGGTAAAAAAAAAAGTTCCTCGGACAAATTGTTCCGGGTAATTTCGGTGGAAATGCAGTTTATGTGTGAAGTGCAGTTAAGAGCGGGTGTGGAGTGAGAGTCTGGGCTTTTCAGACCTGCAGTAAAACACATTCAGATCCTCGGCCAGTTGTTGATTCTCCACAGATCGTGGGGGTGGTGTCTTGTACTTGGCGATGTTCCTCAAGCCGCCAAATTGCTGGATGAAAACAGCTTTTTCAACTTCTCAGAGTAGCTTCTTTTAGCCACTCTGATCTCCTTTGTTAGTCTGTTTCTGGCCTGGTTTTACAAGATTTACAAGATACAAGACAAGAGTTTTTGTTGTAAACCATGGTTTATCATTATCGAATGATACAAATGTCCTAGTAGAAATGCACATATCCTCACAGAAACTGGTGTGTGATGGTATGTGATGTGAGCTCATCCAGATCGGAGGCAGCAGCGTCTAGAGTTATGCAGGCGCGCCGAGGGAAAAACCACAGAAAAGACTGACCATCATGGGAGAATCTCAGAGTATCCACTGTACGTCGACTGACTGCACTGTAATCTTCGTTTTGAGTCTAAACTGAACTCAAATGGCACTGAGAATTGGGTAAGAGAGAAACATAAACCACTTAATTGGGGAAACTGAAAGATGCAAAATATGATACACCAGTGTTTTGTGCACAAAGTTTATTCTACAGTATGTATCATCTTTTTACCACTTTAATTAATTTTACTCTAATTCATTGTTTTAATTTCCCTTGCTTTTATTTTGTGCTTATTTTCTGTGCAAAGCACTTTCACGTTTTAATTCCTTTCTATGTAAAGCATTTTGAATAACTGCTTTAATTTGCCTTGCTTTTATTTTATGATTATTTGTATTCCTTTCAATGTAAAGCACTTTGAATTGCCATATAAATAAACTTGCCTTGCCTTGCCTTGCCTTGCCTAAAAACACTCTAATCAGTGCAATTAGAGGCAGGCTTGTACATCCTGCTCTGCTTCATTAGTCCATCTTTTAACAGTCCTTATTAGCTGACCTAATCGGTTTAAGATGAACCAGACAGTGGTCAGAGAGCCCCGGGACAGAGTGATATGCATCCTTTATTGTGGTGTAACAGTGTGTTACTGTCTCTGGTGGGAATGTTACTGCCTGTATTTTGGCAGTTCACGGTAGAGATTTGCTTTGTTAAAGGGATAGTTCACCCCATGATTTATCACCCTCAAACAAGAAAAATATTCATATTTAAAACTTTATGAACTAAAATAACTACCTTCCAACAGACGGCCAGAATAAACTTCTTTCAAAAATCTTACTGACCCAAAACTTTTGAATGGTACTATATCTTGTATTTCTGTGTGTGTGTGTGTGTATATATACATTCATCTAGAATTAACAACAAAAAAAGCATATGCAAACTATTTCTTCTGTAATAAAAAGTAAAAGTAAAACAGGAAAGTAGATTTTATCCTGCAGGAATTAAATGGATTGTCAGAAGTGGGCGTTACATACAGGAATCGATTGGTCGGATTGGTGGGTTTTAAAAAATATGATGTTGTAAATAAAAGTTGTTTCAGAAGATATAGAGCTTGTTATATTGGTTTCATGAAAGTGTACCATGATGAATGTTTTCCTCTGTAATACTGTGCGCTGATGAATTGTGCATGATGTGACCAGGAATGTGTGTTTAGAAAGTAAGTAAATAGGGTCAATTTTGGTTTGGTGTTGACACTAAAGCAAGTTGATTCCTCCATCTGTTCCGGACAGAAACTAGAGCTCTTCTGAAAGGCTGGCTGGCGGGATGGAGGCAAAGCCACACAGAGCAGTTTGATCCCCATTGCCAGCTGAGAGCTGTGAAATGGCTGGTTCCCCCTGCAGACCGTCAATGTAGGGCACTTACATTTAGAAAGCGGCCTGGATGTGAGCGCTCGCTCTTAAAGCAACAGACAGATGCTATTCCTGTGCCAATGTGATGCTGAAAGCTGCTGTAAAGGCCTCCCGCTGCAGTTCTGGGATGAATATGAAATCTAATCTGTTCAGGAGAGGTGTGCGATTCGTTTTATGAACAATTTGACTCATTGAGCAAATGGATGACTTACTTTGAAGGAGGGCCCAAGCCGTATTTAGAGAGCAGAATATCATAGAGACTTAAGGGTGCAGGATGCTTTTCACAACAAAAAAAAAACACCCTAGCAATCACATAAAACACTCAAGACCGTGTTAGAAATAGCTTTGGAACAGCCTGGAAACTACCCATTTTTTTATTTATTTTTAATTTTTGTTGCATAAAGTCGAACACATATGCTCAAACATATGGGTGAAGCTTATGAAAAACATGTCTATTTTTCACCCCTGAATCATATAGATAAATATAGAAAAATGTTTTGCATTAAGAAGATGAAGCCTCAGAGCATTAGGTTTTTTTGTATAGTGACCAGGTTCATTTTAGTGTCATTGCCCCTGTTTACACCTGGTATTAAGATGTGTTTTGGTCGATCGGATCACAAGTAGACGAGGGAAACACGTTTACACCTGGTGTTTTAATCCGTCTCTTTTGTCCACTTTCAACCACTTCTGTCCCTACGCTGGGAGGGTCTATGGGCGGGTAAATGTGTGCATTTTTAAGACGTTTTGTCTAATGGACAAAATAATTGCTCGCGCAATTTACATATGAACGTGCCGGGAGATGACGGACAAATATATGGAGAGCAGCAGTTTAAGTTTCAGCTCTGAAAGCCACGAACCCAGCTGAACGCAATGAGTGTGTGTTAGAAATCAGGAATGGAGAGAGAACATTGTGACTGGTATGTTTTTCAACTCAAACCAAATTTGGGTCCTCATCTGACAGTTCAAATCCCGTCTGGCTAGTGCTCTTCCCATAATGTTTACACATCAGGTCAGTAAGCGGAGAGTAGACGTTCTTTCCGAAGGCATTCGATCACATGAGCATTTACATTACGAAAGCAATCCGGTCAAATGTGTTTTCAACTTCCTCTGGAAGTGGTTAAAAGTGGACAAGCTCAAAATGTTTTAGACCCCGTTTACACCTGTAAACTCGTCATTACGACTTGTAAACTGGTAATTTTCCGAGTGCTCCGACTTGTACCACCTGACAACAGCAGATTCATTTTGCCATAGAAGCGCATAATTCCGAGGACGTGAACAGCTCCGAGTAGAACGTCACAGGTTGTGATTAAGAAATTATAGTAATTACGCACATGGTGCGAACGCAGCATAGTATTGTAGTTTTTGTTAATATTTTAAATTAGAATTTATTTTTATATTTTCTGTTTGAATTTTTATTTTAGTTCGAGTTTTACTAATTTTGTTGTGTTTTTGTCATTTGTATTTGCATAGTTTTTAATAAGTTTTTATTTTTGTATTTATTTGAGTTATTTTAGTTTTTCAACTTAAACTACATGAAAATGAGAAATGCTGCTTTGGCAACTAGCTGAAAATTTTAGTTTTTATATTTTATTATTTATATGTTTTTTCAGCTTATGTTTGTTTTATTTAAAATGTTTTCATGATTTTATTTTTAGTTACGTATAATAACCCTGATTTATTGACTTTTATTTATTTATTATTTTAATTTAATTTAGTTATATGAAAACTTATGAAAAAGCTTAATGATCCTATGTTTTATTTTTATTATCTAAAGTTGTATTTATTTGTTTGTTTGTTTATTTATTTATTTATATTTATCTTTATTCTGGTGAAAACCCTATGAAAAAGCTGTATGGTCCTAAAAACAATTATAATTTTTTACTATCCTTATTTATTTATTTATTTGGTTGGTTGGTTGGTTTTCTTTTTAGCAAATAGAGTGAAATATGTGATGCATAATTATTCAGGCATTATAGCAAAAATAAATCATTTGTTCATGATAGCTAGATAATATCAAGTTTCCATAGTTCTATTACAATACGATGGAGAAATCACTATTTCAGAATCTTGTCTGAGAGCCGTTTAGTCACATTTTCAGCTGTGTGTTTTATTGAAATGAATAAATTCCCCATGCAGAAAGGAGGCTGATGTTAATCAGGTCAGCTGGAGTGTGTTGTTCAGTGTCCGCTCAGAGATCTCTCAGCGTTTGATTAACATCCACAAGTGTTTGCCACACACAGGACACTTCAGAAAGAGCTTTGTTCAAGCCTTGGGGAATTTTGTCACTGTCGGTTGAATAACTCTGCCTTTTTAGGTGCGGATTAATTTAGCTAGACTGAATTCAGTGAATGATTCACACAGTTAATGGAATATACTACATATGCAAAACAGCTTTGTGTATTTTATTTAAGGAATAGGTTCACCCTCATATCTTCCCAAACTCGTACTTTCACAAAATGAGATGCCGTTCTTTCCCAAAAGCAGCCAAACTCCAAAAAGCATCATAAAAGAGAGACTTTCAGTGAATAACAATTTAAATTTGGGTCTGTTTCTCATCAAGCTATCAAATGATTTCAGAAGACTTGAATATAGTGCACAAATGTGGACTACTATTACGGTGCTTTTTGTTAACTATAATAAACCTGGTAACAAGGCGTTGAAACGGATCATTTTAATTTCTCGGCGTGATTGTATAATGAGGACACACACCCATGTGTGTCGCATAACTGACTTGGAGGGCGAGGGTTGTGACCCTGTTTTTAGGAGAAATATCTTCCAGCGCTTGAGGGGCTGTTTGACATTTGGTTTTGACATCAGGGCTGGGAATCTTCATCAAAAAATGTTAATTCAGAGAATGCACCACTTGAAAGCAACTTAAAGGGACAGTGCGTGTCTCGTCGAAGAGCGCCATTCTTTAATGGATGTCTGGTGGAGGGCAGATTTATTAAAAGTGTGACAATAATTGATTAATGTTTATATGTTTCGGTGGGCACTACAGCATTGGTCTAGGATACAGCATCATACAAAATTAGTTGTTTTCCCCGTGATTGTAGAAATAATTTGTTCACTGATGTATGTATGAGCCATGATACATTTATTAAGCAACCAAAAGTTGGGAAAAAACTGAGACAACATTTGAGACTGAATTTTTTATTGTTTTTTTTAACAAAAGTTAGACAGACCTACCATAATTTGCAAGGTTGTTAAGTGATGATATATCCTTTTTCTTATTTGTTCTTAAAAATTGAGTTTAATTAGCAAATTCTCCATTAAACACTACTCTACCCATCAGGGTTGGACTGAAAAATTCTCTCCCTTTCAATTCAGTACTGTGCATTAGAAGTAAATATGTCTGTCTGTCTGTCTGTCTGTCTGTAGAAACTAATAAAGATCACCATAAAGTCCTGAGTTGATTAATTACAGTATCGGTAACACTTTACAATAAGGTTCATTAGTTAATGTATTAACTAACATGAACTTACAATGAGAAATACATTTGTTACAGTATTTATTAATCTTTGTTAATGTTAGTTAATACAAATCATTGCATGTTAGTTCATGATGCATTAACTAATGTTAACAAATACAACCTTTGATTTTGATAGTAAATGTTGAAATTAATTTTAACTAAGATTAATTAATGCTGCAGAAGTACTGTTCATTCATTCATGTTAACTAAAGTAGTTAACTAATGTTAACTAATGAACCTTATTGTAAAGTGTTACCACAGTATCAACACCGGTTTTCTGAAATTGTATGTTTAAAGCTGCAGTCCGTAACGTTTTTTTTATTTATTTTTTTTAAACGTACTAAAATTTATATAATAAGCGATTACATCATGAATCCATTTTCCAAACCGTGTTTTTGTCTTATCCTGAATCACTACGATACACCTATAATAAGTGTTTATATTGGGACTATTTTAGGCTGGTACGGGTCGGCACCACTGAGAAGTATCCCAGTACCTGCGCGACTCGACATATACATAAACACAGAGAAGTAGATCCGGCTACAATGTTCTTCCGCAAAGCGCATGTAGTTACAAAAGTTACGAAAGTTGCTCTAGTTTTGCGCCAAAAGTTACAGACTGCAGCTTAAATAGGCAAATTAGACATTACCTATTTAAATATGCATACCTGCTTTTTTACCCCAAAAATCTTCTTTTTGCCTCAAAAAGTGCAAGTTTTTTTCTTGGAGCTGGTTGGTTTAGTGTTTTTGAAATCGCTGTGGAAAAAATCTGTGGTAGAAAATACTTCAGTGGACAGTCCCTGTAGTGCTTCATTTGATGTGTATTATCCAGTAACCCTGAAAGGCATTGCAGATATTGGCACAGATTGCATGTAGGGACTGCTGTGGTCTGACAGCGTGGGTTTTTGTCCTGTCAACATTGAGCTGAAGTTGTTTTGGATCACCATTTGAAGCTAATTGATCACGTCTCATCTTTCGCGCATTCGGAAAGCTTGACTTTATCTGACTGCGTCATGGAAAGCTTTTTTTTGTTTTGTTTCAGCAATGTTCCATCCAGAGATATTTTTTCTTTCAAACGCTCCCCTGACTTCCGTGTCCGTGTGAAGCAAAGGAAAGCTGTTTCCCGTCTGAAAGCACCAAACAAGTTCATTTACGCAGCGGAGTGAAGACGGGATAATTGGTCCCTTGATCAAAGCGGGATGTTTGAGTGGGACAGCAGCTAGCGGCCCTGCCGCTTTAGCATGCAGCGCTACATTGTGTAATTGGACTGTGTTTTCTGCTGCGGAAATGCACCTAATCACCTGCGCTTGTCTGTTCTGCTTTCACCCTCGAATCCACAAACCAGAAGAGACCGAACAAGCTCTGTGATGTTTGAAAGCTGCACACTGATTACACCAAACACAACCTGTTTTTCCTCTCTGTGTTTTGAGTTGCATAGCCGGGACATCCAGAGAGAAGAGTAAATCTTTGTTTTAGAGTGATTTTCAGTGAGTCTTCTCATTAATGTCATGTTGTTGTTGTTGTTTACAAGCTTTTTTCACTCGAACTGCTCTGAGAGGATTTGTGTAACCAGATAATCTGCCATTGCTGATTTGCTTCAGCATTGTAGGAAAATTAAACCCGGTCAAAGTCACTGATGTTAATCACATATAAACAAGCTGGGTTTTTATCGGTGATCTCTTTGGCTAATGAGATTGTCTAAATTGTGTAAACCTTTTATCTGCCTACTGAGCATTACATAAAACCATTTTATGAGCCCTTAAAAATGAGCAAGTGTGATTCCAAACCTCAGAACATTAAAACGCTCAGTAATTTTGAATATCATTTGATTTACCTGCTATGGTAATAAGTATGTCAATTGACCCTTCGCAAAACACAAAGAGCAAAGAGGACACTGACAACACGCCAACGGACAAGACAGAGCACGGTACTTTTGGTATAAAACAAAGTCTCAGCCATCAAATGTTGTCATTTTTTAAGAAATGCAGCAATACATACTGTCTGTGTCTCTTTAATGTTCAGATCGCTGTAACTCCTCAGTTCAAGCAGCACTTGAACAGATATCTCTTCCTCTTTACTAGTTATAGCACAAAATAAACATGAATGAACATCAGAAGGTATGTTGTTTCGGCCGCAGAAAGACATCAATACACATTACACACCATTTTTCAAGTTCAAGTCCTCCGACGTTAACTCTCCTGTCTGGTTTTTTTGTCGGACAAAATGGTGGATTCAGCGTTATGATTGGTCAGATCGCCTGCCAATCAAACTCCTGGCAAAAGGTCAATTGCTTTCGCTCAAAGTATTGACATTTGTAACTCTTCCTGCTGCACATACTCTATACCGGTGAAAAGTTTGTAATTGTTTCCACAAACTATGTAGCAGCACAATTGTTTTCAACATTGATAATCATCATAAAAGTTTCTTGAGCCTCAAATCATCATGTTAGAATGATTTCTGAAGGATCATGTGACACTGAAGACTGGAGTAACGATGCTGAAAATTCAGCTTTGATCACATGAATAAATTACATTTTAACATATATTATAATAAAAAGCTGTTATTTTGAATTGTAATAATATTTCAGAATTTTCCTGTTTTTACTGTATTTTTGATCAAATAAATGCAGCCTTGGTGAGCAGAAGAGACTTTGTTTTATGTGGTAAACATCACTCGCTTCTTCAGAAAATGTAGAAATCTGGTTCTTTTCATGCAGTCCTTCTATCAACCACGTATCCCTGAGATCATTTAGTTTAATTTCAGTTTCAAGAGTAAACGCTGACGTCTAGCAGAAATGGAGCAACATTGGTTTTATTATTTTTTGTTTATTTGAGGCTTAAAAGCTGCAGTTCTTTCAGTTTAGTTTTCGATGCCATCCTGTTTTCCTCTCTAAAACTTTTCTATACGTGTTCTTGATAAGTCTTGAGGGATTTCTGCTCTTCTTCTGAGTGCTGTACAGATGTTTTCCGCTGTAAACAAAGGCATATTGTCTTCTAGAAGCATCTGCCGAATGGATAAAGTGTCAGGAATGCTGTGTCTTCTGTGTAGAAATGGCACAGGCTCCGTCACACAGATTAATTCATATGGAATACATTAAACCACACCAGTTTTCCCCTCATTTTCTTTTAACAGATAACCATCCACACGACTACACCAGCCATCTGGATCTCACTGGGTCACACACACCTAAAATCGGTGAGTCGTTTAACACCTTTGTTTCCAGGTAATTCATTCATTCATTTCGTCTGGAGTTATGAAACGACACTCAGAGTTGAATTGATTTATGACGACATCAGTGTCTTCCACATCCAGATGGTTTGGAGTGTGAAAAACATAGTGGATAATATCAGTGCGGTGTAGATTTTGAGAAATTAATGGAGCTAGATTTTATCTCCAGAAAAGATTTTCATAATTAGCCTCATCAAATGAGCACTGATAATCTCCATTACTCAAGATGCTTAACTTCCCGGCAGTCCTCAAGATCAGAGACGGTTTTCACCAAAAAATTGATTGGGGAAAAAAAGCAGGGCTTTGACAAAAAAAATAAAAGGTCTCTTGACAGGAAATTAAAAGCTTAGCCTGTAAATGGCCCCGCTAGCGGGGAGGTTTCTGTTACAAAACAGTATGCTAATCGGATCTGCATAGTTTGCCGACGTTATTGAAAAGCCACAATTGTAATTATTCTGACTATATCTTGCATTCCCAAATTTGATTTTGTGTGAAAAAAGCTTTTCAGACTGCAAAGCACACATCTCTCGTTTTGGAGCGGCGATACCATTAGCTTTTGTACTCAATTAAATTAACCTTGTGTGCTAAAGCTGTCATTGAAAACGAACTGGTCTGGAGGAAGTTAATATCAGCTCACTCCAATAATAATGAAGGGTCATTCTGTGTCAAATCAGCCTGACGTCCACAGCTCAAAATTTTGATTTTAATCTCTCATTTTTTTCTGGTGAAAGAAGAACATAAATGGAGGAGAAAGACAGAATATTAAATGTCATAGCTGAATATTTACCAAGTAATCCACCATTCTGTTGAGGGTGTCGAAATGACCATTTTCACCTGAGATTTGGAGCCAGATTACAGGGCGGTAAAAAAGACTTATGCTAAGTCTTATGCTAATATGGCAGCATCATTACTTTATTATTACTCAGAGATTGGTTGGTCTGTTAGTAAAATCTGTTGACTTTAGCAATCTTTGTTGCATTATATGCCAACATTGAGAGTTCAAAAATGGGGAGAAGCATTTTTTCCCCCAAAGTTTGCATGTCTGTAACTCAAGAAATATTAATGATTGTTTTTCACAAACTTTTCTTTTGGTGTCTTCATTTGTAAGGCCCTATATTGTTCAGTTTTAGACATATGAGGATTTCGGTGGGGCTCCATGAATAAATTATACACATTTTCAATGGTCAAAAACCAAATGTGGGTCACTTTGCAAACAGCTGATACTTTTTCATTTAAAGAGGAATGTCTGAAGAACAAATAGTGTTGAAACTAGAAATCTATCTTGTTGTCTTCTATCAAAACAATTGAATAGACCATTCCTCTCTGAGTGCCAAAACTAGTATTTTTCCAAAGTTTGCACATGCACCTGTAACTCTAGACATATTAAATATATCACAATATCCTTTTGGATTTTGGTTCTTAACACGCTTTTGTTTTGTAATCTTCATTTTTAAGGCCCTCGATGGTTCAGTCCCAGAGATATTGGGATCTTAATGCGGCACAATGTTAAAATTGTTGAATTTTATCTATTTTCAGTGGTCCAAATCCAAATGTCAGCCACTTTTACACACAGCTGATACTTTTGTTTTTAAAGAGGAATGTCTGAAGAACAAATAATGTTGAAACTAGAAATGTATCTTGTTTCCCTCTATCAAAACAATTGCATACAACATACCAAACATATTCTTATTCCAAGGTTAGTATGCCTGTAACTCAAGAAGGATTAAAGATATCAGTTAAATATATCCTCTTAGATTTTCCCTCTCAACTAACTTTTCGTTTTGGACCCTTCATTTCACACTAAAAAATGCAGGGTTATTTGATTCAAATTTGGGTTGACACAACACAGCATTTTTAGAGTGAAGGCCCAATCTCAATGTGGCTCCATGTTACATTTTTTCAATGGTTGAAAACCAAATGTGGTAACTACCCTCTCCAAAAATAGTGGATCAATCAGTAAATATAAATATGACATTTCATATTTTGGCTTTCATCTCTATTTATGTTGGTCTTTCTTCAGAAAAGAATATTAACAAAATCAAAAATTGTATCCAGTCAAGTTTCTGAAGTTTGGTTGATCTGACACAGAATGGCCCTTACAATATGTGACACCGTGAATTAAAATCCTGCAGAAAAAAGTTACTGATTTTGTTTTTCTCACTTGGGTTTGTTAGGACACAGAATAGAGCACTATGGTAAGTAGTACACATGTTGCACATGTGTATAATTTCTCATTTCTCATGTATAATCTCCCAGTGTTGGTGTTCATTCGTTCTGTGTTTGTCACAGTACTTGTCTATACACTGCAACAAAAAAAAAACAATTTTCTTAGTATTTTTGACTTATTTTTCTTAAATCAAGATACATTTGCGTGAGGCACAAATTTACTTAAGGTATTCAGTCTTGTTTTCTGAATAAGATATCAAAATTAAGTGAGTTTATACTTAAAACAAGAAGAAAAAAATCTGCCAATGGGCTCAGAAAATGAAATTAATAAAAAAGAGAAAACATTGGCAGATATTTGATTTTGTTTTAAGCATAAAGTCACTTAATTTTGATATTTTTTCCAGAAAACAGACGTAATATTTGATTGCTTCTCAAGTTTGTTGCTTTAAGAATGTTTAAATATTTTACTAAAAACTGAGTAATCTGAGTAAGAATATCTTTTTTTTTTTTGCAGTGTGTATGTGGTCTGACATATATAATGTGCCTATATAATGTAATGTATGCGAGTCTAGAAACACATGCCACTGAAAATAGTTTGGAGATCCCAGGCCTGGCAGTCCATAGTCTCACGAGCACACAATTAAAATGAGGGAACGACATTCCCAACAAGTGTTTTACTGGGTGAGCAGCTGCCCGGACCAACACTCACCCTCATTAAACACGTTCTTCAAAAAAGATTACACACACACACACACACACTCAGACAGATGCCATGGTGGCCTGCACAAACACAGAGCTCGTATCGGATGTATTTCATCTTTCTCTGCCTCTTTTTCTTTTCCACCCCGCAGAGAAGCCGAGAATGAACAACATCCTGACATCCCAGACAGAGCCGTACGAAATGTCGTTCTCCCGGTCCTTCCAGAACCTCGCTCACCTCCCGCCGTCCTACGAGATGGCCCTGAAAGCAGACTTAGGTAAATACTCTTCCCTTCCTCACTGTACACAACACATCCAGTGTGAGTGAGAGAGAGATTCATACTTTCCATACAATCATGAGCAGAATTCTCTTTAAAAATGAGACCAGAATCATATAAGATGGTGGATTTGTATATGATTTGCCATATATCTTACTGTAGGTTTCATACATGTCTTCTCATCATTGAATCAATCACACTAATATAAAAGTGTAAAGTGTACTGTAAAGGAAAATTATGCTTCCTTTTACAGTTATGAGGAAGTATAGAGCAAGAGAGAGACTTCAAATAACAAACAAAATTTCTGATTGCACACTTGTTTAAAGAATGTAGTTTAAATGTTGTATGATTATTCATCAGTGCTTAAATTTTCAGGTAGAAATATCTGCAATATTGTGTTCCTCAGTTGTTGTTGTTCTGATAACACTTTACATTAAAGTTCCCTTTGTGAAGGGTTAATAAAGATGTACATTAATTACTAATGACTCATTTACAAATGTATTATAAATCATTGATACGCAGTTAAAACTGATTGATTAAAAAAGGTGACTTTAGCGCAATGTCTGCCAAATAGTGAAACATTTTTAATTGACGTTATAAATGCTTAATAAATATATTTATTCACATTTAGTCGCCTTTTTATTCATTCACACAATTTTTGTCATACAATAAGCATATAGAGTTATAAAAAAAAATGATGTGCATAGCAGCTCAAGATTATCTGATTTTGGAGACATGTTTGAATTCATATGGAGATCACTGCCTTTTCTATTTATTAATTCTATTTAAGAGAAGCAGTCAAGCTCTTAAGGAGATCTTATTAATTATTCTGGGTTATGCCACTAATTTAAATTCACATTTGCAACCCAGTTTGATGTGTAATATATATATAATACAGTTAAAAAGTTTGGGGTAAGAAAGACATTTTTAAAGGAAGAAATTTTATTCAGCAAGGATGGATTCAATTGATAAAAAAGTGACAGTAAAGACATTTATAATGTTGGAAATATATATATATATATATATATATCGATCTCGGTGGGTTGTAGGATTAAACCCCTATTAGGTTGTTTCTTAAATGAGTAAGTTTTCCTCTCACTTCAGTGACCTTGTGTGGGACGCTCAGCTCCACAGGGACCGCACTTATAATAAACGCACTGCGGATCTTTCCGGATAAAAGCACCTGCTAAATGACAAATAACCAGACGGCTTTCATTAAATATAAAGGGCAGGATAAATTAAATATTAAAGTATTGACATGCTGCGTTAACATAGTCCAAAACCATTATGATCAGATGGATGCCACTATACGGCTCTTAAATGAATGACATTCAAAACCAAATGAAGAAAATGAAAACATTGAAAACCAAGAAGAATTAATAATGAAGCTTCTTTCTGAAGTGCAAACCGACACTGATCACAAAAGCAAACTTGCCATGACAGACGAGAAAAATCAGTCAAGTCACCTTTATTGCTATTTATTTCACTATTGATTCAAAGCAGCTTCACCGTGATGAACATGAAAATAGCAGAATCAATGATGCAAACTTCATTATATGAGAAAAAAATCCATATTCAGCTGTAAAGCAGCTCTAAAAAGACAATAGTGTTGTTACTCAGCTCAAGACGGTTCAGTGTTGATTCAGTTCAGATCAATAACTGAGTCAATGTTGCAAAATTAGTCAGTTGTGAAACAAATAAACAGAAGACAATAGTGTCATTATTCAGCTCGAGTCGGTTGAAGTTTTGTTCTCATCTGATGGTGTCAGTGCAGTCGAATCAATGATATTACTGAACACTACTGTAGGCGAGCCAAACCCAGTTTTAGTGCTTTAGACGTGGTTTTGTTCCCAGTGGGGAGTAAATAATGGTGCTTCTGGAGTCTTAAATCACAAGCCCTGTTTGCAGTGTGGTTTGAGTAATTTCGGACTTCACCTGCTGTGAGGCGAACAGGGAGGCAGACCTGAGAGTAATGAGCAGTAATGAAGAACAATTAGTCTCGTGTTTAATAGGGAGACGCTTCGTATGGCACAGAGAGAGAGAGAGAGAGAGAGAGAGAGAGAGAGAGAGAGCGCAGGGTGGCATTCAATTTAAAGATGGCATGCAATTTTCTTTTTGGATCTTTGTCGTAAGTTTAATCCTATAAATCCTACTGTATCTGATACACAAATATATAAGGCCAACAACATTATGATCAACAACATTATCAAAACTGCTGAAAAGACTGTTGCACATTATCTACTTTTTTCATCTGATTGATAGTTTTTTAGCAAGTAAAAGACCTTTTTAGTGTAATTGTAAAAACATCCTCCTTCAGCTCGTGATCTTTTGCTGTGAAATCTTTACTGATTTTTATAAAGTAAACGTATAGAATAACTGTTATATTGTTAATAATATTTCAAGATGAACACTTACTGGACTGATATATACTGAGACTGAGTTTTTCACACATGATCGTCAGGTTTTTGAGGAAGGTTTATTTGTTCATCTCTCAGTCATCATTGTATTGCATTATATGTTTTAAAACTACAGAGCTTTGATCATAAAACTAAACATTCATGATCTTACTAAGACATTATTGCCAGATATAGTGACGACTGATATTTATATGCATTTTATGTGAGTATCTGCTAGACTGCTATAAAGATCTCAGTGATTTACATTCCAGAATTTCATCAAACTTTTTGGCCATATAAATATCAGCAGTTGCAACAAATGGCATATTTTTTGATCAGTTTGGGCCTCTGAATAAAATTGAGGCGTTTTTCCTACTCAAGTGAGTGCTTCATATCCTCACTATATTATCTCTAACTATATGAGCCATAAAAGCCTGGTGTATCAAATATGATACTTAACGAAAAACACATATGCAACTTTTTGGGAGATTTCTATAAAATATTTTGCCTAAAGCTTCTATAAAAAAAAAAAAAAAAAAAAAAAAAAAAAATATATATATATATATATATATATATATATATATATATATATATATATATATATATATATATATATATAAATGATTAGTTCAGATGCAAAAGCCTCTAAGTGCCATCTGAAATTTTCTTCTAGAATGATCATTTTTATAAAGCTTGTATATTTAAGTTAAGTAATATCACTTAAATGACAATTAATATATATATATATATATATATATAAGACAAAAAGAGGCTCATAATGGAATTTTTGTGGAATGGAAAGATTCCATGGATGTTAAAGGTTCTTCATGGAACCATCGATTCCGATCAATAACTTTTATTTTGTAGAGTGCGGGACGGCCCGTAGCTCATATTCCTCAGCTGAAGCCTGTGGCATTAGATTCGCTCTTATGTGAGTGTATAATTGAGCTCTGGGGTCCTGGAGTGACCGTTAGCCAGCGCGAGGCCTTAGGCCTCTTCACCTGACCTTTTCTCTGTAATGTCACGCCCTCGCATTGGCACATTCGGCCTTTGGAAACCGTTCGTCTGCCAAAACCCTGCCGTGTCAGTGATGGTAATTCTGAACTACACAAGCCTGTCTTCATTAGCTCCAAGATAAACAGTTCAGTGCTGAATCGATATCTAGTCTTGTACTGAACGCTGACAAACACATTCATGTTTCTTGTAACTTTGCTCTCTGTCCAAGGCTGTTCAGAAAGGAAACGGGCAGGGATTTTGGGGAAGCTACTAGAACACTGTAGCTTGTTATAATTTTAATTTGTTTAAAGCTACCCTTTTAGAAAAGTTGGTGGTTAGCAAACAGTGTTGCATTACTGCACGCCCCCTTCTGGATTGGGGTGTGGATCGTCTGTCACTCACTACATTCGTCGTCTGACTGTATAAACCAAACTGTAATGTCCGAACCGTGATAGTTCAGGATTGAATACATTTGCCATTACACCCCTAAAGGATACCATCCCAAACATCTGCCACAGATGCCTACTGCTTCATGAGTAACTAGAAAGAAGCATCTCAGGAGAAGTGCCCTATCCTTGAGTTCATCTGCTGCACAACAAACACTACAAAATGGGCCACACACACACACACACACACACACACACACATTCTTGTACATCTATCTTTATGAGGACATTCATTGACACAATGCAATCTCTAGCCGCCTAGCCTAACCGTACCCAACACACACTCGCACACACGCACACACACGCACACACACGCACACACACACACATTTCCCTGTTCCACAGAGACTCATCATATAGTCTCAACGGTTTCAGTCCAAACATTGTGTTTCCTGTGCCATTGTTGAGAAAAACAAAGAAAAGATTAACAGAGCAATACAAATAGAGAAAGCGAGGCAGCAGAGACATAAAAACACAATTTAGAACCCCATTGCACATCAGCAGAATAGTCTCTGCAGGACCTGTAGCTTCGGCATCAGCTGCACTTTTTAGGGGGTTTCATGTTTTTTTCAAACTCACAACAAAGTTATTTTATTATCAGTCCGATTTTGTTCTGTTTCATTTCTGCTGATGTTACTCTGATCCAGTACAGCATTGTAGTATGTATTTATATTTAGAATTTAGAGATTTTACTTTTATATTTGAATTTTCAAATTTTTGTTTTAGTTTGTTATTTTAGGACTTCAATGTAAACTAAACTAGATTATAAATAGAAATAGAACTAGAATCTAGAAATGTTGCCTTTACAACTAACTGAAATAAAATAAATTGTGTATAAGTTTATAGTGTGTGTGTGTGTGTGTGTGTGTGTGTGTGTGTGTGTGTGTGTGTGTGTGTGTGTGTGTGTGTGTGCGTGTGTATCAGTTAACATTTATTTTATTTCAATTCATGTAAATGGTTTTCAAAAGTTCAGCTTTAGTCATTTTCTAGCGTTTTTGTGGTTTTTATCTTTTTTTTTGTTTCATTTAGATTTTAGTTTTTTTCATCTATGGCTTAAGTCAATTGTAGCTCTTATGTTTCTCTTTTTTTCAGTTCTTATTGTTTCTTTTTCCTTCAGTGATTCTGCTTGTTAACAGGAGGTGTTCATCACTAATACTCAATCATCACTTAATTAATCACTTAATTATCTCATTAACTTCAACACTGATTCAGAGTTACTTTAAGGCCGTGTGTCCACACCAAAGCGTTTTTAGCCAGCTGAAAATGCTAGGCGCTCTGCTGAAAACGCCCAGCTATGGGCGCTTGAGAACGTTTTGGCAGCGCAGCATTTTTTTCAGTTGAGACACTTTGCTTGTTATGATACGGAATATCCGCTAAAGTGTTACTAGTATCTCATTTCACACATATTTTGTTTCTGTGTTTATTCTATATTAAAATGTCAATACAGTGTAACGTATTTTCTCTGGCTCTTGTTTTAAAGGAGAAGTTCACTTTTAAAAAAACTTTTGCTGATAATTTACTCACCCCCATGTCATCCAAGATGTCCATGTCTTTCTTTCTTCAGTCGAAAAGAAATTAAGGTTTTTGATGAAAACATTCCAGGATTTCCCCCCATATTATGGACTCCAATGGGACCCAAACGGTTCAAGGTCCAAATGACAGTTTCAGTGCAGCTTCAAAGGGCTTTAAACGATACCAGGCGATGAATAAGGGTCTTATCTAGCGAAACGATCGGTCATTTCAAAAATAAATAAAAAAGTTTAAGTTTTATAAGCACAAATGTTTGCCTTGCTCTGTTCTATAATACGCGTTCGTGACGTCACGTAATACGCAATTACGTTGAAAAGGTCACGCTTGAAAAATTTCTGTCCTGAAGAAAATGTTCTTTTTGGCTTTTTAATATTAAAACGCCCAGGATATGCACACAAAATGGGCATTTTAAACGATAAACTGACACAAATACATTTGAAAATGTGTATATGGTCCTCCTTCCGCACATTTGTAAACACGTCAAGCGTGACCTTTTCAACGTAATTGCGTATTACGTGACGTCACGAACGCGCATCACAGAACAGAGCATGGCGAACATTTGTGCTT
This sequence comes from Vimba vimba, assembly GCA_022828995.1. NCBI lineage: Eukaryota > Metazoa > Chordata > Actinopteri > Cypriniformes > Leuciscidae > Vimba > Vimba vimba. The sequence continues at coordinate 19,905,887 of CM040817.1, read as the reverse complement.
ATAAAACTTAAACTTTTTTATTTATTTTTGAAATGACCGATCGTTTCGCTAGATAAGACCCTTATTCATCGTCTGGTATCGTTTAAAGCCCTTTGAAGCTGCACTGAAACTGTCATTTGGACCTTGAACCGTTTGGGTCCCATTGGAGTCCATAATATGGGGGGAAATCCTGGAATGTTTTCATCAAAAACCTTAATTTCTTTTCGACTGAAGAAAGAAAGACATGGACATCTTGGATGACATGGGGGTGAGTAAATTATCAGCAAAAGTTTTTGAAAAGTGAACTTCTCCTTTAAGTGATTTTGTTCCATTATTATGCTTGTTGTCATCTGTTGACGTTGTACAAGCAGAATGTGGCAGTTGGTCGGTGTGGTATTAGTCCCGCCCCTCCTCCACTGTGATTGGACGGTTGGTTAAAAAGTGACAGTGATGAGCGCTGCGTTTTACCCAGAGTTGAACATTCCTCAACTCTCGGCGAGCTGTAAAAAACAGCGAGCGTTCAGCGCTTAAGCGTGAAAAAAACACTCAGCGCCTCATTAACCTCATGGTGTTTTGGAAACGCGGCGCTCCCATTGAAAACAATTGAAAAAATACGCCAGCTGCGTGAAAAAAACGCTTTGGTGGACACACAGCCTAACACTCTTTAAAGTGGGACCATATGTACTCTGAGCAGAGTAGGTAATTTAACTCTGGGATTTACCTGTGTAAGCAACTAAATAACAGTGAGAATTTGACCCTAAACTAAAGTGTTAGTTTTATTTTCACGGTATAACAGCACCGCTCTGATCTCTCGTTCTCAGGTGACAATGACAACGAGTATTACATACGGAAGCACCATTTGTCCGACCTGACGCCTCGCGGTGGAAACCTGCAGACGCACATGATCAAGCTGAACGTGGATCCGCCCGCGCAGCGCCAGAAGCCCAAGCGCGTCCAGAGAGCCATGTCTCAAGATCACGTGCTCTCGCCCAAACGCGTCCAGCGCGCCATGTCCCAGGACCACGTGCTCTCACCCGCCCGCTCCAAGCCGCACCGGGACTACGGCCTGTCCTCGTACACGGGAGGCGCCGGCGGTCTGTCTCCGTACCACGGGCGAATCCTCTCCGAGGAGCAGCTGCTGTCGGCCGACCGACTGCTCTCCCAGGATCCGCTGCTCTCCCCGGATAAGATGCTCTCCTTGCGGCGCTCCAACTTCCGGGAGAAGTCCATGTCGCGGGCGCTTTCCCAGACGGACATGTTCATCCCGACAACGCCGGTCATGGACCGGCACTACAAAATGATGAAGATGCATTCGCACCCCACAACAACCCACAACAACGAGTCCTACAACACACTGACTGTTAACAGCGCGCAGGTGGGAAACAAACGGCAGGCGTTCGCCAACCGAAAGATGCACACAGTCGACCACCTGCAGTACATACCTGGACACCACCATCATCAGTACAGAACCGCGAGTAAGACCGAAGTAACTGTCTGAGAGAGACGGGAGAAGACGGGAGAGCGAATGATGTCAACAAACAGTCCGGCTCGGGAAATGTGTGGTGTCCCCCTGGACAGGTTTCTTTTTTTAAGCGTCCAACCTTGACCTGTTCCCGCTTCCAGCGCAAGCTTTCCACTCCATCAGTTCTGGGTCAGCTGGGATAGGATCCACACTTTCCGGAGCGACCCCGATCTCCTCGCACGTAGAGCAAACGCAAGGGCTTCGCGCGTGGACGCCGGACTAGAAACAGAGGCCTGAAACTATTTTTTTCAGAATCAGTACTGAACTGTTGCGAACCTGCACTGACTTTATATACATTCAGTATCAAAAAACCTACACTGCTGGTCAAACGCTTGGAATTATTATGATTTTTTTATGGTTTTGAAAAGAGTCTCTGCTCACCAAATCATCATATTAGAATGATTTCTGAAGGATCATGTGACACTGAAGACTGGAGTAATGATGCTGAAAATAAAAATTACATTTTCACGTTTACATTTTTTTTTACATTTACATACATCGCAGAAATAAATTACATTTTAACATATATTCACAAAGAAAACTCTGGAAGCTTGTTTCTTGCCATTGAATAAAAAAATTAAAAGGTAATTGCGACTTTTTATCTCTCAATTTTGACTTTATTTATCGTAGTTGCAAGATTATATCTCGCAATTCTGACTTTATTTCTCGCAGTTGTAAGATTATATCTGGCAATTCCAACTTTATTTCTCGCAATTGTAAGTTTATATCTCGCAATTCTATTTTTCGCAATTGCAAGTTTCTATCTCACAATTCTGAGTTTCTATCTCGTAATTCCGACTTTATTTCTCGCAGTTGCAAGTTTATATCTCACAACTCCAACTTAATTTCTCGTAATTCTGAGTTTCTGTCTTGCAATTCTGACTTTATTTCTCGCAGTTGAAAGTTTATATCTCGCAATTCTGACTTTATTTCTCGGAGTTGCAAGTTTCTATCTGGCAATTCCACCTTTATTTCTCGCAATTGTAAGTTTATATCTCGCAATTCTATTTTTCGCAATTGCAAGTTTCTATCTCACAATTCTGAGTTTCTATCTCGTAATTCCGACTTTATTTCTCGCAGTTGCAAGTTTATATCTCGCAATTCTGACTTTATTTCTCGCAGTTGCAAGTTTCTATCTCGCAATTCTATTTTTTGCAGTTGCGAGTTTCTATCTCGCAATTCCGACTTTATTTCTCGCAGTTGCAAGTTTATATCTGGCAATTCTGACTTTATTTCTCGCAATTCTGATTTTATTTCTCGCATTTGCAAGTTTATATCTTGCAATTCCAACTTTTATTCTCACAGTTGCAAGTTTATATCTCGCAATTCCGACTTTTTTTCTTGCAGTTGCAAGTTTATATCTCGCAATTCCGACTTTTTTTCTTGCAGTTGCAAGTTTATATCTCGCAATTCTGACTTTATTTCTCGCAGTTACAAGTTTATATCTCGCAAATCCAACTTCATTTCTTGCAATTCTGAGTTTCTATCTTACAATTCTGACTTTATTTCTCGCAGTTGCAAGTTTATATCTCGCAACTCCAACTTCATTTCTCGCAATTCTGAGTTTCTATCTTGCAATTCTGACTTTATTTCACGCATTTGCAAGTTTATAGCTCGCAATTCTGACTTTATTTCTCGCAGTTACAAGTTTATATCTCGCAAATCCAACTTCATTTCTTGCAATTCTGAGTTTCTATCTTGAAATTCTGACTTTATTTCTCGCAGTTGCAAGTTTATATCTCGCAACTCCAACTTCATTTCTCGCAATTCTGAGTTTCTATCTTGCAATTCTGACTTTATTTCTCGCAGTTGCAAGTTTATATCTCGCAATTCTATTTCTCACAGTTGCAAGTTTATATCTCTCAATTCTGACTTTATTTCTCGCAGTTGCAGGTTTATATCTGGCAATTTCGATTTTATTTCTCGCAATTCTGATTTTATTTCTCGCATTTGCAAGTTTATATCTCGCAATTCTGACTTTATTTCTCACAGTTGCAAGTTTATTTCTCGCAGTTGCAAGTCTCTATCTTGCAATTCCAACTTTTTTTCTCACAGTTGCAAGTTTATATCTCGCAATTCCGACTTTTTTTCTCGCAATTCTGATTTTATTTCTCGCATTTGCAAGTTTATATCTCGCAATTGCAAGTCTCTATCTTGCAATTCCAACTTTTTTTCTCACAGTTGCAAGTTTATATCTCGCAATTCTGACTTTTTTTCTTGCAGTTGCAAGTTTGTATCTCGCAATTCTGACTTTATTTCTTGCAATTGCAAGTTTATATCTCACAATTCTGACTTTATAACTCAGTTGCAAGTTTATATCTTGCAATTCTGAATTTTCTTGCAATTACAAGTTTATATCTCGCAAATCTGACTTTATTTCTTGCAATTGCTACTTTATATCTCGCAATTCTAACTTTATAACTCACAATTGCAAGTTTATATCTTGCAATTCTGACTTTATAACTCGCAATTGCAAGTTTATATCTTGCAACTGTGAGAGAAAAAGGTCAGAATTGTGAGATAAAAAGTCGCAATTACATTTTAAATTGTTTTATTCCGTGGCGGAAACAAGGTTCCATAGTAAACAGTTATTTTAAATTGTAATAATATTTAACAGTTTTACTGTTTTTACTGTATTTTTGATCAAATAAAGGCAGCCTTGGTGAGCAGAAGAGACTTCTTTCAAAAAACATGGAAATATCGTAATTTTTCCAAACATTGAGCGGTAGCGTATATAGATTTATGATTTCTAACTTGAGTCCTAAACATAGCGATAGCGATTCTTCTTGAATATAAACTTGTGTAAGCACTTTAGCGAGTGCCTCTTCTCAAAACACGTCCCGCTTCGATACCGAAGTGGGGAAAGGGTTTAAAAGCACAATAAAACTGACGTTGTTTTTCTTTTCCTTTGTCGCATTATCTCTGTTTGGTTTCTCAGTTTCATGTATTTTTTTTCAGTGGACCTGTGTTGTTTCCTTCTGCGTAGGTGATTGTAAATATACACTCGGTTAGCAGCAGTTAAACAGTGAGTTCGCTTTGTGGGTTACTATGGGTTGCTTTTTGCATTTTCATTGCTTCTGTTCGGACATTTTCTAGCATCAACCCACCCGAAGTATATTTGATGACACAAATGTGTACAGTAACGTGCGTGTGTGTGTTTTTTAATCTGTACTTGTAGACTAATGGTGAATAAATTTGGTTGATTCAGCCATTCGTACGTATTGTCTGCTAGTTTTGAATAGGAATCATCCTTCCCTTTGCTTTCAAGATCTCTGACATGTTGAACAAGCAGACAAAAGCAATCAAAAGCAATCAAGATGAGAAAATGAGTGACGGAAAATTAATGATAATGGAAGATATGCCTTTAATACTCTATTATATACAATCAAATCTGCGTATACCCTCGAGATGGATGTTAATTAACAGCCTTCTGTCTATGATGTTTACCATCAGTCTATCAAGGATTTCCCATGATGCTTTGCCACGGCAATGATAGTCTGCACAACTCTGAAGGGGATTTGTGTTGTTTTATTGTGTTGGTTCTCAATAAATAAGGTTTTAATGAAATGTATGATTTTCTGACGTTCACACACAGATGCCCTATCTTAAGTCTTTTTTTTTTTTTTTAGTTTATGAAATATTAGATTAAACTCACTGTGTCGCACATAACCAAAAGATGGCTGATGATAAAATAGACACCATTTACAAGGGTGTCAAAGGAAGGTTTGGGGTTCAATAAAAGTTAAGCTTTATCAGTAGCATTTGTGGAAATGATATTGATTACCATAGAAAATAATTCCAAATGATTATTAATTGATTTAAAAAAATATATATATATATTTGTTTATTTATTAAAAAACTTAAAACCACAGAAAATAATTTCAAATTGTTATTGATTTGTTTATTTTAAAAGTTCAGAATTTATTTATTTATTAAAGTTTATTTTTTATTAAATAACAAAAATAAAAGTAACATTTATTTTAATTATTTATTTAAAAAGCTTACAACCACAGACAATTGTCTTAACTTTTTTGTTTGTTTATTTGTTAAAAAGTTTAAACACAAATCAAGTCAAGCTCTATTGACAGAATTTGTAGCATAATGTTGATTATCGCAGAAAATAATAACAACTGAACAATTAATTGTGTGTTTGTTAAAATAGCATAAAACCACAGAAAATTATTTCTTAACTATATTTGAAAGTTAAATGCATTTGCATGAATTCTTCCTTTAAAATGTGCATTGTTTGAGTCGTGAAGTGTCTAAATGGTCATTTTAGCAGAAGAGTGGCTGTTTACTGACTCTAAATTATCATGACGAGTGGAAATAATTGCTATCGCATCGCTGAAAACTTTGGTAAGTGATTTAATTGCACTGATCTCATGTTAACACGATGTTTAAGTTTAGTAGAGAATGCTTTTGAAACCATGTGTATTTTAACATTCATTGAATAGCCCTATATATAGACATCCATTGTAAATGTATTGCTCTAAACACTATTTCACAATTATTATTTTTTAAATTCCAATCTGAATTAGACTAATAATAAATGTCTTCTCTTTTTGTTTTATTTCAGGTAAATACTCCTCATCTTCACTGCAGTTTTACAAAAGCTGTCAGCGAAATCACTTCATGTATCTGTATTTTCTGTCATATTCGTGCATGTAGTTGGTGTTTTTCTGCTTGTGATTTATTGATGAGCCTGCTGTGTTTTCAGTGCAACTGTGATGCTAGTAAGAGACACTCTGACAGCTTCTTGACTTTTAATCTTCAACAGCAGGATTCTTACCTGATATTTTTTTCAGTGCGCAGAACATTGAAGGAAGCAAATGATTCCCAGCGGCTGCGAATGTCCCTGTTTGATTGGCTGTTCACTTGAAGGGCTTTGCTTGTCACTCCTTTACTATGAACACATTGTGCTGTCCGACTGTTTGTAAGATTTGCAGTTTTTTTCAAAAGTTTTGTTCAGTCATTGTGATTTGTTTTGTGAGTCCGATCTTTAGTTCTGACTGTCCACATTATCAGTGTACCATTGATGAAATCGGACATTGTTCAGTGTGATCAATATATGGGATATCAACACCAGTTACTGTATCATGTCCATCATGACACATTCTGACAGCATAAACACACTACTGTACACACACACACACACACACACACACACACAGTCCAAAACTTTTTCTTTGGCAATGAGAGGTGAAATTTACTGACCTTAATTATTCCACAAACAACCAGAACTGTAGTTGTAGATGGGTGGATGGATGGATGGATGGATAGAACAGCAGATAGATAGATAGATAGATAGATAGATAGATAGATAGATAGATAGATAGATAGATAGATAGATAGATAGATAGATAGATAGATAGATAGATAGGTTTGACTGTTGTTCTTAAAGTTTGACTTAAACCATGTAATATTGCACAACACATTTAATTTTAACTAAGCCATTTGACTTGCGTTTGGTGCTTGACAAGTATCATCTCATTTATCATCTGTACATAGTAAAAGCCACACTTGAGTGTAAATGAATGAATTCAGATGGCTGTAAACACTACTGTACTACAGGTCACAGTCACACCACGTCCCAAACACAACAGATAGATAGATAGATAGATAGATAGATAGATAGATAGATAGATAGATAGATAGATAGATAGATAGATAGATAGATAGATAGATAGATAGATAGATAGATAGATAGATAGATAGACAGACAGACAGACAGACAGACACCTCACTATCATAAAGGCCTCGGTCTGTGCTGTTAAATGATCACCGTAATGACCAGATGGACAATATTATCGCCTTTAATGTCGGGAGGAGAACAAAAAACAAAACCTTTCAAAGAGTAGCTCTCCGTCGTAAATGAAATCTCGGATCTTGCAGGATACAATCAATCTCTTAAATGGTTTTCAGCCGAACACGTTCACACATTAACAGATTATTATTCATCTCTTTGTCATTAATGATTCTCCTCTATGATATTGTGTCGTGTTTTACAGATGTTTTGTGTGTCTTTGATTGGATGCTTTGTAGTCTCGCCTCCTCTCATGCATACAAGATCAGTCATTATTCTCAACGGCCTCTAGAACTACAATGGAGTTTACTTTATAAAATTACTACAGAGAAATCTGCAAGATATTTGGAGATATCTGGGAAGGTTGTTAGCTCAAACGTCTCGAGGAGGGAACGGAGACGCTTCGTCAGTGACTGACGAATGGGGGTTTCGCTTAGAAGCCTATCACCTTCGAGTTTTTACAAAACGAGCCAATGGCAAAACAATGCCATGGGTCTGCGGAATTTGCAGACTTGCAGAATACACATATGAACCACGAGCGGGCTGCATATGGAGGGTATCCAGCCCGCAGGGTGGAATCTTTCAACCCCAGGGGTGGCAAGGTGGCTTGCCAAGGGAAAGACACACGCTCAGAGAGGCTTACAGACTTACAGTCGCCCAAGGGTGGGAAGCATGCTTATGGAGGAGTGGAGTGTGCCCGAACCCAAAGGGGGCACAGTCGACCTTGCTGCTGGTATGCCAAAGCAATGGCGTCCACTATCCAGTGAGACAACCTTTGCTTGGAGAGAGCCTTTCCCTTCAGCTTCCCACCATAACAGACAAAGAGCTGGTCTGAGGTCCTGAAACACTGCGTTCTGTCTACGTAAGCGCGGAGGACGCGTACTGGACAGAGCAGTGCCAAGGCTGGGTCTGCCTCCTCCAAGGGCAGCGCTTGCAGGTTCACCACCTGATCTCGAAAGGGAGTGGTGGGAACCTTGGGCACGTATCCAGGCCGGGGTCTCAGGATCACGTGAGAGTTAGCCGGCCCGAACTCCAGGCACGCTTCATCAAGCGAAAATGCCTGCAGGTCCCCTACCCTCTTGATGGAGGCCAATGCAACCAGGAGCGCTGTCTTCAAAGACAGGACCTTAAGCTCAACTAATTACAAAGGCTCAAAGGGAGCACTCTATAGGGCAGATAAAACCACTGCGAGGTCCCAAGAAGGTACAAGAGGAGAGCGAGGAGGATTTAGTCTCCTCGCTCCTCTAAGGAACCTGATGACCAGGTAATGCTTCCTCAAGGACTTACCTTTAACTGCATCGTGATGTGCAGCGATAGCGGCAACATACACTTTGAGGGTGGAGGGAGACAGCCTTCGCTCCAACCCATCTTGCAGGAAGGAAAGCACGACACTGATCGGGCATTTTCTGAGGTCTTCTCGGCGAGAAGAGCACCAGGTGACGAAGAGCAGATCACTGCACAGACCAGCAGCAGGAATGAGATCTCGCTGGAACACGCCGTCACACCAACACCGCTGAAGAGTCGCTCGTCTCGTATCTAGAACTCGTAGACAGCTTGCAGTGGAGAGGAGTGAAGAGAACACTCGGCTCTGAAGCAAAAACATAATGCGAGATCGCCGCGCTGTTTCCTTTATACCCACGCGGTGGGGCGGAGTTGCGCTATGCAAATTCCGCAGACCCATGGCATTGTTTTGCCATTGGCTCGTTTTGTAAGAACTCGAAGGTGATAGGCTTCTAAGCCAAACCCCCATTTGTCAGTCACTGACGTAACTCGGAGTGACTGAACGAAAGGGAACATTATTATTGCAGTAACATACACGGACATCAAAACAGACTTTGAAAATCCTCTGGAGCCGAAGGTGCTTTGTAAAAAAAAAAAAGTAAATGACAAAATGGTAAACACTGACTTCCCTTTGATGCAATAGTTTGATCTTTCTTTTAAGGCTGTTTTGTTGTTTTTCAGGCCTGTCTTCAGAGAGAAGGTGGGTCGTATAATGCAAATTATTTAGTGCGCGCATAACTGAAACATCATCAACTGAAGAATGCATCTGTTGGCAGATGAGGACCAGATGTTTGGTGTAAGTGTTTTAGTTTTTAATTATGTTTACATATTGGATAGCTGTGATCACCAATGCTTCAATGAGGCGCTCTATTACTGTATTTTAATTAGTGCTGGGCAGCGATTAATCGCATACAAAATAAAAGTTTGTGTTTACATAATATATGTGTGTTTACTGTGTATAATTATTTTGTATATATAAATACACTCATATGCATGTATATATTTAAGAACTATTTGAATGTATATGTATATATATTTATACATAAGTTATATTTTATATAAATATTTAATATACAAATAACACATTTTTCTTAAATATATGCATGCATGTGTGTATATTTATATATACAACATAATTATACACAGTAAACACACATATATTATGTAAACACAAACTTTTATTTTGGATGCAATTAATCATTGCCCAGCACTAATTTAAATTGAAATCCACCAACAGTGATGTTGAATATCTAGTTCAGTCCTGAAACTCTAGAGGGCGCAGGCTGATCGGTCCTTTACATGCATTCTGCAACCAATCACATCATTACCGCATGGCACAAGCTGATTGGCCTCTGCTGATCCTGCAGCCAATGATATTGCTTGCTCAACATTTAAATGGTTCAGTGTTTGCTGTAAGCTAGTTCCTCTGAACCCCTCCACCTCCCCAGCTCCACCTGCCTAAATCTGATACAGGATTTATGTGTGTGTCTTTATACAGCAGCAGCAGATCTTACATGCTCACAGCAGCGTCTCTGTGTGTATTAGCAGTAGCAAGTCTATACTTGCTCTGCAACAGCAGTAGCGTAACATATCTAAGACCAAATACATTAACTTTGCCACATTAAATTGTATTGAATTTTAGTGTAAGCCAGGATTTTTTCGTGCAATCTCCATTGGTTTCAATACAGTAAGACTTAAAGTAAGACTAAAACTTTCAGTATGTTTGCATTGTATACCCAATTTACCATGGAAATGAATTGTTATTCAGTAAAAAAATACCACATTTAGTGTTACTAGACAAAAAACTGTTGATTTGATGCCACAAAAATATTGTATAAAGTCATTTAAAAATAGAAATAAATCTTCAATGATCCTTTATATTTTTCTACATGAATTTGCTAGAATGCTGAAATGCACCAACAGCGATGTTTTGTGTATTTGATGAGATTTTTGGGGAAATCTTTTTGTGCATTTTGTCCTAAAGTCTCTGTGTGGTGTTTTTAATATGCTTTAAGACAAACCATGTGAAAATTCATAAGTCAACACCATTGCTGAGGATTTTCTCTTTAAAACTGCAGTGAATCAAAGACAGTCTCAAAAACAACGGTGTGAAATCGCTGGTGTTTCTGACGTCACAAACTACCTTGTAAACCAATCAGATCAACATGTGATCGTCAACGAGTGGATCTCTGAGCTGCTGTGAGTGAGTGGAGGCGGGGCTCATTTGCATATTCATAGAACCGCGTATACTACATGAGACAAGGGTGTAGAGTTACATTTTGGTGATTGAAGATGAGTTTTAAGGGATAGAATTATTGACTAAAGGGGGCCTTTAAAGCAATCATCATTGGTTTCAATACATGCTCTTACAGTAAGACTAAAACTTAAAGTATGTTTCCATAGTATACTGTAGTTTTTTTCTTGACATGACCCCTTTAAGAGCACAAGTTTTAGATGGATGTTAGCGCAGCAGGACGGATGGTCCCGTTCCAGCAGAACACAAACGCCCCCGTCCCTTTACACTCCGGGACCGTGGGGTGATACATCTTTCCGGACACGAGAACAATGCCTGCGAGCTCTAATTCTTCATGACAGCACTGTAAATGGGCCACAGATATGGCTGCTGTTATGAGAGCAACCATTTGCATTTAGATGGAAAAAAAAAGAAATGAGGTTAGTTTGAGAACAACAGATGTCAAATGGTCAATCAAGAAACTACCTAAACTATATATATTCTTGATGAAGTTTGGGGTCAGAAGGATTTTAATATACATTTTTAATGTTTTTGAGAGAAGTTAAGAAATTCAAAGTTTAAGCCAGCAGAACTTGCCGATTTTTATTTTGTACTCATGCATTTTATACATAATTGCTCTTAACTTGAAATATTTCAGTAAGCTAATTTATACATTTAACGTAAAATTATCATGTAATCTCAACTTAAATATTTTTAGTAGTGGAAACTTGGCTAGCTAACTAGCTAATTCAGTAAATTATAACTTAATGCTTTGATAGCATTAGTATAGCACAGCAATTGCTGAATGAGTACAGGAATTTAGAACAATAAACATGTACCTGTTCTCAAACCAAGTTCATGCTCCACTCGTCACCATGATGACCCTCCAAAAAACCCAACATAACAAAAACTCTTCTAAATTAGCATTGTAAAACATTAAATGCTATACTAAATCTCCCACTTAACATTAATCTTGCACCAAAAACATTATATAAACTTAATTTTAATATTTACTCTCCCTTTCGAGTGTCATGGCAAATCATGCTGGGAAATAGAAATCCCAGCCCAGTTTCAGCTAAGTTTGTCTAAATTAAAAGAAACAAGTTCATAAAACTCAAAACGTTGAAACAATTCAGATTACTTAAAATGTGTCAGTTTTGTTCTAAATACTCATAAAAGTTCATTTGATTGAAGTCATTTGATGAATTTAAGTTCATCCTACTCAATCCAAATAATAATATTTTTGTGGAAACTGTGATACATTTTTCCCAGGATTCTTTAATGAATAAAGTTCAAAAGAACAGTGTTTATTTAAAATAGAAATCTTCTGTTACATTATAAATGTCTTGATCAATTTAATGCTTCCTTGATGAATATAAGTATTAATTTCTTTAAAATGAATACCAAAATTTAGAGTTGCTGCTGACAATGTTTAATATTTTCAGCCCCCAAATCTGAATCATACTTCACATTCATACGGTTTCTTTTTGTCCCAGTAGAAATGCATTTCAACGGTGTTAAACATGAGCGCGCTGAAAAACAGATGTCTTTGCACAGTGATTTTCTCCAGTGAATCTCGATCAGAGTTCAGGGAAGTAAACGGGAGAGCAAAAAAAAAACCTTCATGAATAATGCAGCATGTCGCTCGGTGTAAATGCTACTTTATAATAAACTGTGATATCTGAAATGTTGCGGCTGCAGAAATATGACAGCGAGAGAGCTGAGGGTAATTATTTTAACCCGGCTTAGACTGCTTGCACTGCACAAATCCTCCAAGAGACCGACAACAACAACAACAACAAATCTAAATGCAGCTTCTCTGTCGGTTTGGGAAAATGAATCAGAGCGGCTGTCTGGAATTTGCATGTAATGACTTATTTGCTTTCTGTTATTGTAAGAAAGAGAATTATACGGTATTAATACCTTTAATGTATGAATATACAAATAAATCCCTAGAGAAATCAGATTTAAATGCCTGTACCTTCAAACTTTGAGTTATTATTCAGGTATCTGCTGCAAACATGTCAACAGTTTAACTGAACTAACTGCTCTAGCGCCTCGTGTGGCAATGCTGAGAATGCAGTACTTGCTTTGTTTGAACAGTGGTTTGTGAAAAAACAAGCTGGTGTGGATACAACAATTTTCATTAATGTACTCAAATGCAAAGTTATGTTTTGAGTGTGTGCACAAATGAGATTTAAGACCAATAGCAGAGCATCTTGAGACCAAACAATGGCATTGACATATTTTAAAGGGGACATATCATGAAAATCTGACTTTTTCCATGTTTAAGTGCTATAATCGGGTCCCTGGTGCATCTATCAACCCAGAAAACGTGAAAAGTGACAACCCAGTCATTTTGTTTTGGTAAGCCTTTCTCTGCAAACATGTCAAAAAATAAGGCGATCAGATTTCGCTCCACTTCTGACGTAGGAAGGGGATCTAATAATAATTATCGCCCCTTAATCTGCACGTATACACCCACAGCGCCGACATTTGGTTTAGCAAGCAACAACAGTGTAACCAGTTCTAAGGCAATGGCAAAAGTTCGAGCAAAGCATGTAAACTGTTCTGTCGTTGCTGCGCAGACGAGCACTGAACACTATTTGACCAAAAAATGTCACAGCTGTCTTATAAAACCTCAGGGAACTGAGTCAACTTGTGTAAAAGTTAAACACGACTGTACATGCAAGTCTATGAGATGAATCAATGTAACTCCACAACAACTACATAATAAATGTATCCGCTAACCATTCAGAAACATCCAGGTGCTTCTAAAAGTTGCAACCTCTTCCTGAGTCTCTCTGTGGTTATTTCTGGGATGTTGGATGACTGAGATTATTTGCTGTTATGTTATAGAGACAGAGCGCAACGCGTCATAATCTGAAGGCCACGCCCACACCCAGGGGGAAAACAAACCAACGGTCTCCATTGACTTTGCATTGCGAGAGGCTGCCTCCTTGTCATTTCTTGCTTCTAAGAAAAGACAGAATAATGCCTAAAAGCTGCTATGTGACAAGGTGTACAGCAAACAAGCTAAGAAACCCAGAAATAAGTTTTCATAAGCTGTCGACCCCAAAAAACGAGTGTTTAGGACATAAAAGTGGATACAGGCTGGAACGAATGGGTAAATTGTGGGATCCTGACACTCAGTATGCACTAAAAATACACTACGTGTGCAGTAAGTTAAACATTTGGTCACTGGTGAGTCAAATATCCAAATGTCAGCTTTATATATTATATTTCTGTAAGATAAACTATCCTGTGTTGCCGATTACGGTCTCCTCCAGCGGGCGTGCGTACGTTAGTTCTCAGAGTAATGAGACACGTGATGCTCTGTCTCAACTGCCTGTATCCACTTTTATGTCCTAAACACTCGTTTTTTGGGGTCGAGAGCTGATAAAAACTTATTTCTGGGTTTTTTAGCTTGTTTGCTGTACACCTTGTCACACAGCAGCTTTTAGGCATTTTTCTGTCTTTTGTTAGAAGCAAGAAATGACAAGGAGGCAGCCTCTCGCAATGCAAAGTCAATGGGGACGGTTGGTTTGTTTTCCCCCTGGGTGTGGGCGTGGCCTAAATGCGCTCTGTCTCTATAGGCGGATCTTTTGTGACGTCATTGTTTATGTTTGCCGCGTTGCATCACGGGAATCGTGTGGCAGGAAACACCGCTAGATACCTGTAATTTGATTGTTTTGCACGTTTGGAGGAGGATTTAGAGAAGAGGATGGTTCACTCTTGCTGTGTGGTCGATTGTACGGCTCGTTGGGGGCCTGATAAAAAGTTTTTTCGAATTCCCTCCGAAAAGGATCGCGAAAAACGAAAGAAATGGTTGCGTGCAATTAGGCGATTGAACCTGGACGCTCCGAAGCCTGGATTCCTAACGTTACTGATCGAGTTTGTGAGGCTCATTTTGTTCATGGTAGGCCTAAGTCTTAGTGACTATGTATTTATATAAGATTGAATAAAATAAAAAAATAATAAAACTGAGTCAAATCAACCGAGTCATATGTTTTCGCGTTCTGATTTAGGTGTCCCAAACCGCGATCCACAGCACCCAGACTACCGTATTTTCCGCACTATAAGCAGGCGCACCTTCAATGAATAGCCTATTTTATAACTGTTTTCATATATAGGGCGCACCGGATTATAAGGCGCATAGAATAGAAGATACTGCAGTCAAACGTTTGACTGGGTTTGCGTTATGCAGTGGTCACCAACCTTTTCAAGCCTATAAGATCACATCCAAGTCCAAATGTAAACCAAGATCTTCCACTTGCAAAAAAATATGAAACAAAACAAGTGGCTGAGCTGTAAAACCTTGTTTATACTCGACGCGTCCGCATGAGCGCGAAGGTAATAAAACAACTAATATCCGTCTGCTCGGGCAGATTCGGCTTAACAGCGCGCGCGCCTCCGCATCCGCAGATGCACGACTTTGAGCCGAATCTGCCCGAGCAGACGGATATTAGTACATCTCATCATAACCCAGTTTGCGCGTCTAAATCAGTTGTATGGTCTGGTGTTCAGTCTAAAACAAAACAGTTGCGTCAAGTATAAATGCCTCGTCTGTTTGGGGAGTTGCACGCACAGTCAGCGGAGATCTCATATGGGCTTTGAATAACTTCGATTTTGTCACCAATACAAATTTTGAGCTTCTCTCCAAACCTCCTCCGGTCTTCAGATGTTAAAGTGCTTATATATTGTGGATTTTGCCCGCTAACTCTCTTGAAAGTGCTCGTCGCGTCTTTACAGCCCGCAATACTGTTTGATTAGTTGCCACACAACCACTCGCGCATGCGTACAAAGATGTCAACAAAGATCCTCCTATTGCTGGGGTATTCGAAGCTCGTGTAAAGGATCGGCTTTCTTCTGAACAGAGGCGGGAGCAGCAGCTCATCTGCATTTAAAGGGCCACACACAAAAACTGCGCGTTTTTGCTCACACCAAAAGGGGAAGATTTGACAAGCTATGATAAATGTTCCGGGGGTATTTTGAGCTGAAATTTCACAGACACATTCTGGAGACACAAAAGATTTAAATTACATCTTGTGAAAAGGGATATAATATGTCACCTTTAAGATATATCAGTGCAAGTTACTTTCAGTTCTGTCAGGACCACTACGATTGACAATTAGCATACAGTTAGGGTTGGCGGTATGGTTCAGTTCTGGGCAACTCCCTGCGATGCAGCCTAGCAATAACCCCCCTTAGGGTAAACAGAACAGAACCAACATGAATGTATTGCAGATATCATTAATTCAAGATTTTAAAATACAACATAATTTGAGAATTTATTCTGATTCAAGGGGAATCACAATGCCATACTGACTGACGAGCGGTGGAGCTGCCGAGGGAGGATTGTAATTAGCACCTGAGAAACGCGATAGCTGATGGTAATACTGAAGGAGCTAATTGATAGGCGTCGTATTCCTATAGGTAGACGTGGATCAGCTGAGAGTCAGCTGATGCGAGCTTGACTAACGTGACCTGCCAGAACTGACGCTACGCTTAATTTAAAACAGCTCAAACATGCATTTCAGTCTGGGACTAGCTTAAGCATTCTCTGTGAAACCTGGCATTAGTGCATGAATCATATAGACTGTTTTGATGCTTTTATGGTGCTTTTGTGTCTATTGTAAACTGTTTTCATTTTCCACTTTCTTTTTAGCTTTGCATGCAAGAAAGCAAGTTGTGTTTGGAGTGACATGCAGGTGTGTAAATGATGACAGAATTTACATTTGAGGTGATTTTCTATTGGTTCCCAGGGCATTGTGGCTCCTGTGGGAGTGGAAATCGAGATGAGAAACGAAATGTGCAGCTGGGAACTTCTGAGGGGCTTAAGGAGGAATCGATTCTTCACCTCAGAAGAACTGAAAATGCAATCGACAGTCCTGTGAGAGTCCGGATTCACCTTTACCCTTCGCCGCTGGAGATCTCAGGTCAGAGTATTGAAACGCTGATCTGTGCTTCACCTGTTGCATGTCATTGAAGTGTTTGAGCCTGTGAAACTGAGGAAGAGGAGCATGACTGTCATTTTACAACTGGGAGAACAAAGACTTGCATGTTTATTCGGTTGATTGAGTGCTCTTAATCTATAGCCTAAACTTAACCAAATTTAACATGGTAAAAATGTTTTTAGGCTTAGGCTATTGTGACTTTAGAAATGCTGTTGATTTGGTTAATGCCACTAAAATAAAAATAATGCTAAAAATAGACTAAATTTATGATGGGCATGGACATGGTAAAAATTTTTATTTGGCACAAAATACCACACTTATTATTACTATTGGAAAAACTGTATTCATTTGGTTAATACCATAAAAAAGAAGAAAATTCTGTAAAAAAAAATAAATATATATATATATATATATATATATATATATATACAAAATAACAAATAACAAACATTACCATGGTAAAAATGCACAAAATACCTCAATTGTTTTTACTATAGAAAAACTGTATTGATTTGGTTAATACCATAAAAAAAATAAGTAAATAGCTTAATAAAAACAGAAAAAAGACAACCATTGAAAAATAATATTTGGTACAAAATACCACAATTATTAATTTTGTTAATGCCATAAAAAAATGTAATAAAAATGAAAAATGACAAAAAATTACCACGTTAAAAAAAATGATTCAGTGCAGAATACCACACTTATTATTACTATTGGAAAAACTGCATTCATTTGGTTAATGCCTAAAATAAGAAGAATTTATTCAGAATAAATTTACCATGGTAAAAATGCACAAAATACCACAATTGTTGTTACTTTTGAAAAACTGTATTGATGTAGTTAATGCCACAAAAAAAAGACCAAAAAAAATGTGGGAGGAAAAGACAGAACAATTACCATGGTAAAAATGTTATTCGTTACAAAATGTATTGTTACAAAAAAATAAATACTGTCATTTCAAATTTTAAATAAATGACAGAAAAATGATGAATGCTTAAATAGTTACATCAGTGTTTTATTATGATTTTACTGCTGGAACAAAATTGCTGTGTTTTTACAGAAACTATGTTTACCATGGTACACTGTTGTTTTATATTTCTCCACAGATGCTTTCATATAAAAGTGGCTTACACAAAAAACATTTAGTTTCTGCGACAATTATGTTTCAAAAATGAAATGTAGGAATAAAACTAAAGTGCTCCTATAAGAATAAACTCCCAATAAAACTCACCTTTCAACATTGCATCTTATGAGAATATTGAGACATTTGGGCTTCCTATAAAAAGTTATTGTTATTGAATTCTTTTATTTTAAAAGCCATATAGGACAGTGGTAAAGCCCTGCTGGAATGTCAACAGTGAGTCGTTCACATTCAGAATCAGACAGAGAAAGTGCTTTGGGTGAAAGATGAGTTAATTCACATTTGTTAGAACTGTATTGAGACCAAACCTCATGCTTTCATAAAAGAAAAGTTTTGATTATAAGTGCATTTCATGCATTCACAATAAGTTCACCCCACTCCTTCCTTTTGCAGTAAATAAGTCCAAATATCCCCTTCAGCATATAAAATATTGTCATAGAAACTGTAGATTCTGTGCAAATTATCAATTAGCAACTTAAACATATCAATTTGCTGCAAAATATCAACTAGCAACTATAAGTCACTTTGGATAAAAGCATCTGCTAAATGATTGACCATAAATGTAATCTTTTTTAATATGTATTGTGAACTCTTTGCCTCTGATGAAAGAAACAGCTTGCAAAACAAAGATATTAGTGTTGTAGTTAACAACAGCAAAAAAATAACATCATAAAGACCATAATCTCAAAACAGCAATTATTTATTCATGCTAGAAAACATGCTGGGAGTTTGCAAAGCCTTTAAAGCAACAATATGTAATTTTTTTCGCCGCTAGGGGTCGCTAACCTCTTACAATAACAAAGGCGTAGGTTGATGACGCAGTGATAAGCGGAATGATGGAACTTGTCGTCATGCCGATGGATCTAATAATGTTTATGGATGAGTGAATACATTGATGTTTTTAACATGACTGTGGTATGAAGCAGAGTGTGATTGCTAATGAGAGACAGATATCAGCATCACACGCGAGTCCAGCAGAGATAAAGGAATGAGGACATTTCATTCTACCGAACTAACTTACCCACAAGTGCTGAATTACTACTCACACAGGTCAGTTTATTAGACGAATTAAACTTGTGAGGTAACGCAGTGCTGTTTCACTTGGTCTAGCGTTACACTATCGCACTAAACTGAGTGTGTTGAAAGTTATAATGTTATTCTGTGTGTTAGTCTGTTGTCTGTATGAGACTAGCAGTAAGCTAGATCAACATTAGAATAACAAACTGATCATAATTCTAACATTTCATCATGTTGAGCTACATAACAATTTGTTTTATGTACATTTGCTCACCTGTCTAATAAAGCACATGCAAGAGCGGCGTCTCTGTCAAGTCCAAGTTAGTCGTGGACGTGGAGCTCTCGGCATCTCGAAAACGGCACGCTATTATTGATCCTCGTTTTAGTTCTCCTTTTGTCCCAATGTCTGCTTGCTATGGTCCATAATGTTTGAACGAAACAACAACAGCGTGATTGTGCCGCTAGACGCATCTCCACATCTGTCGCCATGGTTACTATGGCAGTACGAGCGGAAACCAGGGATAACGCGGATATTACGTCATTGACAGGAGACAAGTGAACAGGGAGGGACATTATTTAAAACTGGAATTTCTCTGAAATTAAAAATCTTTGGGAACTTTTGGGATATTTAAGTACACAACTGCAGGAAATATTTCACACTGTGCAAGTGATTTTTGGATATTTTATTACAAAAATCTTACATATTGTAGCTTTAAGACATAAAGCAACTTTATCTAATTAAATTGTTTATTTAGACTCTGTAAGGCTAGTTGAGATGATATTTGGGGGAATATAGCTGATCTAATGTGTTTGTGTAATATAGATTCATAGTAATAATTTGTTGTTATCTGTGATTTAAAATGCCCTGCATGTTTAATTAGATTTTAATCGCTTTGCATTTGCAATTGCATGCAATTGCTATTTTACAGAGGAACTTTTAAAAAAAATATATTATTATACTTCTGTTGCAAGCAGCACAATTAGCCTCTAAATGTTGTGCAATACAGTGATTTTACCACAGTAAAGGAAAACTCCACTTGTGTCATGCCTAAGAATACACTCTTTTCCACCATGGTAAAATCAATGTAAAGGAGTGTAATGTTGATGATTTCTTGTTTTCCTGTTGCTCTGAATGTCAACAGCGCTGCTGTAATTTTCTCTCCTCCACAGAAAGGGAGTCTTGTTCAGGATCTTTGGCCTCATAACTCTTCGTTATTGCTTTGGCTGACTTTACCGCGGTAAGCGCTGACAGGGGCCTTTGTGCTCTTAGAGGAACGACGTGTATTACAGGAGTCAATGGGTTCAGATCCGGCTTGAGATTCTGGATGCGAAGGGCAGACGCAGTGCAGAGGATTCAAGAGCTTCACAGTTTTCATGTCTTTACAGGTGAAGTGTTTAGGATGTTCAGATAGTTTGTGTTGTGTTGTTTAAGGTTAAGAGTCAGTCACTGGTAGTTTCAACTCCTGAAGAATGAAACTCTGTGACTCTGAGGCTCTGTTTACACCTGGTAAGATGTGTTTTGGTCGATCGGATCACAAGTAGACGAGGGAGACTCATACACGTTTACACCTGGTGTTTTAATGCGTCTCTTTTGTCCACTTTCAACCACTTCTGTCCTGATGTCTTCGAGGAGAGGGTCTATGGGCGGGTAAATGTGTGCGTTTTTTCAGATTTTTCAATCTAATGGACAAAATAAGCTCACACAATTTACATATGAATTCAACTGGAGACGACGGAAAAACATACGGAGAACATCAGCTTTAGTTTCTGCTCTGACAGTCGTAAGACCAGCCGAACGCTGTGAGTGTGTGTTAGAAATCAGGAATGGAGAGAGAACATTGTGATTGGTACATTTTTCATCTTCAAACCAAACTTGGGTCTTCAGCCGACAGTTTAAATCCCGTCTGGTTCGTGCACTTCCCATAATGTTTACACATTTGGTCAGTAGACGGAGAGTAGATGGTCTTTCAAACACATTCGACCACATGAGCGTTTACACTATGAAAGCAATCCGGTCAAATGTGTTTTCAACTTCCTCTGGAAGTAGTGGAAAGTGGACAAGCTCAAAACGTTTTAGACCCCGTTTACAGGTGTATTTAGAGTTGTCCACTTGTGATCCGATTGACCAAAATGCATCTTAATACCAGGTGTAAACAGGGCCTAATGCTTTCAGAACATTGATCTGATTGATTGTCATGTCAACTTCTGACTCAACCAATGACGTGAGTTTGGGGGCGGGACTATCTGTTTAATAGCCATCAATATTTTATGTTTTTCGTCAAAATATCGATAAAAAAAACATCAATATTTGTGCAGTTTAGTTTAATGCTGCACAGAACTTCACACAAACTCGATATGCAATTCCTGAATAGCTGTTTCCATTTGCCTATTTTTATGTGCATTTTGATATATCACATAAAAACATGCTGGATGGAAACGGAAAGATACGAATACATTCGCATAATTGTGATCAATTGATGTGGATACATTTTTTATCCAATAAGAAGACATGCGCATAAACTAGTATGGAAACACATTTACCGAATAAATCCCTCAATGTGCAAGAAAAAACTAACATGACTTTGCCTCAACAGAGGATGTGATTGGATAACTGGACTAACCAGCGGACCAATCGCATCACAGCATCTCAATATCATGTTGGTTTGGTCAGTCTGAAATATCAAAACCTGAGTCAAACATCCGCATCTGAACGCAAGATAATATGACAGCGTTTATTGCGTATCATCTGTCCGTTCTGAAGCACAAGTCATTTTTGATAGAGGAAACAAGAACCACATTTTCTTCCCCGACTGCAGCAACTTCCATTTTTATTACAGATATTTTGCACCAATTTCCCATGTAAGTGACGATTTTGTTCTCTTGAACACATGAGATGGAAACTCTGCTTTATTCAAAATCGTTTTATGCGAAATTCCAATTTTGTGCGCAAGTTAAATTCACCACTTTGAATGGAAACATGCTGATGAAATATGTGCCTCCAATGCAGCAAAACTCAAAGGATCAATGGACATGTATTTACATTTCAGAAAACAGCACTGAAATGTAGAACTTAAAGGGGCTGTGTAATGAGAAATCAAATGTTGCCTCACCTTATGAAATAAAAGTTTATTGTACTATGATAGTAACCGTTTGAGCAGCATATTTCATTTGCAATGGTTTTATTAAAAAATATTGGTGTTAAACATTTGCAGTTACAGTGTTTGCATAAAAGACGTAAAAATAAATAATTTATTGTAATATTATTACAATATTGGTGCAAAAAAATGGACCAAACATTATCAATAAACCTCTGAGGAAAAAAGTAAGATCTGGCTTATATTATGTTTTCTGACGTCACAGACAGAGAAGGAACAGTCTGTGCTTTGATTCAGTGTTCGTTTATCAAGCCCTGTTCATCATTCTCATCTCTTGAAAACTTGCTTTCACTGGAAATATTATTGAGTACAAACATGTCAGTTTTGAAATTATCTTCCCTAATGAAATCAGTGTGTTGAACACCCAGTGTTTGCTCTCTCTCTCTCTCTCTCTGTAAAGTCAAATGTCTCTGACTCGCTGTGTTTCTCTAACGCAGGTTTTCAAATGTGCATGTTAACTATTACCTAAACAGACTCAAAAGTTTTCTGTTTGATCAGAGATGATGAGCTGTTTACTCAGACATCCTCACAGCACACAATAATTATGAAATAAACATCCTAATATCCTGCAAGATGCGCCATCGATTCATTTTTGATGTCTGTTGTTTCTGAAACCCGAGATGAGAGCAATCTGTCGGAGAAAACATCTGAAACACCATTCAAATATTAATGAATCTGCAGAGAATGGATGGATTAACTTATTGTTTATGGTGAAATTGTGTTGTATGCAGTTTTTCAGAGATGCTCTCTGACTGTCAAACAGTTAGGGTCTTGATTAAGGCAAACCTAGCTTGTTTCCACCACAGAATAAAACATTTCAAAAGATATTGCAAATTTATTTCTCAGAATTGCGAGATATAAAGTCAAAATTGCGTGTTATAAAGTCCGAATTGCAAGATATAAACTACCATATATACCAATTCTGACTTTTTTTAATCACAATTGCGAGTTTATATCTCGCAATTCTGACATCTTTTCTCAGAATTGTGAGATGTAAACTTGCAACTGTGAGTTATAAAGTCCAACTCTAAAGGGAAAAAAAGACTGACATTTTTCCTCAGAATTGCGAGTTTATATCTCACAATTTTAACTTTATAACATGCAATTGTGAGATATAAAGTCAGAATTGTATGATATAAAGTCGCAATTGCCTGTTATAAAGTCAGAAATGCAAAATATATACACGCAATTCGGAGAAAAATAGTCAGAATTGAGAGTTTATATCCCGCAATTGCAACTTTATATCACGCAATTCTGATTTTATAACACGCAATTGCGACGATATTTCATGTTAATTGTGAGAGATAAACTCGCAATTCTGAGAAAAAAAGTCAGTCTTTTTTCTGAGAGGAAAAAAAAAAGTCCGAATTGGGATAAAAAAGTTGCAATTACCTTTTTTATTTTTTATTCTGTGGTGGAAACAAGCTTCCATACAAACCAGCTAAAATCATCTTTATCAAGACAAAACCGTTTGTTTACAGTAAAAGATTGTAAATTATTTTTTGTTTTTTTATTAGCTTATATCAATCTAGCTTATTGCAATGTGCAACAAGTAGAGTAACATTATGGGCCCTATCTTGCACCCAGCGCAATTGACTTTGTACACCGACGCATGTATCATTCCTATTTTGCACCCGCGCACAGCGGACTTTTCCCTCCACAGACACACGTCGGTTAACTAAGAAATACACTTGCGCTCCCTGGGGCGGTTCAGCGCAAAGAGGAGGCGTGTTCCGGCGCAAATGTTCCCTCATGCTATTTTGCAGGTTTAGAAAACAATTCCGCCACTGGCTGAAAAAAACAGTTTAAAGTCAGGTGCGTTGCGCATGTTATTCATATGCTATTTTAAGGGCCATAATCAATGTAGCGTGTGCTCAACGCGCATACACTTTGATTCTCTCATCTACACACAGACGCAGCAGTTACCATTTTTGCAAATCATACATTATTACGATAGATAGATAGATAGATAGATAGATAGATAGATAGATAGATAGATAGATAGATAGATAGATAGATAGATAGTTTATTATAAAAGCATATCTAGCTTACACATTTACCCAAATTATCATACACCTGTTAGGGGTGTGACGGTTAGTATATAACCGTGAGACCGACTGTTATAGTTGAACCCCGTCATTAGAACTCTATAACCGCCAAAACCGTGTTATTCAAATATTTTTTACAAACATTTTTTATCATAGAGAATGTTTAAATATTAATTAAAAACAATTGTTAACAGTCTGTGTTTTTAATGGCCTACTCGTTTCCAACTATTGATTCTTTGCCAAGTACCCCCTGACGACCGCCAATCATTTGAGATAGAAATAAAAGCTATGGTATAGTGATGTGCCATCATTATGAGATTTATTAAACAAATGAAAAATATTTGCAATAATAAACATTAGCAATGAACATTTGCAATGGGGAGACATGGTTTTTACCACTTAATGAAGTTTTGTTTTGTAAATCGTCAGACATGATTTTTACCACTTCATTAAGTTTTGCTTTGTAGAAAACCTTTCTTTAAAGCGAATTTCGTTTTGTACAAATTGTATCTTAATTTTAATAAATGTTTCATTAACCAATTGCATGTATTTAATAAATAAAAAGCAAAAATAGGAGACCATATAATAACCGTGACATCGAGGCTCCGATGCGCCGCGTTCACTTGCATTGCATTGTGAAGTTGAACTAGAGCGCATCTCATCGTAAATGAATGAAACTCAGCGTAGGCCTATGCCTCATACATTAGCATTAAATATCTTTGCTGCATCCTTTCTAGAACAGACAAGGGCTTTCTTGCGGCTCGCATCAGCAGAACATTGCATCGTCCATAGACCCCACAACAATCAGCGGATGGCGGGCGGGTGCGGCTTTGAAATCTGGTCAAAAAACGTTGGTGCAGATGATGAGTTTTGTGATGCGGTTGCGGATGAACTAATACCTCATCCGCTTATCTCTATTGATAACAACATTGAACACTACACAAATATTAATTTTATTCAAACTAAGTTGTCCTATAACAGACGCGGTTATGGTACGAACCGTCACATTTGACTCATGTCATCATCACCAATTCTGAAACCGGCACACCCCTAATGCCTGTTTAACCGAAGTTAATTTGGGTGTGTTTCTCCATCCCCAACCTCCCTGAGAGAACGTCGGTCTCCTCGGCTGTGAACTGCTCCTCGCGTGCACCTGGCAAATCCGCCGTTATAATAGGAATCCGCTATAGAACAAGCGCGCCTGCTCTTAAAGGGAATGTGAGATGACGCTCTGATTGGTTTATTAAATGTTACGCCCAAACCACACCTATGAATAATGAAGCTACTTCAGACCAACCCATTTTAGATTTGCGTCGGGCGCAAGAGTCTTTTATCCCGCCGGTATAATAGCAACAGCGCCCAAGACCCGCCCACAAAGTTACTTGCATTTTGAGCTTGATACTTGCATTTCAGATCGTTAAAATAGGGCCCTATAACTTTCACAGACTATGATTGTTTTGACCAAGTAAAATAGGGCTGCGTTACCTCACAATTTTAGCTGGTCAAATAAAGTGACCTGTATGAGTAATAATTCAGAACTTGCCGCGTTTCATTAGAATGAAATAAAATAATGTGAATTTAAGTGATCAAACGTAACTGTAACAAAATGGAAGTTTAGGGAAGAAGGAGGCGGAATCCGGCAAGCATCAAACGTAACTTTAATTGTAAAATAAACTTAAGCAACTCGACAACTCCCATGAATCCATGCTAATTTGCGGCTTCATCAAGCTATGCCTTTGTTAATGTTTAGAATAAGCAACCTCTAGTGGCGAAACTTACACACTTTACCTTTAAGTTTGATTATATTTCCTTTAAATAAATAGGTTTCTTATTTTGGTTGTTGACTGCAGTGCAATGGAGTGTTAATGTCTTATTCTTTAATGTTTACTGTGATATGTTACTGTCACATGTTCGAGTACTTTTTCTAAGTAAAGATTTCTTTAAAAATAAATCTACCTTCAAGAAGAAAAAGGAGCTGATTGTAATTGCTTTCATAGAAAGCATCTGTCATAAATGCTCATGTGTGAAAAGGGTGGCCGTTCAGTCAAACATACGTCAGAGAAAGATCTTTTGGGACCAGCGAGGGCTTGGTAACAATCTTTACCACACACACTATCCTACCCACACTGTGTTAAATAAATAAGGAGCCCCTGTCAAAGGAAGGGAACATGATAAATCAACACCAGTAAACAAAGAGACCAAGAGAAATGGGCCGGTCTGCCGGTGAGTACTTGCATAAGTAACTAATGTGATCACCCATCTTGACAGCCACATTAATATGTGTGTCTCATATGCTGCATTAATGCTAAACAGTCAGTTCCTGCGGTCTTGCTGTCTAATGTGACATCTACATAGGCAGCTTTTTTCACAGATTTCATTGCAATGCATTCTGAGATTGTCTTCTCCATGAAGGATGCACACAATGCTGCTTTAATTTGGAGAAATTAAATAAAGAAGCATAATTTGGAGAATATTGCCATAGCTACTGTCTAGGCAGCTCACTATAAAGTCGCCAACTAGTATTTTAGTATGATTTTGGGATAATGTTTTTTTTTGTGTGTGTGACGGTATGTCTTCTGCAGCTGTAAAATCACAAGCTCTTTAAACTTGAGTGGATTCTGATTGGCTGTAGGCTGTTATTGTATTTATCGTTCGTTCATCAGCTTGAAAAAAAAAAAAAAATCATTCTGATGGTGATTCCAATTATATCGTTTTTCTGTGTCCAAAAACGATTACTATTAGGATAGGATGACTATAACGATAACTTACGGGTCACACCAACACACGATAACATTAGTTTATAATTATGAGCGCGCGCTGCCGTTACGTCTTCTGTCAGTTTAAATGCTCGCGCTCTTTAAAGTTGGGTGGATTCTGATTGGCTGTCGATGTTTTTATCATATTAGCTTGAGAAAAAAAAAATCATTCCGATAGAGATTCCAGCGACATCTTTTCCCAGTGTCCTATGGTGTGGACGTCCCTATTAAACGTTCATTAAAACTTGTTGTGTTCGATCCATTTTGACCCAAAGATGATTTTATTTTTCCTTAAAATGTTAATCTTAAAGCATTGGACTAAAATGTAGCCTACCGACTTTGCCCGAACAGGGTTTTACTACCCAACATTTTTGGAATCATTTTTGTACTTTTGGGGGATTGGATTCAAACTTTTTGTAAACTTGTTTTCTTTCAATTAGGACAGGTTTTGTATGTATTGTTGAAATTGACATATTGAAGGCCTCATTGATTTGAGCTTATATTGGTCAAAAATCACCATTCATAGAAAATAAATGGGGGAGATTCAAAATAAGAGAAACATTTTGTTTAGAAGCATGTTCATCATGTTCATGTTCACATATTTACATGTGCGCTTGCAAAGATAAAGGCCTTGGACCTCTGCATGCGTGAACACAAACACACACATTCATGTACACAAACAAACTATTTTGAGCATTATAGGCTTTCTTTTTCACAGAGATTAACTTCATATCCTCAGATCAATGAGGCCTACGATCAATCTGTTTCAAAAATAAATACTAAACCTATATCTTAATTGAAAGAAAAAAAATTGACAAAAAAAGATTGAATCCAGTATTTGGTGATAATAATTGCTTTTTTTTTTGTAGGCCGGTCATTTTTGTAGACCGAACACCAAAGGTGTTGCAGTGTTTTTTAACACAGTGTAAAGGTAGGCCTATACTAGCAAAATAAATGTTTATCTGTTCCAGATTCTCCAACTTCAGATCCCATTTTCCGTGTTTCATGACCGATGGGTTCTCCGCAGCCTGTGTGGCTTTTGTTCGAAGCCTGGCGTGAACTGCTAGGACTGGAATACAGGGTGATTTGTCTGATTTGGAGCAGGTTTATCGAGTTAGATGTCTGGCTGCAGGGCTTTTCATGTTACGGTGAAGAGGAACATGAAAGGGCTTCCAAATCTCTCTCTCTCGCACTCTTTCTCTTTGAAAATTCATTTATTTGAGTTTGTATCTGTGGATCTCTGTGTTTTCCTTTAACTAAGTTAACAACGTCTACAGCTCTGCACACAAGCATCACTCTTCAGGGTGCCATGCTCATAGCCAAACAAAAAATGACACCCAGCAGCTTTAAATCACCCCGTTAATCATAATAAGCGATGGCTGTGTGCTGATGTGATCAGTGTGACCGCAGCTTATTTTACAGGGCTCATAAAAACGAGCTGGCCCATAAAGAATGATGGTAAAATTCGGTCCTGAATGAACCGCCAGTGCAGTGCTGGAGGTTTCATAAGCTCTCGGGGTTTCATAATGCCTTTATCATCACAGAACTGCACTGCTGCAAGACTAACTACAATCTAAAGCCAACTTCAGCTGTAAAACTTGTTATATTATAACAATGAATTAATGATTTGATGTAAAAAAGGGGGAACAAATATTTTTTTTTCACACCACATCATTATTTCATCGTTCACCTGATGGATTCCCTGCTGTAAAATCCACCCTCAACTGGTGGATGTGTTTTGGAAAATGCAGCGGATTTCTTGCTACTCTTTATGATCTGGTTTAATAGGCCTATTAATAACTGTTAACGTATACCTTGAATGCAGTATGTCATTTTTGGATAAAGTGTCTGCCAAATGCATAAATGTAAATCACGAACTATAAGAATGAATAATAGTTTTACAGCATTTATTATTAATCTAGGTTAATATTAATTTATATCATATATTGTAAGTATACTAAGTATATTTTCAACAGTGTTTTGACCAGACAGATCCGTTTTTGGGTGAGATGGAACATTAAAGTTCTGGTTTGCATCGCTTTATTGCTGTGGTTCTGCTCTACAGGAGTTCAGTTGATATTTCTAAGGCTGTCAATAAACAGTTCACAAGCTTGGAAGTGCGTGTGTATGTGTGTGTGAGTCTGCCCATGTCCTCATGTAAGCAAGTGTGTTCTGAATATTGTCTTTCAGAAAGAACACGGGCAGTATAGATTTTAGTTAGACTATGGCTTTCTCTGAAACACCCTGCTGTTTGGATTCAGATGGTCAATAATAAAGCTCTACTGCCCTCTAGTGTTGAGACCTGGTAAGTCTGATTCATTTGAATGAACGCTTCAGTCAAAGCTTTGATTCATTTGAGTCATCACTAAAGTTTTAGAAGTCATTTAACAAATTATTTTTTTACTCGAATATTCAATTAAATACTTATTGTCAACTTAGATAAATAGGTTTGTTAGGGTAACACCACTGCAACCCACACAGAGTCACATCTGTTTGAAATCAAATGAGCCAAACACTTTTCTCTCTGCTTTTCTTCAGACACCTCTCTCCCAGAATGCACTGGGAACTGAGAGTGAACTGAGAATGAATGCTGTCCTCCTGTCTGTGAGTTACATCCAGTTTTATTAAATAATGTTGCATTTGACTTTCACGTCACGTATTCGCTTACAACAATGAGATAAAATGGAGGGCAAATAGAGGCTTTTGCTGACATCTCCTGCTTCTCAGATGCAAGAGTTTTAAAATAGATCACAAAAATATTGTATTTGTATCACCAAGATACCAATTAAGTCTGCAATGTGCAATCAAAAGTCAAAGATCTTAATATGAAAATGTGAGCTGCTCCACATTAATTTTAAAGCTCAGTATTCTTACCAGCCTGTCTTCTCAGGTTTTAGTGTGTGATTCATTTCTTGTATCTGAACACTCTTATATAACGCATAATTTCCTCTTCCTCTGAACATCAGATTCAGAATACGATGGAAAGGCTCTATTGGGAATATCTGACCATCATGTTTCAAACTTAATTACACAGTGATTAATGGATTCCTGACAGATAGAAGATGAGATCATGATACCATCAAGTCCTCATGGACCAGAATATGTGGTTCTGTGCCAGCTGGGAAAACCACAGTATCATTACTGACAAATTGTGCACACTAATGCATTGTGGGAGAACACCTGGTCTAGTATCTATCTATCTATCTATCTATCTATCTATCTATCTATCTATGTTGATGGCATTTAAATTCTGCATCAGAGCGATGACATCTCAGATCATTATCTAGTCTCATGTACACTTCATTTAGCCAAGGCTGCAAAGCTGTTACAAATATAGTATAACTGTGACTTCTACCACTAAAGATTGCTTTATAAATAATCTTCCTGATCAGTTTCAGAACTCGATGTTGCAACCGAAATGATTGACTCTCTCTTTTCCAGCACTGCATGGTTGCTCCTTTGGGCTTAAAGAAGATTAAGGAAAATAGTTTGACGCCGTGGTACAACGAACACACTCAAGAAAGAAGCCCGAAAAATGGGCAGCTAGAAATGCGCAGCTAGAAGAAAACAAAACTAGAGGTATTTCGCATTTCATGGAAGGAAAGTATTATTGTATACAGAAAGGAATCTAGACTTAAAACACATCTCTTTAACCTGACATACACATAACACAAATCAGTTAAATGATTGTTGGGCTGCATAAATTAGGTAATCCCGAACCGGGAACACTTCTTATAACACCCGATGTACTTATTGTTAAGTACTGTTCGGACGCTCTTGCTTACTGCTCCGCGCTTTGCTCTATCGCTTTTACATTTTATCTCCTATTTTTTTTATATTTTATTTCCTTTATTTTATTTCCTTTTATCACCTAATTTTAACTTCAGCAAATCAGCACAGTGCTCAGACGACAAAGTTTGGATTACTACAAAAACGCAGAATTCTTTTACCCGACCAGCTTACATTCCGGGAAAGGAAAACACAACTGCCTCAAGGATAAGAGAAAATGCCTCTTCTGGAATCTTCTTGCTGCACCAACTGCCACAGACTTTTACAAAGGATTGCAGTTCTTGAAACAAAGTTACTTACGGGACCACCAAACCAGACGGAGCACACAACAGAGCTTCGTCATGGACACCCTCAGCATACCGGTGAGTCCCATGAAACTAGTGCTCCTCGACAGGTAGAGAAACAAGACGATCGACTTACTAATCGATGGCACAAACAGGGAGCGAGACCCAAAGGCACTCGAGACATCAGATTGTCACGAGCATCACATATTGCCGCAGTAGCATCCTCTACCCCAGATACAGCTCTGACAAGGATTGCAAACACTGGTCTCCTACCACCGCCTATACATCTTGAGAACAGATTTGAAGTGCTAATGAATGTAAATGAGGAATCCCCAAATGTGATGAATGTGATCGAACTCAGACTGAATGGGCCAGTAGCTAACACTGATGCTAACTGGCGCTCAAGGTCGAGCAGACAGCGGCACTCAGCTCAGAGCGCAGCCGAGCCCAGGACTCTGATAGTGGGGGACTCCATAATCAGAAACATTAGCAGCAGGGATACAACTACATGCGCTCGATGGTGTTTTATGCCCCCAATGGCTTCTTAGAGGCAGCTAACCCTACCCTCAACCTTAAACCTACCCATCCCCTCGCTGCCTGGAAGGCGACGTTGGGGGCATAAAACACCAAAGACCACTACATGCTGCCTTCCACAAGCAACAACTTCTGATATAAACAGGGAACTTCAGAACATTCTGATGAAACATAAGGCTGCAAATCGACTCATCATACATGTGGGGAAGAATGATATTTATAAAGAGCAGTCAGAACTCCTTAAGAAGGATTTCAATGAACTTTTTGAAACACTTAAAAGACTGAAAGTTCAAACATTCATCAGTGGACCTCTCCCAGCAAGAGGAACAAACAGGTTTTCACGGTTGCTTGGGCTTAATACATGGCTGCAAAAAACCTGCAATATAAAAGGAGTAAACTTCATTGACAATTTCAATCTTTTCTGGAGTCAGAGACAACTTTTTCATCGGGATGGCCATCACCCAAACAAACTTGGTTCAAGAGTGTTAAAGGACAATATCTACTTCTCCCTCAATCATCCTTCTGCAGTGTGTGCCAATCCACTCAATCTGAACGGCACACACACACCTGGACACAGTATTAATGACCACAGGACTTCACTTCAGCAGCAAAATGGACATGATAACACCACTCCGCCACAACAACCTCTGCTCACGGACACAATCTCAGCTGAGCCCTGCCCACAGAGCTCACCACAGACAGACATATCAGAACTGCTTGAAGATTCAGCACCCAAGGACGACTTCCTGGAAAACAGCCAGGGAAGCCAGGACAGCATATCACAACCTCCGATAACACCAGAGCAACAGCCCCTTTCACCAGACACTTTCTCCCTCTCCCCAGCATCAGCATCGCCACTTCTGTGCTTCTCACAGAAAATGGAAGAACTAGTGCATGCTGGAACCAGACTATCCCACTCTTTTGCTGCGAGCCCCCAGATACCAACCAAAAAAAGACAGGCACCATTACCACCCAAGCCTGCGGGCCCAGCTCGCCCTCCCCCTCCTCCTGTGAGAGCTCTTCGGCCTCTGCCACAACGCCAGGGCCCACACCCTCCTCCATCAGCTCGAGGTGAACCAAAAACAACTGATACCAGCTCTCAGTGATATGTGTCGGGTCCCCGTTTTGATAACAGTAACTTTCTCAAATGTTTACAGAACAAATGGAAACCCAGTGTGCCTGTATCTTCCTCTATTGCTGTTCTATTACAAGATAGAAAGTCTAAGGCCTTCAATAGCCGTACAGCAAACCTAACTAATCTGGTGCCTCTTACACGTCAAACTAATATTGCTGTGGGGAAAAGTAAGACTGTTAAGTTAGCACTGCTTAACATCCGCTCACTTAAAAATAAATCACTTCTAGTCAACGACTTAATAACCACAAACAATCTGGATTTTATGCTTCTGAATGAAACCTGGCTAGAATACAGCTGCAGTGCAACAATCCTCAATGACGCAGCCCCTCCTAACTTTACTTTTATGAGTGTCTGCAGAGCTGTTAAGAGAGGTGGGGGTCTAGCTGCTCTTTTTAAAGATATCTATCAATTTAAGCAAATATCATTTGGGAATTACTTGTCTTTTGAATATCTGGGTATTGTGTTAAAAGGTGCTCCACGCATTTTACTTATCATTATTTACAGGCCTCCAAAATACTCTCCAGCCTTTGCTGAGGACTTTACAGAACTGTTATCAACAATTACCTCAGAGTTTGACTGTTTTGCCATTGCTGGAAATTTTAACATCCACATAGATAATGCAGAAACCAATATGGCAAAAGAAATCAATACTGTTTTAAAAACTTTTGATCTGACTCAGCATGTACACGGACCCACACACAATCGTGGACACACTCTAGATTTACTCATCAGTAAAGGTCTAAACATTTCATCGATTGTTATTAAGTATGTAGCACTGTCTGATCATTTCTGTATTTTCTTTGATATATTGATCTCTCCTGCCACTGAAGCTAGATCTGTGTCTGTCAAGAAGAGATGCTTAAATGAGAACACTAATGTACTATTTATGAAGGCTATATCCTTAACACCAAGCATATCTGCAGACTCTGTTGATTTTCTCCTTGATTCCTTTAACTCAAAAGTTAAAACTGTAATTGATGATATTGCTCCTGTTAAAGTCAGGAAGAAGAGTGGCAGACAAAAAGCACCTTGGAGAAACTCAACAGCAGTGCAAAATATGAAAAGACAATGCAGAATAGTAGAGCGCATGTGGCGGAAGACAAAACTTGTAGTCCATTATAACATCTACAAAGACTGCATCCATGCTTTTAATATGGAACTAGGCAAAGCTAGACAGACTTTCTTCTCAAATATTATAAACAGTAATTTAAACAACACACGCACTCTTTTTGCTACTGTAGAGAGACTGACAACCCCCCCAAGCCAGATTCCCAGTGAAATGCTCTCAGACAACAAGTGCAGAGAGTTTGCTTCTTACTACTCTGAGAAAATCAGTAATATCAGAAAGGTGATCAGCACATCCTTGAGTTGCCCTGAGGTTAGACAGACCATCAAACCACCTGAGAAAGTTACTATGTCTGACTTCAAAGAAATTGATGGCAAAATTTTGGAAGAAACCGTACAGCACCTTAAAACATCAACCTGTGCTCTTGACACACTTCCCACATCATTTTTCAAAAGTGTGTTAAACAGTTTAGAAGCAGATCTTCTAGAAGTGGTAAATGCCTCACTACTCTCTGGGAGTTTTCCAAACTCCCTGAAAACTGCAGTTGTCAAGCCCCTCCTGAAAAAGAACAATCTGGATAAGACCATATTAAGCAACTATAGACCGATCTCAAATCTTCCTTTCATAGGCAAGATCATTGAAAAAGTTGTCTTCAATCAGCTGAACAAATTATTATGCTCGAATGGATACTTTGACAATTTTCAATCTGGTTTCCGACCGCACCACAGCACAGAGACAGTGCTCATAAAGATAATAAACGATATTCGCTTAAATACTGATTCAGGCAAATTATCAGTGCTGGTACTACTCGACCTCAGTGCTGCATTTGACACTGTCGATCATAACATACTTCTTGACAGGCTGGAAAACTGGGTGGGGCTTTCTGGGATAGTCCTAAAATGGTTCAGGTCATACTTAGATGGGAGAGGTTATTATGTGAGTATAGGAGATCATAAGTCTGAGTGGACATCCATGACATGCGGAGTCCCTCAAGGCTCAATTCTTGCGCCACTCCTGTTCAACCTGTATATGCTCCCAATGAGCCAAATAATGAGAAAGAACCAAATTGCTTACCACAGCTATGCAGACGACACACAGATTTACTTAGCCCTATCGCCTAACGATTACAGCCCCATTGACTCCCTGTGCCAATGCATTGATGAAGTCAACAGTTGGATGTGTCAAAACTTTCTTCAGTTAAACAAAGACAAAACTGAAGTCATTGCATTTGGAAACAAAGATGAAGTTCTCAAGGTGAACGCATACCTTCACTCTAGGGGTCAAACAACTAAACATCAAGTCAGGAATCTTGGTGTGACACTAGAGTCAGACCTTAGTTTCAGTAGTCATGTCAAAGCAATAACTAAATCAGCATACTGTCATCTAAAAAATATTGCAAGAATTAGATGCTTTGTTTCCAGACAAGACTTAGAGAAACTTGTGCATGCTTTCATCACCAGCAGGGTGGATTATTGTAATGGACTCCTCACTGGCCTTCCCAAAAAGACCATAAGACAGTTGCAGCTCATACAGAACGCTGCCGCCAGGATTCTGAGCAGAACCAGAAAATATGAACATATCACACCAGTCCTCAGGTCTTTACACTGGCTCCCAGTTAAATTTAGGATTGATTTTAAAGTATTATTACTGGTATATAAATCTTTTAATGGCCTAGGACCTCAATACATTGCAGATATGCTCACAGAATATAAACCCAACAGATCACTCAGATCATTAGGATCATATCAGCTAAGACATACCAAGGGTTCACTCTAAGCATGGCGAGTCTGCTTTTAGCTATTATGCCAGCCGCAGCTGGAACCAGCTTCCAGAGGAGATCAGATGTGCTCCTACAGTAGTCACATTCAAATCCAGACTAAAAACACATCTGTTTAACTATGCATTTAATGAATGAGGACTGTGCCAATGTTCGTCCGACTGTTTGTACTGTACTGTATTTTATTTTTTATTTTTTTTTTTTTCTAAACTGTTTTAATTATTCTTATTTTTTTTTATTTTAATTTCTTCTATGTAAAGCACTTTGAATTGCCACTGTGTATGAAATGTGCTATATAAATAAACTTGCCTTGCCTTGCCTTGCCTATTGCATCGTAAGAAGAATGGCATCTATGCTAATATTAGTCTGTCTGTCTCATCCTTATCCTGGGGTTACTGAAGTCAGCCGGATCCGGCCCATATCCAGATCAGATGGTGGACCTGCACCTAGACAAGACCAAAGCACGGCCCTGAATGTCAGCAGAGATCCTGTCTACTAGACAATCCCCTATGAAGGTCTTATCGACATGACAGCCATCAGCAGAGACCACAAGAACCAGACAGGTCCTCTGCACAGGCCCTATGGCCAGCTTCGGCTCCGTACCGGTGTGATGAAACTGATCTTCAGCCAGATGGAACTAGATTAAATATTTTTAATGTTCCGATCCAATCTGACCTGTAATGCTGCCTGAATCATAATCACACCGTGTTTGTTCGTTGGCCCTGACTGAGCCTGGTTTCTCCCTAGGTTTTTTCCCTCCAGTCTGTCACCTGATGGAGTTTGGGTTCCTTGCCACTTTCACCTCTGGCTTGCGTAGTTGGGGACATTAATATACAGCAATATAGACACCAAATTAACTAATTCAATAATTGATCATCTTTACAACAGAACTGAATAAACAATGAACTGACTGAAGCTGAAATGCATAATTTTCCTGTTATCACTGTAAAGCTGTGTTGAAACAATATGTATTGTATAAAGCACTATATAAATAAAGGTGACTTGACTTGACTATGTTCGTTCATTCATTCATTCATTCATTCATTCATTCATTCATTCATTCTATCCGTCCTTCCATTGTTGTGGAGAAAAGTCATCTCTTTATTGCAAATGAGATTACAGCTCAATCGCTATACCTGCGTCCCACCATTAAAGCCCTCTCTCCTTGCCTTCCATCTAATTTTGGGATCCTGCCAATTGAACTATCCATCCATCCATGAAAAAACTATCAGGACTGTGCTGGTAAAGAGAGGATGAGAGAGTGTGGAAATCAGAGGAGAGGTGGGGGGGTTGGGGTGAAAATTCCACTTAGTGTCCATACAAAGCACTTTAGCGCGCACACACAGAGACACACACACACACACATGCCTCTGAGGTCTTGGATCATCTCACAGCAGAGGAGTTGACAGGAATGATGCTCATCTGACAGATCAGACAGATATCAGACTCCAGATAAGAGGATACTCACGAGTACACAGATTGCTCTGTCAGGTAAGACCTATAATTATGTGTCTTTTTGACCATATTTTTTCACAATGAAAGATTATGAGTATATTAATGATCAGAACTGATATTTATAACTTCAGTTTATTTGCAAATCTTTGTATTGGACAGAAGTGATGCATTTAACAGTCGTCTTATTAAACACTCTTCACTTATACTATAGCATAATATTCTGTTATTACGGGCTGTTTGTGTTTATGTACAGTAGCTCATCAGGGTGTGGTCCTGTACGCCATATAAAACAGTTATTTCACTACAGTAATACTGAGATCACCATGTGTGGTGTCTGTTTAATGTCATGTAGCTTATGACATTGTTCATAGTCTTCTTTTTGGACTTATTAGTAATGCTTGCCAATGAAAGCATCGCTATTTTACTGTCCACACTAAGTGTTAAACTAAAGATTGGTGCTACAGATATGAACGATTCCTCAATCATGTGTGTTGTTGATGAGAGTTTGTGCTGATAATTTACTAACTGATCAGATGCACCATTTTCACCTGCTGGACCAGAAAACAGGTGAAAAAAAGTCCACTGTGAGAAACCTGAGCATATCTACAGACTAAAAGATCACAGAGACGTGAAGTACAGGTCTGCTTTTACTCTAAAGAGAAACCACCTAGCAACGACAAAGATCACCATAGAAAAACCCTAGCAACCATACAAAATATCCTAGCAACTGCAAAGCAATGACACAGAATACTTTAGCAACTGCTTAACAATGCACTAAAAACCATTGACCGCATAGCAGCGTAACATCATAGCAGCAATATTTGCAAGTGCACGCATGCACATTTTCAAAAGTCGTAGGCACTGCGACATTAATAATAATGCATTCTTAAATTATATATATTTTTTTAATGCTTCAATTCATTGGTTGAATTATTTCCCCAGACTCGGCCGAGTCCACGGGCGGCTGTGGGACATCTAAAGGCATGCCGTCTGTCCCGGAGCACCTGCCCCTCAGGGACTGTTCCCGCTCATGTTCCCGCGAACAGCTGACGCCTCGCTCCGAGACCACGGTCCTCAGCCTGACCGGCAAAGAGATCCGCTGGACCCCTCTGCCCCCTCCAGGCAACTGCGAGTACTACTGGCAGGCCATCCTCCTCATGACCTCCGGGGGCAGCGTGCTCCTCTCCGG
This sequence comes from Vimba vimba, assembly GCA_022828995.1. NCBI lineage: Eukaryota > Metazoa > Chordata > Actinopteri > Cypriniformes > Leuciscidae > Vimba > Vimba vimba. The sequence goes on along the minus strand of CM040817.1, from coordinate 19,867,763 downwards.
GATGGTGCTGAGTGGACTTTACTTCACTGGGGTTTCCACCATGGCCACCAATATTTTAGGCCCCGCCCTTCTGTCTATTGGTCTGATGGTGCTGGTGGTGGGTTTGGTTTTGATGCCCATCACACAGGAAATGAGGCATCAGAGTGCAGCGAATCGTCTCTGCAGTTTATACAAGCCTCAGATAAACCTATGAGAAGAACGTAATGCGTCCAAACCCTGTCCTGGAGGGCCAGTGTCCTGGAGAGTTTAGCTCCAATTTGCCTCAACACACCAGCCTGGAAGTTTGTTTTCGAAATCGCCCCCTATACCCTCATTCACTATTCCCTACATTACTCTGCTAATATCGTTCACTTGAGGGAATGTATGAAAACGAGTGAGTGAATTCGGACACTGAGTGCCACAAGGGCTGCTGCTTTTGCATAGTTTGTGCTGTTTAATAATCATTTGAAACTTAGCAAACTGGCAGCTCCAGTAGTAATGAAAATATTTCACTTTGTCATGTAATCTATGTATAAACTCTAATTTAACAATTTAATAATCAATTAAAAAGGAAGTTATACCAGTATGATATTACGCTGTACCCACATTGGACCAGCGATCTGGAAAATGGATGGATGGATGATTCAGCTGCAGGCACCATCTTCTGGTCAGACATGGGTATTAATTCGATGCGCGACTCTCACAGTGCATTATGGGTATTCTCTAGCCGTTGAGTGTACATTGGTTGTAAACTCGTTATTGCGGTACATTGTGGGATTGAATGGGATTGAAACACCACTACAAATGGCTATCCCCTCAAATAGTGCCCTATCTAAGGGTATAGGGGGCGATTTTGAACACAGCCAAGTAAATCTGACAACCTTAATTAACTGGTTCAGGTGTGTTAAATTGGGGTTGAAGCTGAACTCTGAAGGACAGTGGCCCTCCAGGAGTGGGATTGGACAACCCTGGGCAAGACCATTGTGGGGGTTTTTTTTGGCACTGTTTGGTTCCGCTTCCATTACATTTCTTCTTTCTTCTTTTTTTCTTTATATATATATATGCCAAATGCATAAAATATATATAACATTTTTTGTTAATTGAAATAAAGCTGGAATAAAATAAAATAAAATGTCAGATGAAAAACAGTATTTTCGGATCTATGGAAAAGATTTATTCAAACTCTCCTCTGTAAAATGTTTTTTTTTTTTAAATCATTTCTAAAATATTATATTCTATAATATGTTCAATTGAAAAGTGTATAGCACATTTCACAATGCATATTGTTTCAAAGCAGCTTTACAGAAAAGATGTCAAAATGAAACTGTTCTGTTATGCAAATGTCTGCAAATGAGTGCAAATATAATTAAACATTTGCATTTTTAAACATACAATTTCAGAAAACATGTAATGTGAAACATGTACAGTGATTAATCAATTGGAGAGAGTGTGGTGATATCTATTTAATTTTTATCTATTCACGTAGTATCTTGTCTTAATGGAAAAATCGCTTTGTGGCTGTAAAGAGAGACACTTCCTTGGCAAAGATACTGAAGTTCACTTTATTTATATAGCACATTTACAACAGCCATTAGGCTGACCAAAGTGCTTTACAGAACAACCAGATAAATAATAAGAAAATAATACATGCATAACAACACATAAAACACAAATGAAAGCAGCAAAGCTAAGAGCAACCTTAAAATCAGAGTAGCAAAACAGTATCAGACTCAAATATAAAATAGTAAAACAGAAGTGGCAAAGCAGTATCAGACTCAAATATAAAATAGTCAAGCCAACCTAAGAGTAGGGGCCGTTCTAATCTCTAGAGGCAGGGCGTCCCAGAGTCGTGGCCCTGCCACCACAAATGCACACTCCCCTCTACGCTTGAGTCTAATGCGAGGGGTGACCAGCAGAGCCTGGTCGTAGGATCTTAGGCTTCTGGAAGGAGTGTAGGGATGGACAAGTTCAGATAGGCAAGAGCTAAGTTATGTTGAGATTTAAAAACAAAGAGTAGAATTTTAAAATCTATTCTCTGACGAACTGGCAGTCAGTGTAAGGATTTGAGAATGGGAGAGATGTGGTCATATTTGCGACACTATATGTAGAAGTCTGGCCACAGCATTTTGGACTAACTGAAGACGAGCAATTTGAGAACTTGATATACCGCAATATAAGGAATTGCAGTAATCTAGCCGAGACGTTATAAATGCATGAGCAGCCATTTCCAGAGTTTTCGGAGTGAGAAAGCCTTTGATTTTAGACAGTAGACGAAGTTGGTAGAAACTGGAACTGATTACGGATGAAATGTGTTTGTCAAATTTTAAAGGCTGGTCAACAAAAACACCTAAGTTCCACACCCCTGGGGATTTAAAAGCCGAAAGACTCTCTAACTCTAGACTTATACACTGAGAATTTTAAATTGGCCGAAAACAATGACCTCAGGCTTGTCTTCATTTAGAAAGAAGAAATTTTGGGCTAGCCATGCTTTAACCTCCTCTAAGCATCGCAGAAGAGAATTCATCGCTGCAGGGTTGTTTCTCTTGATTGGAATATAAATTTGGGTGTCATCCACGTAAAAATGAAATGATACACCATGTTTCCTAAGAATAGTGCCTAGAAGTAGCATGTAGAAAGAAAATAGAGAAGGAGCCAAACTAGAGCCCTGTGGAAAACCACAGGTCAGAGGTGCCGTAGAGCTGGAGAAAGTACCCATCTTTACTGAAAACTTTCTGTCAGACAGGTATGACTGAAACCATGTCAGAACAGAAGCTTTTAGACCCACCCAAGACTCAGGTCTAGATAGAAGAGGGTGGTCAATGGTATCAAAAGCTACCGAAAGATCTAAGAGAACAAGAACCACAGTATCTCCAGAATCAGTGGAGAGATCAATATCATTTAACACTCTCAGGAGGGCGGACTCAGTGCTGTGAGCAGTCCTCAGACTGAAAAACCTCATAGATACAAATATTTGACAAAGTGTTGGAGTTGATCCAGCACAATTTTCTCCAATAGCTTAGAAATAAAAAAGGTAAGACAGAGATAGGCCGAAAATTTATTAAAACATAAGGATCTAGTGAAGGCTTCTTGAGCAGAGGAGTGACGTAGCCACTTTAAGGTTGGCAGGAACAGAGCCCGTTTTGAGACACTTGTTGATAAGAGATACCATACCTGGACCAACCGAATCAATGATTCATTTCAAATATCTCGGGTGAATGATATCATTAGGACAAAATAAAGGTTTGAGCTTGACAGTCACGTCTTTCAGTGTCTGGAGGTTGATATGATCAAAAACCAGAAGCAGGTGTCAAGATTGGGGGGACAGTTAAATTAGGGCAGACACTAAGTCTTAAGTTAGTGATTTTGTTAATAAAAAATCTTTGGAAGTCTTCACATAGAGCATCTGAGGCAACAGACAATGTGTTAACAGATGGATTTACAACAGACTGAAAACAGAACCTTTGGGTTAGAGTAATTGGATTGGCAAAACATTACATTCCTCTGCCTAAGATGGCATTAATAAACGCCCGCTCTGTGGTGGATAAGACCTTTTATTCCTCCACGCCTGAAACTTTGTGTACATGTGCATTAGCTAAGCCAATGTGGTTTTGGGCCTGGTTTGTTCGATGATATTTTTTGTGTCCTGGTGTTATTGAAACATTAGTCTCAGCCTCAGACGTCTTGACCACGGACAGTTGGCTGAACGTCTGATGCATTATGGCACATAAAATTGGAAACACTTCAGGAGTTTCGAAGTCTGATTGGTTGAATTCTACAGGATTTCTCGTTCTTTAACCACCTGGAAACAAAGCAATCGTGAAGCCAAACCCCCTCATGGAAAAAGAAAGCCATTGTGTTTACAACTGTGACAATGAGCACTTATCAGGATCAACTAAACACTATGTGAATTAATTTCACAGCACCATTATTGCAGTAAAATTGCACAACGTTCTTGAATGAATTGCACGCTGTTATTGTGGGGACATTGAATTTATATTTTCACACCCCTAAACATGATGCTGAACTAAACGAGCTGTGATTGGTTGCTTTGTGTGTCAGTTAGACGGCCTCTTGGCTCTCCTTGGCCAGTGAAAGCTGCTAAGGAGTCAATCTGAAGGTCTGGCTATACGCGAGACTATTGAAACATGTTGGCAAATCATTTTTCTTATATTTTAATTCCACGTGAGCTGTGATCTTGCATGCCTTGAAAATATCTTTGTTGAAGCATTACTAAGATGGGCGCTAACTTGCTTTAATAAGGACTTTTGGATTATTCAGCTGTTCGGAGGGTGTTTATGTTGTCTGTCTGATGTGATGAACACTTTGGGCCCTTATAATCCCAAAACTGACCACACAAACCTGTTATATGCAATACAGTTCAATGATTAGTGGTGTTTGCTTAAGCAGGAATCACTGTCAAAGTTGCTCAAAGTTTAAGAATTTGAACAAATGTATAAAAAAAATGTTTTGGATGACTAAATGGGCAAAACATCTCAGCTGCATTGTAACTTTATATGCAAATTTACACTAAGGTAAAACAAACTGCATAATGTTTGATTATTGACACAGATTCATATTTAATGTGTGAGATGTATTTGTTGTCTTTTTAAAATCTATAAATTTGTAAAGCATTTTTATACTATTATAGTAATTATTAATATTGTAATTTTAGTTTAAGTTTTTATTGTAAAAAAGTTGCTGCCTTACATTTTTAAGTTATCAACTCAGGTGTTTAAGTAATTTCAACTTAAATTGCATTAAACTGCCTTAAAAAATATGTTTGTTTGGCCGGAAGCTAGTTATTTTACTTTATAAAGTTTTAATTTTTATTTTTTTTTTACACAAACTCATTGTCTTGCTTCAGAAGGCCTTTATTACCCCCCTGGAGCCATTTGGAGTTTGTTTATGATGGATGGATGCATGTTTTTGAGCTTCAATCTGTTGGTTGCATCCACTGGCATTATAAAACTTGGAAGAGCTAGGACATTTATTAATATAACTCCAATTGTATTCATCTGAAAGAAGAAAGTCATATACACCTAAGATGGCTTGAGGGTGAGTAAATCATGGGCTAATTTTCATTTGAAAGTGAAGTACTCCTTTAACAACATCTTATTAAAGTCTTATGAAGTCAAGCTGGCATAAAACATGTTCTTTTCTCATCATACCATCCAATCAGAAAGTGTCTGAGATAAGAAACTAAAACATGACTGGACCAGAAAGATGTGTGTGGCTTTGGTAAAAAACACACACACACACACACAAAAAAATACCAGATCTCTCATTTGAATTACTTGAGCCCACATTTGACAGGCAAATATTTAGGATCCAACATAGGCCTACTGAGGTATTCTTTTTTTAGTTAATTATTACATTTTGTTTAGCAATAGGCTATCATTGACTCTAAATAACATATAGTCAATAAAGAGGTCAAAATGGAGGTGTAGCCTAGGCCTACTATTTTTCCTGCATAAATAGTAGTAATATCGCTGAATTAAACATGCGATGTAGGATGGCCATTTGACTGCAATGTCTTGCCGCCATAGTGACGTTACAAGGGCGTTCCCCTCGTGCGCCAGGTGAGTCTCACCTGAACTCGGCAGATCTTCCGCGATACTCACAGGAGCGAGAGCATCCTCCTCCTCCTGCTCCTGAAGATGAAGGAGCTGCGGTGCATCGGCACCTGTTTGCCGGTATTCGTCATGGCGATCGTCTTCGACATCATCGGTGTGATCCTGCTGTTCGTCGGCGTGTTCGGGGACGTGCGGCGGAACGGCGTGTTTTACGGGGATTTCCTCATTCACACCGGCGGGGTGCTGCTGTTCGCCAGCCTGGCCTGGTGGCTCATGTGGTACGTGGGGAACATCAGGGTGGAGGATGAAAGTGTGGAGCGCAGATCGAGCGCCGCGCGCAGCGTCAAAGAGCTCGCGAGGAAACTCACGGAGAGACTCTCCAAACCACACAACAGCGGTGAGAAGCTCACAAACTCACAAACCAAAACAACATTTACGTGAATCATTGAGAACTTTTGTAATCTCCTAAGACCCATGGCGGTAACACTTTACAATAAGGTGCATTAGTAAACATTAGTAGCCTACCTTAGTTAACATAAGAATGAACAATACTTCTACAGCATTTAGGCATATTAATTTCAACATTTACTAATACATTATTAAAATCAGAGGTTGTATTTGTTAACTTTAACATGAACAAACAATGATAAGCTGGATTTGTATTAACTAACATTAACAAAGATTCATAAATAGGCCTACTATAACAAATGTATTGCTCATTGTTAGTTCATGTTAGTTAATACATTAACTAATGTTAACTAATGAATCTTATTGTAAAGTGTTACCAAAAAAGGTTCTATCTTCATAAAAAAATAAAATAAAAATAAAAAAGGCTAAAGTAATGGAGCCTAAGGACATGATGATGGGAAGAAAAATATAGGCTATTTAAATGCTGCATAATATGATTCTTAAGATGAAAATAATAGGTTGTGGGAATACAACTAATTCAAGCTACTTGAAATTAAGCTATTTCTTTCCTCTTGTCTCATCATTTATTTATTTTTTCTGTTACCATCTCCTTATAAAGAATGATTGAAGAAAATATAGCTTAAAGTGCAATGCATCAATTTAAGGTTAAATTAAAAATTAAATGATACATTCATAAAAATAAAGGTTCTTTATTGGCATCGAAGGTTCCGTGAAGAACCTTTAACACATTCATGGAATCTTTCCATTCCACAAAAGGTTCTTTATAGTGGAAAAAGATTCTTTAGAATATAAAATGTTCTTCACACTAAGAAAAAAAAAAGTTATTTTAAGAACTGTTGACTGAAAAGTTCTTTCCGGAACCCATATGGTTCTTCTATGACATCACTGTGAAATCCCTCATATTGAACCTTTATTTTTAAGAGTGTGTGCAACTCCAGTCTGTATATCCTCATGTATTTGTGTGTGTGTGTATATTGATCTTTATATTGAAGCTAGCCATCTGTCTTTGTTTTGCACAGGTGAGAAAACAGGAAGCAAATCTTCCACCATTCGAAACGTGACGTGGGGCAAATCCACGTATTTCCCAGGACACCAGGATCTTGATATTATCAAATGTGATGAACTATCCAAAGAAAAGCCAGATGATGATCAGTTCATGTACTACCAGAATCAAGGGTACGAGGACGAGGAGTCGGGCAAAGCAATCCCAGTCGAGGGTTCTGAATCAGATGTGAGCGAATGCAATGAGGAGAAAAAGCCAAAAGAAGATCAGTTCACCTGTTACCAGAATGAAGGGTATGAGGATTCAGAATCAGACGGGAAACCTCAGGAGACTAAGCCAGATGATCAGACAGAGCCACAGAGTTTCGATGATCTGCTGTGAAAAGAGGCGAGTAAATATGAACCCTCAATTTCCTGCATAATAAAGGCACTTAAGTGAAGTTCAATTCAACCAAACAAACTCCCATGCGACACAAAATCTACAAAGTTTCATGCTGTGCCCATGACATTTTCATAAATATACATCCTTGTCTTATTTTAGTTGGTGTGTAATTGTTTACCAAGGATAATCTGCAAATCTAAACCTACAAGTTATTTACATAGGATCATAATGTTGTATTTAGATATGTTATTTATATGTACACACTTGCATGCTTCTTTATTCAATTATTGGGTAACACTTTACAATATCATTAGTTAACATGAAATAACAATGAACAATACTTCTACAGCATTTATTAATCTTAGTTAATATTAACTTCAGTGTTAACTAATACATTATAAAAATCAAAGGTTGTATTTGTTAACATTAGTTAATGCACTGTGAACTAACATGCAATGAACAGCTGTATTTTTATTAAGATTAACAAAGATTAATAAATACTTTAACAAATGTATCACTCATTGTTAATTCATGTTGGTTAACACATTTACTAATGTTAACTAATGAACCTTATTGTAAAGTGTTACTAATTATTGTTTATTGTTAGTATTTTGATTATATATTTAGACCATTATCAAGACACGTTCATTGAAGCAAACTCACTAATTAGTTCATGAATTTATGTAAGCATGCATAGTTTTACGCATGATTTACATGGGAAATTGTTCTACTCGTGAATGAGGCCTGATATCTTTTCACACGGAAGTTTAAGAAAACTGTTCTTATTTTCCAGGTCCTGAAACAATGACTGAATTAGCAGAGAAGTCTTCAATAGTCTTCAACTATTTGCCATCAGCAGTACGCTTAGATACTGCACACATTTCAAACAGGGTCTGAAGTATAGAATTACGGCTTTAATATACTAAAACACAACTGTCTGTTGTGTTTATATGGAGAGATTCATATAACCACTCTTTACTGATAACCTTTACTGATATCTGTGGCTTATGTAAGGGAATTTAGTGGTGTCACCAAACTGGTCAAATGAAGCGAACTCTTACTTTGCACATTATTTACACACTTTTATACGCTTTGGCAAAGCTGTTGGCAAATTACCTCCAAAAATGGAAGTAACACCAACAAATGTTGATCATTTCAAAGTGACCAATGCGGTTCAATATATCAGTCTATCGCTATTTTATTGCGTGATGTTGTGTCCACTTGTGTCGTGTTTCAGTTGATATTCTGTGTTGTTTTGAAGTGATACTCAGGTTCAGCCCTTGTTTTTGCACATCCTCATTTGTGAATTCATGCATCGCCTCATGCATTGTAGGAATCCATTTCCCTTTCAAAGTGGCAGCTGGGGCGTTCATGCAAACTCCTCCACAGAGTCAAGTCATTTCACTTGTTAGCCAATCAACAGTCAGTGCTGTCATCAGCGACCAAACCAGTCTGACAGCAAATGCTGCTTCAGCCTGAAATTGCAATACGTTAGTGCTTTAGTGGATAGGTCATATGTGCATTTTATTTTATTGCTAAATATTGTGGCATAAAACTGCAGTATATGAAGGATTATATATTGCCAGATCATTAAATTTTAAGATGTGAAACATAACTATATTTTAATATAATTATATTTTCAGTAATAAGTGAGGCATGCTTGTGTGTACATGAAGAATTGCATGATGTAGTGTATGTAAATATAAAACATGTAATCTTGACAAATCCTGCTTTCTCTGTACCAATGTAATATGAAATGCATGTAGAGTTAAATTTGTCTTTAGCTCAAGTTTGTATAAACCGTCCATGCTATCAAATTAAACCACATTTCACCCTTAATGACTGTTTTTTTTTTTCGCTTATTGGTGTTTTTTTGTCAGTCAAGAATCACTTGACACAATCTCAGGGTTATTGAACCCATAATCTTGAGTATTGAAGGATTAGTTCACTTCAAAATGAAAATTCTGTCATGGTTTACTCACCCTCAAGCTGTTTCAAACCTGTATGTATTCCTTTCTTCTGTTCAACACAAAAGAAGGTATGTTGGTAACCATAACAGTTGATGGACCCCATTGACTTCCTCCATAGTATTATTTTTTTCCTACTATAGAAGTCAATGGGGTCCATCAACTGTCTGGTTACCGACATTGCTGAAATGTGCAATGTGACTAATCTGTGACTAATAGAAGTTGTTTGAGTATTACATAACTCAGAAAACAACTCTTAATGCCGCATCCGCAGTGGTTCTTTGACTAAGGCTTTTTAGAAGGATCTGAATCAGTTCACTTCACAGTTGTTCCACTTTCATTGTGAGGAAAACAGTCTGTAGGATATTAAGCATAAAAATATCTTGACCTCTTCGGTAAGCATTTGACAGGCGGTTGGACTTGTTTGGGTTGTTGCAAAGCATGCCGTCAAAGGAATGGACTACGTAAGAATGTGGGTGAGCTGCTTCATAAAAGCCTTACAAAGAAAGGGTTCCTGTCATTCATTCATTCATTCTTCAGGGTTATCAGCCTGCTGTACGTCTGTTGGCTCTCCTTGCCTGAGCTTCTCCAAGATGGGCTGCAAGGAAAGAGTGGGACGCTGCATTATCTTTTTCTTCTTGGCCATTCTGTTCGACGTAGTCGGATTGGCTCTCTTGCTCATTGGCATTTTTGCACCTCTCGGTTATTGGGACTTTTTTGTCCTTTCTGGACCGATCATCATCTTCCTTAGTCTGGTATTTTGGATCTTTTGGTACATGGGGAACCTCACAATACCGTACCATGAAATCCTGCCCAAGTGAACATGGATAAGAGGAGGAATATGGACTGGAGAATTTGAAAATATGAACTCTTGGAAGTCGAAGGGACTCCGTGAAACGACCAACAGAAAGAATGATGTGTCACTGCCGGAGTCAACTGTTGAACCATCATTGTGACCACTTGTATGGGAGTTAAAACCTTGGGAATTTAAAACTTTAACAGTTTTATCCATCTCAAGATGCTTCCAGAATGAGAAAAGTGGAGTGATATCCTGACAATGAATTTTAATGGCAGAGACTTGGACAAAAAAAGAGAGGAAGATTCTTCAATTCGATCTTGAATTCTTGTTCCATTTTTCCTGATTATGAAAGACTTATTGCTGAGTATCACATACATAGTTCTTGACTCTCTTGGAGAGATCCTGTCATGCACTTTATGGAAAACGTTGGAAAACCTCAGGTGAAATGCTGAGCCCATATAGGCACTGATTACTCTACTGAAAGCTAATTATTGATTTACTATCCATGTCTTGACTTTTCCAAAGATTTGGCTTCTGTTTACAGGCTAACAAATCAACTATTATTAATCTTTTCATTATAACCAATAAGAGCAGACAATGGTGATGCTGAATGTGAACACCTGTACTGAAATCATGCTATGGTTACTTTGAATGTTTCATATAAGATTAATTTATAAAATTAAGTTTTTGTTTGGTCAATGACAGCCAGGGACGTCGTCTTTTATGATCTTGTGTTTTGGTCAGATTGCTTTCTGGAAACCAGATGAACTGGAAATGCCAGCACAAACGTCAGCACTGAATGCGAGAGATCCACCCTGTATGCATGACTCAGGATAAGCTTTTGTTATTTTACATAAAGTGCTTCCTCTTATGGTGTCCACCATGTTGAGATCATATGGCAAGTCCAATAGTACAAATTTCTCATGGTGATACCAATATTACTTTTCAGTGTTCAGTTCTGAAGACATTTTTGTTTACTTTGGTACGATAAACACTTGATGTCCAATGTAAATTCTGGATACCTGAAGCAAAACCAGTTGAGACCAACTGACTTACGTTGGTTGCATAAAGTCTGCAAAGTTTTAAAGATCAAAGTGCACGACAAATAAATTGTCTCCTGAAAGAAAGAATTTATTCTGAACTGCTGAAAGAGTCATCAGCAATTCTAGTCTCACTTCCTGTTACATATCTATGTCACAATGTAACGAATTTGCATAATGCCTGGCTATGGTATTCATTGGCTGCCATAAACAATGTCTACTTTGACCCTCAAACACTGTAGTTGTAGCTGCCTGAGACTGGAAGATTTTGGTTTGTGTTATCGATGTCGAGAAAACTTTTCTGAGCTGCAAATACACTTTTCATCCACTTCAAAAGGATGAAGACTTATGCTGGAATTGATATGAAAAAAAACTGATGCCATCGTTCATATCACTGTGTATCATTTGTTGAGCTGAATCAACAAATCCATCTGGCCATCTGACCAATCAGAGCAGAGTAGACCAATCACAACAGACTGACTCAACTGACCAATCAGAGCAGAGTAGACCAATCACAACAGACTGACTCAACTGACCAATCAGAGCAGAGTTGACCAATCACAACAGACTGGGTCATCTGACCAATCAGAGCAGAGTCGGCTCTCTGAAAGTTTAGAGAGACTCACCCTGTTTTCCCAACTTAATAATGTCATTCACCTCACCTTAGCTACAGTTATCCCCACTTTACATTAACAACAAAACGAAATATAATACACAACCCTGCCTCTTTTCGTTTTCATTTTAAAAATATGAAACATATTAATATGTGGTTCAGGTAATATGTGCATGTACTCTGATTATCTTTGGAGTATTTATTTGTATCTATAATAAAATGAAATACGACACACAACCCTTTTCATTCCATGTCAGTTTTTAAGAACAATAATTGCCATTATAAAAGTACAAGTATAAAGTATAAGAAGCGTATACAATAGGAAATTTAGACAAGCAAATAATTGAGTAAAAAATATAAAGTCAAAGCTCTAGTGCAACGGCATCTATAAATAATAAATAAAGTTATGAAACGTATCTTTGCCCTCAGCCAAAACAATATGCCTGCGAAAAAATTATATATTCATGAGACCGAAGATCGCCCGTTAGATATATACAAAACCAATTATATCTCATGTTTAACCATTATAGATAAATCAAAACCAACGCCAAACGTCAGAAGGACTAGCCGAGGAGAGTTTGTTCTCGGCGGGGTTAATGACCGCCCGCTGATCGCCTGGATCTCACAACTCCGAAAACGTAAGATCAGATTTTCAAATAGGCACTATCTTTATAAATAAACCACAGATTTGAGCTTTAAACAACTACATTCTCGCCTGAAAACTCTTAAAACTACATTTTGTGACACAATAACCCACATAGCAACATTGTGACGTTCCAGACGTCTGTGTGTGTCATCGTAGATTGATTTTGTGCTCATGTTTGTTAAAATCTTTTAACTGATTCGTATAATATTGCTGGATCTCATTCTGCAGTAACACAGGGTTTGTGATGTGAATGTATTAATGGAACAACACAATTGTTAGATTCAAAAGACATCAGTGAATCAGTCTATTTCATGATGATTATAAAACCATCAACAGGTAACCATCATCACCTGATCACATTTTCTCTTTAGTTTCCTTTGCTATTGCAAATGTGCTTGACACACACACACTGTCACAGCAGCCAAAAAAAGACAAAAGATTTAATAAGAGTTAAGAGCCCAACTAATGGAAACACTTATCACTGTTATGGTGACTTCAAATGAAACACATTAGAGTTAAAACTCTGTTAATTCTCAATAAAACTTGTGTAGACGTCTGACAGAAATAAAGTCAGTCTGGTTAGTAATAAGTGAAGCTGGTAATGCTGTTTGTGGAGTTGTTTAATCCTCCTCTGCTGAGATCTTCACAGATTTAATGTCTTCTTTTCTCTTCAGTTGATTTCATCTGAGACTGTGGCTGAAGTCAGTTGTAGTTCTTGTGTTTCTGCTCGTCTCTTTTTCTGTTCTCTTCTTTCCTTCAGTGATTCTGCTTGTTAACAGGCTTATTAAGGCTGAAATGACTCCATATTTAATATACACAGACTTTGTGGCTCAGATAAGGTCCAGTTCTGGTTTATTTCTTTGCTCTTGGCTGACATGTGGCATTGCTATGGCCTGCTTGTGGCCCAGATCTGGCAAACAGGAGTGAGCCACCCAAGGGCCGTCATTTCACGCTGCATGTGGGCCAGATCATCATTCCACATGTGCCAGATGTGGGCCGGATCTGGGACGTCACAATGTTGCTATGTGGGAACAGAAGTAGTTTTACTTTAGTATTTTTGTGTCCAAGTGCATTATTTCCTTTTTAAAATTCATGACATGTATCACTTTATTCTATAAAACCTATTTAGTTTGAATTAATTTTCAGTACTTTCAAATGATAACTATCATTTTATGTTTTCGTATCTTAAACCCCCAAAATGTCAAGTGGTGCAGCCGTCCGCACAAATAAACAGACTATAAGAAAACCATTTAAAGTGGTGTCTTAATGATACGAATTTCAAAATAAAATACTGTCATCAATTTATGTTAACAACCTTTCATATAAACAAGTTGTATAAATATCAGTAGTTTTAAAGCTGTTAAGAGAAAAGAAAAACTTTTGCCTGATGGGAATTTTCATATTCTGAAACGTCAGGGTGGCACAACTGCAAACAAACATGGCTCTTTTATTATGAAGTGAAAAGGTAATAACAATAAACATGATAATGTATCATCCTGAGGAGCCTGACTGATCACTGTGGAAGAGTGAGAGGTTTGTTGATCTCTCTTAAATACTGGTAAAAACTGCTCATTTCAAGTATGTGTACTGTAGGTTGGTACACTTTCCATGTCAGGTGGTGCAGCCAATGTAAAACTAGAAAAATACTATTTTATCATAAACTTCTTTAATGTGTTTAAAACTTATTTTGCTGCATTCGAAATAGTAGGTGAAAAACATTATGTTACAAAATAGGTTGTCTGATTTCATAGTACTAATAAAAGAGTAGGCATAGTTATTATGTCTTTTGAGACTTTCTGATCAAAACTGTATTTATTCGACAGAAAACAGTATGATAACATTATAAAAACAATCACACAATCTATAAATCAGATGTCTTTAAATTTATCTCAATGTAATGTAATCCCCCTGTCTTCCTAAGCTTTTGGTGAATGGAGTTTCTCTCACTAACTTAAATTCACTATACTACAGTACTACAATTCGGAAAGCCTTTGTTAAGGAATTATATCCTTTTTCGGTAACACATTATTTTAGAGTCCTTGTTACTTTATGTACTTACCATAGTAATAACAGTAAATTATGCATATAACATGCAATTAACCCTCCTCAAATCCTAATCCTACCCTAACCCTATAGTAAGTACATGTAGTTAATTATTATTACTCTGTACTTAAATATATAATTACACTGTAACAATGACACCTTCAAATAAAGTGAAACCCCTTTTTCTTCAAATAAAGATTCAGTCTTTTGATATTTTTCCAGTGTTGAAGTTAGGATTTTAAGAACAAGATTTTAAGTTGCACCGAAAGCAAAGGAAGTGCACTTTAAAATTCTTACTGGATTGTATCCATAATTTTGTGTTCATCTGTTTTATGATTGTAAATTTGCCTGTGCTTTCTGGGAGGATTTGCATTACTGGTTATTTCCTAAATTTGCAGAATTACCATTAACAACTGAAAATGTAAAATTTGAAATGTTTATGAAAGATGAAACGCATGACTTGGCAGTTCACACATTTATTATTATACATATAAAATTCTTTTTACACAAGAATAGATTCCTGAAAAGAAAACACTTCCAAACTTTTACGTTTTTCATAAGGAACTGTGTCATTACTTCTTATCGTTAAAATGAATGAAGAAACAGTATGCCTTAATCCAGAGTTCTCAAACCGGTTCCACGGAGGGCCTAGTGTATGCAGGTTTTTGGTCTTTCCCTTCAATTAGTGCCCAATTAAGACCTAGACTACCAGGTGAGGGGAGATCTTAACCAATTAGTGACCTACTCAATCAGTTTGGTTCAAGGTAAAAGAGAAAACCTGCATACACTAGGCCCTCCGTGGAACCGGTTTGAGACCACTGCCTTAATCTAATCTACTTTGATAGAGGATGAAAACCCCTAGTCTTGTATTTACTTTAATGTATTTTTATTTTACGTCTTTACTTCTTTATATTTCCTTTATCTTATGCTATGATGCTTGTCTGTTGTCTGATTAAGACATTTCATATTTTGTACGAGGCCATATATGTTTTTTTATATTGTTCAATAAAGTTCTTGGGGAAAAAAAAAAAAACATTCATACTATACACATTCATACTATATAGAACATACTTTTTTAGCCGTTGTGAAGTAATTAGTTATTCAAAATAAGTACCTACTCTAGAGAGTATGTGAATTCGGATGCAGCCAATGTATGATCGTGCTAGCATATAGGCTAAAGCTAATTCAGGCATCCAAAGTATAAACCTATTCATTGTAAGATTAGTTGCAAAAATCAGGTGGTGCAACCACAATGAATGTCCCTATGAAATATATCTATAAAAAAACATTATTTAAGCTAAGATTGACTATTATTATTATTTACTTTTTAAAGTATTGTTCTAATATGTTAGTTTTAAGTTAAAGATGTTTTACACTTTCAATTATTTTTATGATTTTTTTTTAAATAATTTTAGATGCGACTATCATATACTCACATAAAAAATTAAGTAAAATGTACTTGTTCATGTTGTTTTGCAAAACACTTGAGCTGCTATTGAGGTGGATATATGGTTAAGGGAAGGAAGGATCAACAGTGTAATTATAGATCTTATAACAGATATTAATTACAGATGTAATAAGTAATTTTTTAAAATATATATATTTACAATGTAAACATGTATGTACACAATAAGTGCATTGTATCAAATGATTCATGTACAAGTCAGTACATGGTAGTTAAAGACACTTAATAATATAAAGTGGGACTGAGAACTCAGGGAGTGCATTAAAAATGATATGGCTGCAAGAAAAGCATATCTTGCAAAAGAAAAGAGAGGTAATGAATTTTGTTTTGTAGTTATTATATTGTTTTCCATTAAAGTTGCTCTGCATTTAATGTTTTAAACATTTTGATGAATGCATTTTTGAGAGGCCTATTTTAAAGGCACAATAATAGGTAAGCTTTTTTGTAATAAAATATCCAAAAACCACTTGCACAGTGTGATATATTTCAGTTGTACTTGCATAACCCCAAAAGTTTGTAAATCCAGAGAAATTCCCATATTAAATAATGACATTATTTTTTTACTTCATTTTTTATTGAAAAACATAGAGATTACATGTATGACATACAACTTTGTATGCAATATACAAAATGTATTAACAATTAAATGTAGGAAAAAGAAGATCCAAGGCACTCTTCTTCAGAATTATTTAAAAAGCCTTTATTTAACTGGCTAAATCATGTTTTTTAAATTTTCTATTATGATAGGCCTATAGCCAGAATAAAGGCTTTTTAAATAATTCTGAAGAAGAGTGCCTTGGATCTTCTTTTTCCTACATTTAATTGAATTCCTGACCCCAAAGAGCACCTTCAAACACTTTTTTATTGAACTCCCAGAGCACCCTAGACATTTTTTTCTTTCCTTGTATTAACAATTATGTTCAATGTCTTCAGAATACAAGTGAGAAAAGTAGAGTTAAAGAGCTAAAACGTTTAGTTACGTTGTCTCCTCACTATCCGCTAGCTGCCTGTCCCCTGAACACACTGTGAAAAAACGCAGTCTCTGTAGACAGCCCAGGCTCCACAAACGGCAACAAAAACAAACTGGGCCAACCCGCACCACTAAACATATGGAACAGAGTTCCAGCCAGTAACTGGCAAGAAGTATTTGAGGGTGGGGTTTGGGGGGTTAGTGCGCGTACACATGAAGGGGGTGTGTGGAGGAGAGAGAAGCATGAAGAGGTAAGTTTGAATTATGGCCGACACACGACCAAAGAGACGACGTTCCGATGAACAAATTGCAAAGAAGAGGGACAAGGATAAGGAACGCGCGAAGTACCGAATTTACATCGGGAAAGCCTTCGAAAGGTGGCGAGAACTCCGCCGGCACAAGGGCTTCCAGTCCGACATTCAGGTGGCTCTGTTTTTGCTGGACAGGTGGGTAAATCCATTTTACTTTCTGGTTGAGCAATAAAACATGTGAAAACAATACATTCTATACTTTAAAACCTGAATGTAATTGCAAATTATCTAACAAACAACGTAAAATGTACATAACTGCGATAGTAAGTAAAAACACGCTGAACGAAGCTTGCGCGGAATTATGAGGTCTTGATGTTGCGCACGCGCGCTGCAACAGCGCTGGGAAACAGGGGAACTGAATTCTCCGGCACACCGGGAGGCGATTTTTTTTTTCCCAGGATGGTAGGGGAAGACTCATGAATATTAATTAGGTAAGTCATCCCTGATTGGTCTGATGACCTACCCCTAACCCCACCCCTAAACCTACCCGCCACTGGGGGTCTGATGACCTACCCCTAACCCCGCCCTAAACCTACCCGTCACTGGGGTTAAGACCAATCAGGGATGACTTACCTAATTAATATTCATGAGTCTTCCCCTACCATCCTGGGAAAAAAAATATCGCCACCGGGAGGGAGGGAGGAGACGGGATGAGGACGAGGGAGGGTAGGGTGACCACCATCAAACAAACCAAATGTGGGACGATTATAAGTTTGTGTGGGACATTTTACCAACACTAAAACATAAACCACCCCTGTGTTTCTGCACCCTTCAGACTGATATCTTTAAAGATGGACTTTTTTGTTCGTTTTTTTTTTTAATTATTATTATATAATGTCTAACTTAATAAAAACATTTGAATTCTGCCTTTCATCTGATAAAAAATCTTTGTTTTTTAGTCCCTTCCAGAAAACACCATTAGCCTACATCACAGTAACATAACATGTCTTTATTTGACATGTCATTTAAATTCAACATCACTGAGCCCAAAGGCAGCAGGCATCATGCAGATAACTATATGATAAACAGTTCTGACCAAATCCAATTAAAATCCAACAAAATAAACAATGAACAAATAAAATATAAAACAACATGAAATTAGATCATTGACAGTCTTATATATTATTAAACCAAAAACTTTCATATTTTTAGAAAGGATGTGAATTAAAACAACCACAGCAGGCAACAAGTTGATAAATTCTGTTAAATAGTTTAATTTAATTAATTATTTAGTTATTTAACAATTAAGTTCATTTTAATTGACTGAATTATCCATTTGTTTTCTGACAGTAAACATGGAACGAATCACTGGTCCACATTTTGATTGACAGCTGTCACAACCTACTAGTGACCGTGTTTACTCCTTTCTTTTCAACCATTGGATAGGATTTTTAAAAAGGCTGTTGTGTTTGTACTTCTGAGAAAGCGCTGTTAAATAGCCTATAGGTGAAAAACGACACCACAAAAAGAATAAATAAAAGGCTTTCTTAAAGGGATACTCCACTTTAAAATGAAAATTCTGTCATCATATACTCACCCTCATGTTGTTTCAAACCTGTATGAATTTCTTTCTTCTGCTGAACAGAAAGGAAGATATTTAGAAGAATGTCAGTATCCCTTTAAAAAGACAAAAGAACGCATTCACGTTTTCTTGGTATAAAAATTAAAAACCAATAGACAGATGAAAATGCGGGACATATTCTCAATATGCGACGTGCGGGACAAGGGGTGAAAATGCTGTGCGGTACAACACAAAGCGGGACGGGCGGTCACCCTAAGGGAGGGTCTAGCTAGCCTCTGTTTTGTTTGACAGCAATTCGAACATCAACAATAAGTTACGTCTCCCGACATCGCTTAGAGCACCTTAAAAGCTCTATCAAAAACACACACAGAAAAAGTTTTTTAAATAATGGTCTTTATTTATTATTTATTTTTAATGCCATGAACCACAATACAATGAGACATAATCACTTAAAGTAAAACAAATACAAAATAAATAAAGTAAAATAAAATAAGAACAGTGCCAGAGGACAAGAAAAAAAGTATTACAAACAACAGAAAAAGGGTGCTACTTTATACAACATCTTCATACCTGCTTACAATGCTATAAGCTCTAATTGCCTTTTTATTTGTGCAATTACACAAAACAGAACAACAAAGCTTAAAATCATTTTTAAAGCAAGGAAAGTTAGGTTTGGAGTCAGACCATTTCATTTTATGAATATGAAACTTTAATATTAACAATTATATGAAATATAGCCTACCTTATCTTTCTCAACCCCATTATCATTGAAGTGCATCATTATGTCAAATCCACTCAGCTGTAAATCAATGTTCAATTTTTTCTTAATTAAACGCTCCACATCAATCCAAAATATTATTGTATGCAATGGTAAAATAAATAAAAAATTGTTTACTTTTCACATTTACAAAAATTGCAGGAGTAATCAATATCTAATTTAAAACGTTCCAGCACATGTTTTATATTCTTTTCTTTCTTTCTTTTTTATACAGGGGACTTATATTCTGGATATATTCTATGCATAAAGTAAATAATGGTCGTCCCTTGTCATTGTCGCCTATCAGTGACGTAAAATCCGCGCTATCCTCAGTTTCCGCTTGTAGAAACCACAGCATATACACATAGATGCCTCATTAGCGGCCGTTTCAATGGGCTGCTAAACGTAAGTCGCCAATGAGGCATCTATGTTTTTATATACATCTATGAAACAGCATCGAGCACACGCCGCTGTTGTGTTGTTCAGTCATCATGATGGATCACAATTATGCATTGGCGATTACAGAAATTCCCAAAAAACGTAAACGTAGACCAACAGAGGCAAGCAGGCTTTGGGATAAAAGGAGAAATAAAACCAGGATAAATATCGGCGTGGCGTTTTGCAGATGGAGAGAACTTCGAGACAAACTTAGAATTGACAAAGACTCCGCTCTCGCATGTTTTTTAATAGACAGGTAAGCAAATGGGCTATTATTTACTGTACAAGTAATAGTCATTTGATGATTTCAATAGATTATTTATTTACTTTTATAGCTACGATCGTTTTCAACTGTCCAATCTGTATCACATTTTCAAAACTCTAAACACAATTAGCACAACTGTTGTGACCGTACAATTAACACAATTCATGTAGTTTTAACTCAATATACAGTCAATTAACACGTTTCTAATATGTTTACATTTTCTTTTTAGCTTACCCAGTACTAAAATCATGGATCTTTCTGGTCTTATTTATAAATGCTAAAACACAGTATGACCTATATATAAACAAAAATGAAGACCTATGTTCCAAAACTTAAATTTATTCTTAACTTCTGCAATATATATATATATATATATATATATATATATATATATATATATATATATATATATATATATATTTATGTATATATTGAAACAACTGATGAGCATTTTTTGGGTAACAGATCACTGAAATATTGAGGAAATACCTGGATCCAATCTCAGTCAGAGACATAGTCAGGTGTTGAAGTTCTTTCCATTACATGGACATGTAAAATAGGACTTGTTTTTGTTCAACTCCGAGGAGGAGAGGAAGAGGAATAGTTGGAAGAGAGTAGTTGGATCAGGACAAGGGAGAAGAAGAGGTAAAGGAGAGGAGGTTATTATTCAAGCTTATTTCCACAATGGAAATTAAAATAAAAAGGTAATTGTGACTTTTTATCTCACAATTCTGCCCCTTTTTTTCTCGATTCCTAGTTTATGCCTCAATTCAGAGAAACAAAAAGTCAGAATTGTGAGATGTAAACTTGCAATTGCAAGAAAAAAGTCAGAATTGTGAGATTAAAAAGTTACAATTACTTTTTATCTTTTTTTTTATTCTGTGGCGAAAAAAAAAAAAAAAGCTTTGTAGTAACCAAAGGCCATATGTTGAATTTGTTGTTGTATCAGCGATTTCAGGCCCAAACATAAATGATCACATTCATCTTTCCTAACCATCGCTGCCCGCCCTATAAGCATGCCGTCAAAAAAACGCGTCTCTGTAGGCAGCCTAGGCTCTGAGATCTGCACACAAACAAGTGGTTTCACCAACCACTCAAAACCAAAATAAATAGTGTTCCCTTCCAACCAATCACCGACAGGGGTGGGTGTTGTGAGGTTTTGCGCTCGTGCACGGTGACGGCTGCACGCGAAGTCGGAGCTGAAGATGAAGCATGAGAACAAGAGAAACTGAACATGGCTGAGTCAATCCCCAAGAGGAGGTGGAGGATTAGGTCGAGGGAATACCATCGTGTTTATTCCAAGACACGAATAGTTATCGGGAAGGCTTTTGAAAGGTGGAGAGAACTTAAAGAACTGAAAATGTTTAAATCGGACGCCGAGGTTGCACTGTTTCTTCTGGACAGGTGAGTAGCTGCTAGTGCTGACTTGTTTGGATGTGAACTGTGTGTTGAAAATATCAACATCAGCTGTGGCAGGCGGTAGCTCTTGGGAAGCAGCCCTCCCTCTCCCTCTCCCTCTCCCTCTCCCTCGTACAGAACTGTACTAGGTAAATAAATGATAATAGACAACGTTATGACACCTTGCTAGTAACCATTTATATTTCAAATGACTATTCTGTTAGCTGGGAGCAAAGCTGGAAGCGAGCTATGTAGTTGATAACAATGTTCATGCATACAAAGTAAAAAAAAAAAAAAAAAAAAAAACATTCTCTGCATTAGCCTATTTTAGAATACACAATATTGAATGTGCAAGTAATGGCTATTATATTTACTTGGTTATAAAATTATGTTACAAAACAACTATAATGACTTACCCAGCAGAATGAGCCATCAGTAGAACGTCGATCTGAATATCGTGTGTCTGTCGCTTTAAGAAATGCGCGTGCATGATCGTTTTTTCTTTCATGATGCACGAAACGGGAGGGGCGAGCTAACTTGAGGGTTGTTCCATAAAATATGCCAAGAAAAGCGGGGATTAAACTCCAAAACCCGACTTGAATAAACCTAACAAATAGGTTGGGGCTAAAGCGGTTTCATAAAAGGTAATTCAAGTTCACGCAATCCCACTAATTTGATCCAGGTTTATCTAGTCTCGATAACTGCGTGTGCACGCGTTTCTTCACCAGCCCTAGAGGTCGATCATAGATCAAATCGATCCACCATCAAACAGCGTATATTTTGTGCTGTTTTATGCGTTTGAGATATGGTGTTTGCAAAACTTACATTTCACAGGAATATTCTCCATCTGTAAATCTTAGAAAGGCGTGCAAATATTTCCATTTTGCTGCTAAACTTCACATTGAACGAGCGCTGCTGCGCGCATGCGCGCCAAATAGGAGCGCAATAATTCTGATCAATATATACATTTTGCTTGGAAAATTAATAGGCTATGCGATATTTTATAACACCAGAAATATCTTCTAATTATAATAATTTATCTTTAGGATGTTGGATAAGTTGCAGTGAACTTATAGCTCATTACACTCATATATTGTATACTTAAAATAATAAAAAAAAAATGAACAAGTAATTCAGGGAAGATTTTTTTAAGAAACTAAATATAATAAAGATACAAAATATAGTTTTGGGTTTAGGACCTAAGCTACTTAACAAAGACGACTTATACTTATTTAGAATGCTGAGAATTACAGCTTTTAAAGCAATAATTGTTTTTTTGGAGAAAGCAAGAATGTTTGGTTAGATTTAGTTTATGATGGAGAGGATAACGTGAAATTAAGAGCAAAAGTATACATTTTGAAAAGATATGTGCAACTCTAAAATTAAAGAATATTCCATAAAATAAAGGAATACATATTAGCCTACATTAAAGGAACCGTATGTAAGAAATGTATTTCAATTAATCATAAAATGGCCCTGATATGTCACTAGACATTAAGAAATCATGTTCATTTCAAATACTTATATCACTGACGGCCAGGATATTGTCATTTAAAAGTGAAGTTGCAGCCCTCAACTGATGTTGATATTGTCATGTTGTGTTTTGGCCTGATGCCCCACCCTCCACCTATCTACCAATCACGAAGTCAGTAGTGTTTCGGCATCCGGGTTGCCAGCTCTGCTCTAGTTACCACAGCTGCAGCTACAAACGTGTCGGATAAAAAATGTCTAACGTTACGAAACCTAAAAGACCTCGTTATGAATCCGAAATACGTCGTGACAAAGTCCGAAATAAAACAAGGATTTGTATAGGACATGCCTTTGAAAGATGGAGACGGCTGAAAATGGAGAAGAATTTGAAGACAGACGCCAACGTTGCTAATTTTCTCCTGGACAGGTAAGATTCATCTATGTTTGGCTAACTTGTACTTAATGTAAATGGACATTTCAAATATTTATGGCAGTCGAACAAAGTTATGCATGTTCGTGCAAAGTAACGTTACGTTAGCGCATATGGAGGAGGTGGGTCATCGAATTGAAAAGGTAAGGAATTGTTTGGGAAATAAAAACGGCGAGTCGTCATTGCTAACATTAGCAATGCATTATCAGAGCCCGTTTCTCTGTCATTATGCTGAGACGCTGAGGAAAACAACATTAGCACGCCCATTATGGCAATGTGTAGGACTCGTCACTTGTCATTGGAAGCTCCTTGTAGCAGCCTACGTTCCTGCTGGATCCTGCAGCCTAGCTGGCAACCTCGAGTCTAGGGGGGAGGGGGAAAAAGTGTCTCTAAGATTGTGGTCAAAACTGGTACTGCAGTCACTTTCAAATTACTGTAGAGCGGTGTATCCCCTATAGAGCTGGTAAGTCCCGCCCCTTCCGCTAACCCCACTGGACCTCTAGGTTGAAAAATCGTCAATGCAAGTGAATGTGAGAAAATAATTATTTTCTGGTCCCGTTTGAATTTTGCCATGAATGTGAACATATGTTGTCTGTGAATTTTTCATATAATTTTTCATGTGAAGAATGCTACAGTTTAGTGGGTAGAAGTTTGATACG
This sequence comes from Vimba vimba, assembly GCA_022828995.1. Lineage (NCBI taxonomy): Eukaryota > Metazoa > Chordata > Actinopteri > Cypriniformes > Leuciscidae > Vimba > Vimba vimba. The sequence goes on along the minus strand of CM040817.1, from coordinate 19,843,605 downwards.
GTTAGACTTTGTGTGAGAGCACTTTGTGGACTACAACTCTTCGCTGCTTTCGATTACATCAGACGGGAATCTGAAGAAAGAACAGCCCATTTTGTTTGAATGGTGACATTTGGGTACAAAACACACAGGCATCTCGATCTGTCTCCATAGATTATCGCAGCATTAGCACCGTGATTTGACAAGTGGAGGGAAAATGTGTTATGGGGTGACGTCACATAGGCGTCATGTAGTCTTTCTCGTTATGTCTTTTCCACAACTGCTAGCCAAAGAATCATACAATATACTGTCAAACTCGTAACATGAAAAATTATATAAAAAATTCACAGACAACATATGTTCACATTCATGGCACAATTCAAACGGGACCAGAAAATAATTATTTTCTCACATTCACTTGCATTGACGATTTTTCAACCTAGAGGTCCACTTGGGGTTTTACGGATGGGTTGGACTGACCAGCTCTATACACCGCTCTACAGTAATTTGAAAGTGATTTCTCGTCGACTCGAGGTTGCCAGTTAGGCTGCAGGATCCAGCAGGAACGTAGGCTGCTACGAGGAGCTTCCAATGGCAAGTGATGAGTCCTACACAGTAAGTTTTTTTATGTTTATGAAAAAATAGAAAAAATTATGTTTATGCTTCATGAGAGATGTTTTGCGGATTTCGGATTCATAACGAGGTCTTTTAGGTTTCGTAACGTTAGACATTTTTTATCCGACACGTTTGTAGCTGCAGCTGTGGTAACTAGAGCAGAGCTGGCAACCCAGATGCCGAAACACTACTGACTTCGTGATTGGTAGATAGGTGGAGGGTGGAGCATCAGGCCAAAACACAACATGACAACATCAACATCAGTTGAGGGCTGCAACTTCACTTTTAAATGACAATATCCTGGCCGGACTACTGTTGTCAGTGATATAAGTATTTGAAATGAACATGATTTCTTAATGTCTAGTGACATATCAGGGCCATTTTATGATTAATTGAAATATATTTCTTACATACGGTTCCTTTAAATCTTGGGCACAAAACATTCAGCCAGTAAATAAAACCTGGATAATATAAATTGTGTGTGTATATATATATATATATATATATATATGTGTGTATATATATATATATATATATATATATATATATATATATATATATAGGCTACAATGATAAATGAGACCTACAAACGTGTTAAATTATATTGTATACTATAAATTATGTAAAAAAAATATATATATATATAACAACGTTAACAAACATTTCATATACAATTTAACACGTTTGTTGGTCTATATTGTCTCATTTATCATTGTAGCCTTATTTAAGTTGATTTTCTTTACTGTTCATTTTCTTTACTGTATATTTATTTTTGGACTGATAATGCTTAATAAAGTCAAATAATGGTATGAGAGAGTGTCAGTCATTGTGTTCCTATTGGTCAGTGTTAGAGGATCTGTGTAACAGCTGAGGCTTAGCCTGACAGTTAGCCTGCCCTGGACCAGGCTAGTTTCCCAGCATTAGTTGCCAGAGTAACTGAGTTCGAACTATTTTAAGTTTGCTTTATGAAACCGAATCAACCGACAATAATTCTGACTAACCAAAATAAGCTTGGCTTGTATTTTAATCTTGTTTTATGGACCAACCCTCTGGTTTGTTTGGGATCTCGCTTCAAACACAAACAGAAGTAACTTCACCCACAATCGCTGATACAACCTTTAAAGCTGCTCTAGCGATGTGACATTTTTGTCACACACAGCAAATATCTCCTCACTATCCGCTAGCTGCCTGTCCCCTGAACACACTGTGAAAAAACGCGTTCTCTGTAGACAGCCCAGGCTCCACAAACGGCAACAAAAACAAACTGGGCCAACCCGCACCACTAAACATAACAAACAGAGTTCCAGCCAATAACCGGCAAGAATGATTTGGGGTGGGGGTTGGGGGGTTAGTGCGCGTGCACATGAAGGGGGGTTTGGGGACTGGAGTGGAAGAGAGAGAGAAGCATGCAGAAGTTAGCTGGAGGAGAGATGACAACGACTAACGTTAGAACTATACTCTCTTGAATTCTGATATGATGGCCGACACACGACCAAAGAGACTACGTTCCGATGAGCAAAAAGCTAAGAATAGGGAAAGGGAGAAGGAACGCGGGAAGTCCCGAATTTACATCGGGAAAGCCTTCGAAAGGTGGCGAGAACTCCGCCGGCACAAGAGCTTCCAGTCCGACATTCAGGTGGCTCTGTTTTTGCTGGACAGGTGGGTAAATCCAGTCTGGCGTTCATGACTGTTACAGGAACGCACGCACGCAGGGAAGGAACGGGGAGGGGACGGGATGAGGAGGAGGGAGGGTCGAGCTAGCCTCCGTTTTGTTTGACCCAACATGGCTTAGAGCACCTTTAAACCAACAAATAACAGGTCGAAGTAAACAAATGGTTCCTTGAAAACTTGGCAACCCGTGCCGGAACGTCTGTTATTGTTGTGGTCCGTGTGGCCCCGCCCACTGCAGGGTTGCCAGTTAGCGGAAAATAACAGTTGCCATCATGGAAGCCAGCGAACGAACTGTCTCAGAGACCGCAGCTTCTACTCGACCTAAAAAGCCCAGGCATCCGTCTAAAAAACGCTATGACCTGAATTACAATAAAAAGCGGATAAATATCGGAGATGCGTTTGAGAGATGGAAACAGCTTAAAGCCCAGAAAGACTTTAAAAAGAATTCAGAGTTGGCTGGTTTTCTCCTGGATAGGTAACGTTAATCGTTGAGCTTCAGCTAAAGTTAGCTAGCTGATAGTCAGGCTTCTAGTTGGAATGGATATTTAATGGTTTTATTGAGACACAGTGTTTGCCACAGATAATCGATAAAACGAAAACCACAAGTTTGACTCGGATTTGCGAATGCAACTGAATAGATGTGTCTAGCGTTAGATTGCAATAGTTTAGTTCAATGATGTGTAATTTTCTGTGTGCATAGGTTGATTATGGCATATTGTTTTATAGATACGAGGGTAAAAGCACCCCCATTCCTGGTAGACGTCGCAAGCGTAACTCGAAGGCTCCTGCACAGTCCAGTTATGAAGGTCCAACAACACTCTCAGAATGGTCAGTATCTGAATCCATATTCGTTTGCAAACTATGTTGTGAAGTGTATGAATACATAAGTAGCTAACACTAAGAAGTTTGTTGTTAAAGTCTATTTGAGTGCATTTTTGTATTACTTGTATTGTATCGACATGTAATGTCTGTAAAATAGAGACACAATCTCTATAGAGAAGAGTTGCAACATTAAGAGAATATTTAGAGGGGTAGTTCACCCAAAAAAATGTGGTGTCTTAGTTAACATGACAGTGAACTAAAAGCATACATGTATTCAGAATTATTTTTTATATCTAGTCTTCAAAATTTGAGTGTCCACAATGATGAAAACTTGATCATAAATGATCACTGACCTCACTAACACACTGTGCAAGTTGTAATATTTGTTGTTGTTGTTTTTAATATTGCATATAGCATATTATGTTGTATGATTCCTAGTTTACTAATCTCAAATTTTACAGTTATGATTGGGGAACAGATGATGAGGAGGAAGAAGATGATGATGATGAAGAAGAAGAAGAACAGAAATCTGATTGCTATGACAGCCAAGATGATGAATTTGTTCCTCGTCTTTGTGGACGGTATGTTGTATATTGCTCTTACCAACCAACCTATTGCTGGCTCAATGTTACTTAAATCTATAGTGTTGTTATTGTGTACAATGGGACGAGTCTAAAGTCACTACCCATATTTAACTGATATGTTTTCCTTGCAATGCACTACACACTCAATCTATGACCAAACTGAATCTTCATTTGCAACATGTACAGTCAAACCAAAAATTATTCAGATCCCAGATATCATTTTTGATATTTTTTTTACTAGTGGTTGCAGGACACTATAGTTCATTTATGTAAGTGAGGATAGCAAAATAAAGTAAACTGTCACATATTATACCCAAAAATTCCTCATAAAATTTGGGACCAAAATATTATTCAGACACTTTGACCTGACAGTTCAGCTTAACGTCTACATTAATCCGGATACATTTGAAAACGGCGTTTTCGTTTTTAAACGCTCTCCGTCCACACTAGCGTTTTCAGTCACATTTTATTTTATATTTATATACAATATTTATTTTTCATTTTATTTAGTAAAATATCTCACCATTCACTGATGCGGTCAAGGTCGCACGCAGTCACCATATGTTTGGTCTAAAACTGCTCTCATGTATTACCGCAGGACAGCAAATGTGAGTAAATTCTCTCATCTTTGCAGGACTGTGATATGAAGAGTGTGCAATGTAGAATATTTTTAGCAACAGTGTGAAAGTGAATAGCACATAACAGTATCAATACTGGTATAAACATGAATATCTATTGGTACAATATGCGTCACATGACTAAAGTTACGTCATCGTTTTTAAATACCACCGGTTTCACAGTCCACACTACAACACGAAAACGGCGTATCCACTTTGGAGTGCGTTTTCAAAAAAGCTTTGTTTTCATTAATAAAAACGCTGTCTCAGTGTGGACGGAAGGCCAAAACGGAGAGAAAAATATACGTTTTCAAACGAAAACGTATTAGTGTGGACATGGCCTAATTAAGTGTTTTTTCTTTAATTGCTAATGCAACCTTTTTACACCACAGACTGAACAAAATGAAGCATTGCTTGGTAACTGGTTGAGCTAAATGTGTATTATCTAATTGTGTATTTAAATTTAACAGCTGACAGATATTCAACCCAATTCATCTGTGAGACAGTCTAACAGAAGGATGGACAAAACCAGTGAAATATCAACTGATCTGATAACTCTGAGTTCTTGTCATACTACCGTTTTCTAAACTATAGCGAATAAACTGTGATAATGTGAGAAATGCTGAAGGTGTCTGAATAGATTTGGTTTGACTGTATATGAGTGTGAGATGCGTATTGGCTAAACCTGTGATGAATATATTTCGTGTGCTGACAGGAACGATGGAGCGCTGGACGACATCGGACCGGATGAGATTGTTTATGACGTCCGTGCCACAGAGCCTCCATCCACTCCCCCGCCCATCTTTCCCTCTCCTCCCGAGATCTTCACCGAGGACGACCTCACAGGGAAACGGGCATCCATCGCCTATGAGGACTGTCTGAAGCAGCTGGCGTCATTCCTCACGCTGCCTGTGAAAAGGTGCCCGTACAGGTGTGACGCCAGTCATGTGAGGTGCCAGTGCCTTCCCCCCTTCCGGGTCTCCATCACATGCAGGGGAACAGCGAGCATCATGGAATGGGTGAGGAACTGTATAACACCGTGAAGCACTGTAACCAAGTCGTGCATGTGCAGTGAACGTGGTTTTGTGACACTTGATTACTTGGTTGTAAAAGCTTGTGTATAGAATGTGAATCACTGTATACTTTAATTTGAGAATGTTAAAGGAATTACCCCATGATTACGTATTACACATTTATTATTGATTACACTATACTTGCATTTGAGAAAATTAAAAGGTTAGTTCAGCCAAAAATAAAAATTCTGTCAGTAATTACTCACCCTCATGTTGTTCCAACCCCGTACGACTTTTGTTCATCTTCGAAACACGAATTAAGATATTTTTGATGAAATCTGAGAGCTGTCTCACTCCTTCATAGGCTTTTTGATATCTGCTATCCCAGAAAAGTTAGTAAAGACATCGTTACAATAGTCCAAGTGACTACAGTGGCTCAACCATAAGTTAATCAAGCGACGAGAATAATTTATAATAACTTTTTGTGCGCAGAAAAAACTACTTTATTCAACCATCTCTTCTCTTCCATGTCATTCTCCTAAGCTGTTGACGTAGTGTAAACCCGTTCTGGGTTGTACGTCAGAACGTAGGCTCACTATTGGCCGACGCTGGTCATGTGTGTGATGCTGGCCAATAGTGAGCCTACGTTCTGACGTACAACCCCGAAGCGCACTGTTACACCACGTGAACTCACTCAGAGGCCCACACAGAAGAAAATTAATAGTTGAATAAAGTCGTTATTTTGGGGGGTTTTTTGCGCACAAAAAGTATTCTCGTCGCTTGATAAACTTAAGGTTGAGCCACTGTAATCACTTGGACTATTTTAACAATGTCTTTACTAACTTTTCTGGGCCGTCAAGTTTCAATCCCATAGAAGCCTATGAAGGCGTGATCCAGCTCTCAGATTTCATCAAAAATATCTTAATTTGTGTTACGAAGATGAACGAAAATCTTCTGGGAACAGAATTTCCATTTTTGGCTGAACTAACCCTTTAATAGTGTGGTGCAGGTATGATGTCACTTTGTAGGCCAACCGGTAGTTTGCATCACACTGGTTTCCTTGAGAAAAACCTAATAGGCTTTTGGATTATCGCTAAAAACAAGGTCTGTGATCAACAAAAGTTTATGATACTTGCACGTTTTGTCTATCAAGATAAATATCACAGATGAACACAGCCTTTGTGAATTTTGAAGCCTAAATGCAGTCGCCAGTTGTAAAAAGCTAAAAGGTAGGCTATAAACGAACTACGCCACAGTCGCTCGACTTCAACGTCGCCATCATTAAGCTTACGACAACTTTTTCCAGTTTTTATTTAAAAACATTTTCCCAAAACGTTTGAGTTAGAATAGTTTATAAGAGCACAGTTATACGCATAACGCTATGAAAGGGGACTGAGTTTATCTGTTCGGTGTGATGACGTTTAATCTCCTCGACAGCCTTTGTTGTCCCATTAGCCGGTTGTAGGGCTGCACAATATGTCGAAATTATCGAAATAATATTGCAAATGTGTATATCGCGATATGCATATCGCAACAGCTTGCAATAACTGGGGTCATGAACAAAAGACAAAGAGAAAATCACTCACTGCTCTTGGCTGAATAACTTTTATAAGAATCAGTATATATTTAATTTATACAGTAAAGACTAAGCCGTGTTTTATTTTTACATTTTATTATTCAGTTTCTGTTGTTAAATAAACCTAATGTAGGCCTACCTGAAACCCTAAACCCCGTGGTTTACACTGATGTAAAAATAACACTTACTTATGCTACAGTAAAACACTGCCTCTTCACTTTCAGAAGTTGTAGGGATGTTTTCTTGTCACAAAAAGAATGTGAAACGCATGTAGGTTATATAATTTTAAATATATTTTAAAGATAATTTAAGTTTATTTTACACACGCATTATCATATCGAATATCACATTATTTGATGAGTTATTGCATATCACATTTTTCTTCAATATCTATGCAGCCCTAGCCCGTTGTTAGCAACCGCCTTTTTCAAGACACACAACAGCTTCACGAATCACGAGTGGGGTAATACTGATTTATACCATGGTCTGGGTGAATACTCGATTCTGATTGGCTGCAGGGTGTCCGTTAAAAAGTGATAATGTACACCTAGGAAAGGCGTCCCGTCAATTTGCCTGATGACAGTTCTAAATGATTGCGCTGGCTCAAACTCACTGATCAACTGCTGCGGTCGGGTCGCTGTGGCCACGTTGCTTGGCAACGCCTGTATACGGGAGATATTAAATAGTGCGCTCGACTTAATAAATAAAAACCCTCACGAATTTTACTCTAAAACACATTAAAGTATTATTAATTGATTAAATATTTCTTTCTTTCGTAAGTGACCATGGTATAAGCGGGTTAATGCCCTTCGAGGTGTCCATTGTCAGGTATTAATGTACTTCGTCGTCCATTAATACCTGATAATGGACACCTCGTCGGGCATTAACCCTTACGTATTTTATGTCGTAGAAAAAAACCTGAAAGTGTCTTGAGCTTGTGTTCACCACAGACCTTATTTCAGCCGTTTAACCAAAAAAAACCTGAAAGTGTCTTGAGCTTGTGTTCACCACAGACCTTATTTCAGCCATTTAACCAAAAAAAACCCATTCAAAAAAACCCACTGACTTCCGGGCGATGGAAATGGAAGTGCTAAAATGCAACTCGTTTACTCGCTTTTGCCTACAAAGTGATGTCATACCTGCACCACTCTTATGGAAGGACGTTTTTTTTTCCAACTTTCTGCTGTTGACTCTCAGACCTGTCCCAATGGCCACACTGTGTGGAGGTGGAGCTCGCAGCCGACAGTAAGGTGTGGGATACAAGCGGGGGATTACATGCTGGCCACTAACATCTTGCTCTCTGGGAGCAACTACTCCAGCATGGGTATGACGAGCGACGCGAGGTTGGCATGTCTTCTGTTGGACAGGTATGTGCCCACGTTTCCATTACAACTAACTCTGTTCATACTGTATAGGGTGCAGTGTAAGGCCTACTATCAACCAGTGCACTGGCAGATCATATGGTTGATGACGATATGTCTGCGTTTTCGCGGGATTGCGTTTTTGAGGTTTGCGCAGAGTAGGGCTGACTTCTAATAGTCGAGGATTCAACGATTCGATTCGGAGAGGTCTGATTCGACTATGAACCTCATAGTCGAATACATGGGCGTCAGTTTGGTTTGAAATGTGCTGGGGACAGAGACGCATTCGCATTTTCAGAAGGGCTGGGTACAAAAAAAAATATTTTCCGCTTTCGCGCAGGTCATGTTTTGAAAGACGATGTCCTGTAGCTTACTAATGTAATTAAATAAAAATGTATTCAAAAATCTGCTTCACATTTTCAGCAGGGCTGCGGAGCGGCTGTGGGTTGACTCCACACGGTTCTCATGGGCTTTATATATAGGCTAAGTCCTAACGTGAAAAAAGCTTTACGTGGTTTAATGTACCTAAACAATGATTACCAAATTTCCCTCTCATATTGCTCCTCATAACCACTGAAAATGGTAAAAAAATCGAACCCAGAGTCCAATTATTATGGACGTTATCTGACATTAAGCGTTTCTGCTTCACATTTTCAGCAGGGCAGCGGAGCGGCTGTGAGTTGACTCCACACGGTTCTCATGGGCGTGAAAAAGCTTTACGTGGTTTAATGTACCTAAACAACGATCACCAAATTTCTCTCTCATATTGCTCCTCATGTTTATGAAATGTTATGATATATGTGTGATATGTTTTGTTCATCTGGCTTTAAATGAATAAAAGGTATTTGTTACACACCATGTTTTTCTTTTAGTTTTTTTTAGCTCTTTTGTTTGAAATGGAAAAAATCTAGCTGCTATCTAAAAAAAAAAAGAAAAAAAAAAGGTTTGACTATCAGTCGACTACGTCAAAATCTAACGAATCAGATTCGACTATGAAAATCCTTAGTCGAAAACAGCCCTAGCGCAGAGATAACCTTTTTTCCCCAAAATCTTTCAATGCTTGCACCTTGGAGTCTATTTCAGGGTTTGCGTTCTCGAGCCACCAGTCACTGTTTTGTGCGGATGGGCGGGCCGGAGCATGTTAAGGGTTTTCTGTTAGAACGGTGTCGTGTTAGCGGCCCCTAAGATAATAACTGATGATCTTTTCAACGGAAGTGAATCAATCAAAACTAACTTTAGCTGGACATTAACTTTATTCTAGAGCTGCTGTAAAGCCTAAACAATCTGTTACAATCTGCCGCCCCCTGCTCCTCATGGCTTTTTAGGTTGTGTGTAATCTGCGATCTCTGACCCAGTTTGTTTGCTGGCTTTAATACGCTGTGTTTCCTGCCAACTGGCATCCCGGAGTGTCGAAATACTTTTGGGTGAACTGGCAGTGGGCGAGATCACACAGATTAAAACAAAAACAGACATTTCAACACAGAACACAGATTTCAAAGTAAACTAACTGGCTGTAGAAGAAACGAGTATGTGAACATTAAGGACATTTAAGGTTTTAACGGATAATGTTGGTTTTAGTATAAGTCTGAAGAGATTGTTTTTAGATAGGATGGCTTAATAGATATGGATATATATGTGTGTAATTTTTTTATTATAGTTATTTATTTATTTTTGTGTATGGTTTGTCTTGAAAATGTCACGTAATAAAAATGTTAATGCAAATTTATTGTGTTATCCTTGACAAAGAAATTGTGCATTCATTGCATTATGCTTTCATTATAGTGTTGGGATTTAGGGTTTATGATTTATTATGCCTATTTGTTCACAGGGAAATGGCAGAATCTGAAGACATGCTGTCAGCAGAACAATCCGAAGACAGGTAACGTGTATTTGACATTATTACTCGACAAACACGTGATTTATTGAGGTTGCCAATAATTTACCCTCTTTAGACCTGTAGGAATTGTTTATTAAAGATGGGGGTGTACATACACACTTACACACAAAGAGTGCTTATGCATGATTTATATTATTATATCATATAAAATATAACAATTATGAACTGTGAAATTCTGTACACAAGCAGTTTAATCCTATAGTTCTGATTCACGATGCCTGAAATGCATGGCTGTGAATCTTTGGGTAGACAGCGAATCATGATTCATTGGTTTTCGACTCAATTCAAGAACGATTTTTTACAAATTCAGAATGCTTCAATTCGAGATGATTCACAATGCAATATGATTAATGATTCGAATGATCAAGTGCATTCATGGGATTATTTAAATTCTTTCCCTAATGTGTCTTACTCAGGGTGTGAATTACACCGTGACCTTCAGGGGGTCAGAGAGTGAGGGCTAAACAAAAAAACTTTGTTTAATGATGCTACATCACTTTATTTAATATCTTATATAAAAGATGCTATATGTAGAAATTTACATGAACTAACCATACTTTTAAAGCCTTTTTAAATATTGGTTTGTTAATTATCGGAGAATAGTGTTAATGTATAAGCTACACAACCTTATTACAGTGTTCCAGATGCATTAAACATACAATTCTTCCATGGATGGACTTCCCTAAAATATTATGCATGTCAGTTTAGTGCATATCACGAGAGTTTGTGAGGGCGCGCCGCAAACGACTTATTCATGCATGCAGTAATTTAATGTTTATATATTTAAAGCATTAAATTGCTATTGAATCACGGTTCATTCAATTCCTAGCATTTTAAATCAATTACTGACTGAAAATGATTCACGTTTCAAAAATAAATTTTTCAAGAATGATGCATATGTCAGGATGTGTAATCGATTCATATTACACACCCCTTCTGAAATATTGCCACCAGATTATTATTTTTTATTTTTTTACAGTTTGGGGTTGGAATATGTTTTGTAGTTTCTTGTAAAAGCTCCTGAAATGCCATTCTGCGTAAGTGAGATGCTGTCGGTGTCTCCCAGTAGCGTGGGTTTCCTAAATGGTTTCTGGAAGGGCTTTCCAATGTAATTGACAGCAAGGCTTTCTGGAGTGCTGAATATTGATCTCTACGCTCTTTATTTTAATAACCCATGCGATTGTGCATCCTGGTGGACATCGGTAGATACAGAAAATACCACAATGAGGCACACAGAGCAAATGATGTGTGTGTGTGTGAGAGAAAGACAAACCATAGAGAAGAAGAGACACTAATGGCAGTGATAATGGGATGAGGCCAACCATATATTTCATCACATAAAGATTGTATTTCGAATTATCCACATAATTAATGAGCAAACTAATATAATGGCGTAATCCAATAATTTCCGCTTGTTCAATACTTTGTGTCTCTAAAGACCTCATGACATCTTACTGGAAGTTTTATGGTTTATATACATTTAATGTTTTCAGGCTTTCTCTTTGGGCTAAATGTACCAAAAATATTAATGACTCATCTCATTCACAAGGGCGTATAACTGTTTTTTGTGCAATCAGATCATCTCTAGAATGAACATGTCACTCATTTCTCACCGTCCCTTTACTGACAATTTACTGATTTAATCTTTATGTTTGATATGCATGGAGGATATTTCATTTTATTCATACTTGCTCACTGACTTTAATTTGCTTCAGAGCACTTATATTATTGTGGCCACTTGTAATGTGGCTTATAGAAGAAATATATAGAAGAAATTCAGAAAACACACATGACTTTAGTGTGTGTAGTGTATTACTACACTCTTAAAAATAAAGGTTTTCAAAGGGGGGTTTTCACTGTGACACCATAGAAGAACCATCCAGTTGATGACGCTTGTTCACTCAAAACAGGGCTCCAAACAAAAAAATCTATCAAGGAGCCAATGGCTCCTATAGGGGAAAAAAACAGGCGCCAAATAATTTTTTTAAGAGCCACATAACAATGCACTTACATTTTAGTCACCCTGTTGTGTGCATGTCTCTCCTCTTCTTACAGTTTCAGCATTTTCATCTTGTGAATGTTCTGGGAACTGGAGCTTATTTGGTAACTGAATGTCACTTCCGACTTATGAACTATTTCATAAGTTCATATTTTGGCGCTTTCACTCAGTGAAACGTTCACGCAAAGCATCTAATTTCATGACGTTAACAAAACAAATGAAGCGATAGGCTTGGGGTGGGCGATATGGCAAAAATATCATATCACGATTTTTTTCAGGAAAATCACAATTCACGATTTTATCACAATTCTTTTTATGTTGGTTTTACTATTTTGTGACTGAGCATTACAGCCAAACTAATGTCCATATTTTAAAAACAAAGCCTTAGGTAACAAAATGTGAAATAAAAAAGAATGGCAGAAAGGGGCGAAGATAAAAATGTAGTCATTATTTTCTTTGTTATTAAATATTAAGATCAAAGATAAACATTACACATACACAACTTAATATACAAATGAAATAAACAGTGCTTTATGTTTTCAGCTACAGTAGGTTTATTTAACAGTAGCATTGAAGAAAGTAATTAAATTAACAAATATGAAAATAAAACAAAACATAGACTTCACTGTATAAATAAATTGATACTTATTAAAGCTACTATTAAAGTTATCAGTCAAGAGCAGTGAGTAATTTTCTCTTTGCATTTTGTTGTTTCATTAACATTAAAAGGATAGTTCTCCTAAAAATTCAAATTGTCATAATTTACTCTCTCAAGTTGTTTTAAACTTGTTTTTCTTCTGTTGAAAATAAAAGTTATTTGGACGAATGTGGGTAACCAAACAGTTGATGTACCCCAGTGAAGTCAATGGGGACCAGCTACTGTTTGGTTACCCACATTCTTCAAATTATTAATATTAGAAAATATTAGAAGGAAATTAATACAGTTTTGGAACAACATTAGAGTGCGTAAATGAGATAATTTTTATTTTTGGGTGAACTATCCCTTTAAGGACAAGCGGCAGCGTGTTTACAATTGCTACTGTCTCTTAAGAGCTGCGCGCGACACGTCTAATGTACACGCATTTGACAAGCCGATTTTCTCTCAATTTTCTCAAGTTTGCTTTCACTTTAGACATAACCGACTTTGTTTATGTAAACCTTGTGTGTATTTAACAGTATTAGGACAATAAGACTCAAAATATAACTTAGTCCAGTATCCAGGCGCTGGTAGACAGGCTTTTAGTGCATGTGAGCTTCACATGTACGCGCTGAGAAAGGCACATGTTAGAACAGCGCATCAGCACGCAAATTAAATGTTTAACCGACAAGGCATTAAAGCACATGCAAATTATTAACTTTTGTGAACTGCAGTGTCCCGTTCCGCTGCGTTAACATGTGAATATACGTCGCGTTGTTCAGTATGTTTTGACCGGGACAGAGGCGCCAGAACAGCAACTAGAGTGCAGGATTCTACGATATTTCTTCAAAAGCAGATCGTGGAGACATTTTAATCGTCCATGATGAAAAATCGTCATATCGCACACCCCTACGATAGGCTACTGGTTATAAAACATGCACGTAGGATGCAAATTTTACAATCAAAGGGAGTAAATTTGTATTGTCGCCAATGGCGACCTTGGCAGAAATTTCACTCGCAAATAAATATTTTTGGTCGCAAATGCGACCATTTTAGTCGCAGTTTGGAGCCCTGCAAAAGTCATAAACATCAAACATGTTTGATATTTAAGATTTGGGATTGGGTAGGATCTGGGGAAGTAAAATAATCATAATGACGCCACACAATTGAGGAGTTTTTGGACAAAAAAAGTCAGTCGCGACAAGCCTCGAAAGCCCCTTTCACACAGAGATTCCGGAAAATACACGGATAGTGTGTCCCGGGATTTGTCCTGGGATCGTTTGATTTTGGTTCATTCACACTGCCAGTGATTTTATGGAATCTGTGGGTGCGTTCACACACATCCCGTAAAGACACGTGGCGTCAGGATGTCATTGCGATGGCACGTGCGTTATGGCTGTCAAAATTAATTTCTTTCTTAAATATTAGCAAAATTCAAATTATATTTGAATTCTAAAGGCAATACTTAAAGGTGCTTTAAGCGATGTTGGGTGATGTCACTTCTTGTTGACGTTCGAAGTATTGTCAAACAAAACAGAGGCTAGCTAGACCTCTGGCTCGACCCTCCCTTGTCCTCATCCCGTCCTTAATTTCCTTAATGACAATGTGCATGCAAGGACAATTAGGCTACAATAGTGCATAAAACTGTGTTCGAGCATCAGTAACTGAGAAAACACACTTCAACACACAGCGTAATGAACTACATGAACACAAAATAGCAAACTGCCATTCAGAAACAATCCACTTGTACTCACTACATCTACATATTGTTTGTCAAAAACACCAGAAGCTCAACTTGATCTGAGCGCTTTCTGTTGACAATGTTTCCAGCTGATGAAAACACACTCAGCTCTGACCGGTGCCAGGTGTGGTCAAGTATGTCTTTGCCAGCCGCGCAATATGTGCATGCATTCCGCACGGTTTTTGCCACCAACCGATGGGGGTTTCGTCAGCAAGGAAGCCTTTTCCCACCATTTATCATATAAACAACGCAACCGCACCGCGCTGTGTACTACTGTATAAGCTAACAGAAAAAACCCTGCATCAGTTACGTCATCTTCTGATCTCCTCTTGACACACCAAAAATTAGAATGCACGGTTTTCTTTTTTTTTTATTTCGACGAAAATTCGAAACTCAAATTATTTTTTAACAGCCCTAACGTGCGTCAACACTGCAACACACTCCTTACGGCATTGGTCCTGGATTTTGTTCACACAGGGCGCGTTCCGGGGACTGATCCCGGCAATGTTACTAGGTCCCCATCCCGGCATTGATCCCGGCATCAATCCCGGGACGTGTTTGCGTTCACAGAAAGGCGCTCTAGCAATTTTATGGCAATTTCCCGGGATCAACGTGCTGTGGGGCTAAATTGAGCCGCCCTCCTCCCCCCAACATTTTAAAAATCTAAAGAACAAAGAACCATAAAGAACCTTTTATGGAATGAAAGGATTCTATAGAGCAGGGGGTATTAAATTAAAGTTCCAAGAGGTCCGGTCTCTATATTTCAGTTATACATTTCCTTCGGGGTAGCTGTAGGACTCTGTAAAAGAAAAAATCTTCATCACACTCAAAATAGTCATCAGAGATGACAATCTTGGGCTCCGAGAGCCAAACCAGTGAAATTTTGACACATATTTTCCAACAAAAGGTAAATATTGCTCCTAACTGGATATGAATATAAAAAGGTTAGAATAGCATAACATAAATGCTAGTGATAAACATAGCCATTACGCTAAGACAGTGTCTTAAACTTTCTTTAGTATGACCCACTAGCATTTAGTCAGGGGCGGTCAGTCTTACCTTTCAGTATCAAATTAAGCCACTCTGTTTTTATGTAACTGATTTAAAAAAAAAAATGTATGTTTAACTTAGGGGTTTAATGTCTAACTAGTGTTTAACTTTAATGTCTCACTAGTCTTAGAGGTTTATGCAAACGGTCCCAGCTGTTTCCTCAAGCTATTATTACTTTGTTGTTTTATGTCTTTATTTTTTTTACATTTAGACACCTTTGTGTATGGCACAAGGAAGGCCTTGGGACTGAGAAAACATACTGGGAGAGCAGGTCTACCTCTTAAGAAATGTATGAACCATTTTATATTTTGCTCAAAGAAATAAACTACTGAAAACAAACAAAGTACATAATCTAATAATCAAAACTCTCATCATGAGTACAAAACAAAGTTAACTAGTCATTTCATTTTACTATGCTGATTAATAATGCTAATTGTATGCTATGCATCAACTTGTCAAACAGTCTGAGTCATCTCTATTACAGAGAAAAATAACTGTATTTGCTGCAATCTGCAGCGTTTTAGCACGGAAGCGGAAAGGGCTTGAATGAAGTGTGTTTGGCTCTAGATAAAAATATTAGAAGATTCGGCGCCGAAAGACCATTACCGTAAACGATTCTGAGCGCTTGAACCGCTCTGTTGTTTTGACACGCTGCTCACTTTAAACTAGAAATGGTAAAATGGCTCAAGTATGTCCCTTTTGCCTTCACTAGGCCTTTAAGTGTGACGCATGCATTTTCACAAGTACAAATTTCCATGTAGTCTATCAGTTAAAAATGAACTAAAAGCTGCATGCAAAATATAAGAGAATTATCAAAATGCGCAGCTTTATTCTGTGCCTTCATCTCTTCCGTCTATTGGCTAATTTACACCCTTGTTTCTACAGTGACATTCAGCATGTTTCCTATGACAACATCTGATATTTACATTTATCGTGGCGTGAGAAACTCACATAAACCATGTGAAATCCAATGGGAGCGGTCAGACTGAAACGGATTTCCAGAAATGCGAAGTGTTTTTTCAACATTTACACTTGCAAAATACGATTAGATTTCAATATAATATGCACCAAAACAGAATTTGAACGAGGCTAGCAGTGTTAAAAAGAAGGCGTGTTGAACGGTCTCTGTTATTGGTGGAGTGAACGATGGGGGCGTGGCTAAAGGGTTCTGCCATTGGTGGAAAGAGGATCTGTGAGGACCAATGGGAAAATCCGCGGAACCTCGCATCATTTCCTTTAGCGATATTTTGAACACGAAGACGACGGTGGTAAGAGAGATTTTTCTATTGTACTATTACTAGGCATATTTATTCTGCATATCATATTCTATCTATATTTTATTAATGCTCCATACAGTCAGTTATATTTTTGTGTCACAGATGTATTTACACCATCTGAGAGGTAAAAGCCTTTTAGTTACACAGGAAGCTCAGACTTCGTTCAGTGAATGCAGGTTTTTGTCATGATTTGAGCGTTTAGAAACAGAGACAGGTGATTTCAAAATATGAATTTTAATCGTAAGCTTGGAGAACAGCTTTGTAGGATTCGATGTTTCCCCATTCAAAGAGATACGAGCTGTTCTTGCATGACTGAATTAGCGCTTCAAAGATGGCCGCCGACTGAAATGACTTGCTTTAAAGGGAGTTTTGGTACATCTAAATAACATTTTGTGTGTTTTGCAGGTATTGTCACTGGGATTATGTCCATGTAGAGGTGAAAAAACAAGTATAGATGTATATGTTGGAGCACAAGATGACCAGTTGTGCTGGACGTGGACCGGTACTGTAAAGTGAAGTGTTCAATGTCTGAGTAGGTACTACATTTGAGTTTGAATTCACTTCAAGACTACTCTTGCCGTACTGTTTTCCGCCTATTATATAGTAAGGGAAGTGTTTGATATCGGACGCAACTAATTCTAGTCAACCATTCATGAAGATAAATGATTAAAATATTTTCTTTTTGCTACTCATTTGCTATGATTATCTTTCTAAAAAAAAGTTTTTATAGTTAATAATGCTTTAAAATGCTTGAAGTTGACTTTTTGAAATTGAAGTCCTGGAAAACCCTTGAAAACAGCCATGTTTATGAAAAGCGCTTCAATTACTGATATAGAGCCATTTTGCATGGCTATGAGTGTGATATTGCTCATAAATATCCAAGTATATGATGCAGCTTTCATTCTTCAGGTTGGAGGGCGGATATCAGTTTGAATAAGGAAAACGATATCTTTTGTCATAGTATCCTTTCAGTGGATACCGTTTTCCGCCTACTGTATAGTTAGGGGAAGTGTTGGATATCGGACGCAGCTAATTCTAGTGAACCATTCATGAAGATGAATTAAAATGTTTTCTTTTTGCTACTCATTGGCTGTGATTATCTTTATAAAAAAATAAATGTGTTCATAGTTAATAATGCTGTTGCGTTTTTAATACAGATGGATGTGTAGAAATAATGATTTGAACTGTGATGTTGGTCACTTGTAGTGTTCAAGCTAAATAAAGCATTAACCTATCCTACAATCCATTCTGTGGCTGTAATGATTTTGTGATCGATGAAATGCAGAACGCTTACATTTGATTGGCCCTTTGTCAGGCATAATATGCAAATAAATAACAGAATAATCTACAAGCAAAACAAACGTGTCATGTATGTTGTATGTGTCTCAATACATTACAAAAGCACCTCATAAGTGTTTACATCCACTGTGTAGTCAGTGGTAATAGAAGTTTGATTGACAGCGAATTAAATCACACTTTGACCTGCTGTCTCCATTTTTTTTTTTTATGCAGTCGGTTTGTGATCAATTCACAAGTCTTTCCATCGCCAGACTCTCAACACGTTTGCTCATCTGGGTAATAAAACAGTGTGTCCTGTCCTATTGTTTGGATGTGTATTGTGTTAGGTGACACATACACCACTCACAACAATCGCCTGACACCTGACCTCACGTTGGATAAAAGCGTCTACTGAATGATGAATGTAAGTGTAGCATCAGGCTTTATCAGGTGTCAGTGTGTGGCATTTCCCTGCAGTCTTCTGTTCCCCCGCTGGTCATTTGAAAGAGGTTCATGAGGATTGAACAGCTGTCAGATAAACATTTGTTTGAAGGGTCGTTTCATTGGGATGACTGTCATCCCCACATCCTCCTGAAACAAATGACAACAGGGTAACATCTCCCTCTAGTGGCTGATGCACAACTGACTAGTCCTGAACACAAATCAATAGGCGCTTAATGCATTTATCCAACCTTTTGGCACAGACTTTCTCAGACAATATATGCTTTAAATAAAAAGCACTTCACTTATATTGACATTTTATGTGAGTTGCATTTATTACCACTTGCAGTTAGTATAAGCAAGATGTTTTTGTTGTTGTTTACACTTGTTGCAAACTGCCAGATATGTAATATTAACGGTTTAGACATTTCCATAGTGTTCCCAAAATACGTAATTGTGAGAGAGATTTTGTGTGTGAGTGTGAGAGAGAGAGTGTGAGTGTAAGTGTGTGTATCTGAACATCCTAAAATTCAAAAAACATTTGCTTGAGATGCATAATGATATGCAGTCTTGTTTTTGGGCTTAGCTTTATGCTTAAAACAAGAAGAAATATGTGTCAATGACTGAGTTATAAAAGCTAGTTTGTGCTTGAACTAAGCCCAGTGGCAGATATGTTCTTTTATTTTATCATAAACTCTGTTTATTTTGACCTCTTATGTCATTTTGTTTCTCAATGAATCTTGATTTAGGAATCTTTAGGCATTTGCATTGGAAATACTGAGGAAGAGCAGCACTTTTTTACAGTGTGATCTGAAGGAAACAGTTATTTGCATATTCTAGTGGTTGGGAGTGGAGGTGTTGAAACCATAAGCTACTTTTTTTTTTTTTTTTTGTAAAAGTAATTAAAATGTAATATGGAGATCGGTTGGAACAACTCATTGTGTTTCTCCTTAGACATTTACATCCTTACATTTTCTTTACTTGTTTTAAAAAGGTCTTGAAAAAGTCTTAAAGTTACCTTACATCCTTCAGAAACCCTGGGTAAAGAATCATGGTATCATGTGCTCAAATAACAGGGTAACAAAGGCAGCATTGATTGTATCATAAGAAAAAGATACCTTAGTGCGTCTCCATAAGCATGGTTCTACTATATACTTCCTACTGTAAAATAAACAAGTGAATCAATTGTGGTACGTGTGAAAGTGATTATGCAGGACAAGATTCTCTATTGTTCCACAAACAGCATGTGCTTCCTCTCAGAGCCGTTCTCGGGTGTAACGGGGTGTGATCGTGAACGCGCCCGGGCGGGTCACACCCATAGAGCACTGTTTACAAACACCAGGAAGAGATGACGTCACCCTGCACGAGCACATGTTCCGCGCGTATGCTCGCGCATCTCCCTGTGCGCGTGCACTTCGTCGTGGAAATGACGTCAGCTGAACGTATAGAACGTCGTTCTACGTGTAGTTTAAGGAAAATGGAGGGGTTTCGCGCTTAAAACGAGGCAAAAAATCGCGTTTGTTTTCATGACCTCCATACTCAAAACACACACGCTGACGGGCGCTGAGGATTGTGGGGGAATCGGCGACTGCAGACGTGGAGAACCGTAAAACACGGAGTGGATTCCAGTGGGTTTCTGCTCTATACTCTGTTTTCAAATATACAGGAAAATAAATACTTAAGAGTATTTATTATTATTTACTCCCCCCCCACACACACACACTCAAGAGATTATTTTTTACTTTATAAAGATACATTATAAGGTTTTTTGATTGAAGATCAGTGACGGATTATAAAAAAAAAGCATGTCACATTAATTAATTGTGAACTATTAGAATATGTTAAATTGGTGATGAGCTAAAAACCTCGGTTCATTATATTGAACCACAGTTATAGATTCTAAATTTCTATTTTTATTTATTTATTTATTTTGCCAACATTGTTAAAATGTTTTAAACATGTTTAAAATGTTCAAAATTTGCCCATTAACCTGGTATAAAATACAATTTTACTTTAAAGGTATTTTTATCGGCAGAATTGATGTACGTGAAATATTACCAAAGCATTAATAGGCACACACAGAGAGAGAGAGGAAAAAAACATAACAGTAAGAAAAATACGAATAAAAATAACCATTTAAATTAATTAAATTAAGTAGTCACTCTATTACAAGAATCTTTTATTTTTATTTAAAATATTTATTTTATTCTATAAATCCCTATTTTATTTGTATTAGATACTTTTTTTATTGTAATATTATTTATTTATTTGTTATAAAACCATTTCACGTCCTTTACACAAATATCCAGTCCAGTGTTTACAACTCTCCGCGTACATGCGTGTTGGGGCACAGCGCAACCGACCTTCAATCCGTCAAATCGTCCATGTTTTTTATCTCATTGGCTGCGATTGAATTACCGCATTCCTTAGAGCGCCTCTAATTGGTCGGCGCACCCGTCAATCACAGAACCCCCTCCTCCAGAGCGCTTTGATTGGCTAATCCCTCCTTCCCTTTCTCTCTGGTGTATCGCGGCGGTGGGTCGAGTCGCCGCCGCTGCTGATGCTGGTGTCTCCGGTCGGGCACGTTTAACGTTTCATATTTTCCCTTCATATTCATATCGTGCCCCGTTCCGTGTGCGGAAAGATAAATATGGCAGCGGTGGCTCGTTTGGAGGGTCGTGAGTTTGAGTATGTGATGAAGAAGCGCTCGGTGACGGTGGGTCGGAACTCGTCGCAGGGTTCGGTGGACGTGAGCATGGGCCACTCGAGCTTCATCTCCCGCCGGCACCTGGAGATCTTCACCGCGGCGGCCGAGGACACTGGCTCGGGCCCGGGCGGAGGAGAGTTTTATCTGCGCTGTCTGGGGAAAAACGGGGTGTTCGTGGACGGGGTGTTTCTGCGGCGGGGGGCGCCACCCCTGCAGCTACCGAGAATGTGAGTTATTATCATAACCTTCATCATTCCTCATCATGCTTATCATACCATCATCATCATCCTCGGCGATGTTATTGTTGTTGTTGTTATGGTGAAACGCCGGGAGCACGTGCTAGTGTGCCTATGCCGCACAAAATTTTCGTTTCGCTTTCAGAGGCTCTCCGGGCTGTGTCTCATTCCCCAGTGAGCTACCTAACTAGACAGCATTCACGCGCTTCATGTGTTCATGCAGCATTTTGGCCATTGTGTGGAGAAGCTTGGGACTTTTTAGAGCATCATGCAGAATTTTTGGGGCCTCCAAAACAATTCTGCTTATATATATATATATATATATATATATATATATATATATATATATATATATATATATATAATTTTTTTTTTTTTTTTTTTTACGAGGGCATGGCAGACCCCATCTTATTTCACCATAAATGCATGCATGCATTAAGTGTGGGGTGTCATGGACACATGCTGCTACAGATTAAGAGCATCACGTGCGTGCAGTTTTGCGTGAATGGTATGTATATAGATTTTTTGGGGGGAGGGCATTATACAGGCTTGCAGCATTTTGGGGTGTTAAAGGTGTGTGCAACATTTTTGGGCATCCAAGGGTGCATGTAGCAGCATTTTTGAGAAACAATAGGTGCATGCAGCATTTTGGGGCATCATAAGCGTGTGCAGCAGCAATTTGGGGCATCATAGGCGTGTGCAGCAGCATTTTGGGGCATTATAAGCCTGTACAGTAGCATTTAGGGGCATCATAAGCATGTGAAGCAGCATTTTGGGGCATCATAGGCATGTGAAGCAGCATTTTGGGGCATTATAAGCCTGTACAGTAGCATTTTGGGGCATCATAAGTGTGTGAAGCAGCATTTTGGGGCATCATAGGCATGTGAAGCAGCATTTTGGGGCATCATAGGCGTGTGAAGCAGCATTTTTGGGCATCATAGACATCATGTGAAGCAGCATTTTGGGGCATCATAGGCATGTGAAGCAGCATTTTGGGGCATCATAGGCATGTGCAGTAGCATTTTGGGGCATCATAAGCATGTGCAGCAGCATTTTGGGGCATCATAGGCGTGTGAAGCAGCATTTTGGGGCATCATAGGCATGTGAAGCAGCATTTTGGGGCATCATAGGCATGTGCAGTAGCATTTTGGGGCATCATAAGCATGTGCAGCTGCATTTTGGGGCATCATAAGCGTGTGAAGTAGCATTTTGGGGCATCATAGGTGTGTGAAGTAGCATTTTGGGGCATCATAAGCATGTGCAGCAGCATTTTGGGGCATCATAAGCGTGTGAAGCAGCATTTTGGGGCATCATAGGCATGTGCAGTAGCATTTTGGGGCATCATAAGCATGTGCAGCAGCATTTTGGGGCATCATAGGCGTGTGAAGCAGCATTTTGGGGCATCATGTGAAGCAGCATTTTGGGGCATCATAGGCATCATGTGCAGTAGCATTTTGGGGCATCATAAGCATGTGCAGCAACATTTTGGGGCATCATAGGCGTGTGAAGTAGCATTTTGGGGCATCATAGGCGTGTGAAGTAGCATTTTGGGGCATCATAAGCGTGTGAAGCAGCATTTTGGGGCATCATAGGCGTGTGAAGTAGCATTTTGGGGCATCATAAGCATGTGCAGCAGCATTTTGGGGCATCATAAGCGTGTGAAGCAGCATTTTGGGGCATCATAGGCATGTGCAGTAGCATTTTGGGGCATCATAAGCATGTGCAGCAGCATTTTGGGGCATCATAGGCGTGTGAAGCAGCATTTTGGGGCATCATAGGCATCATGTGAAGCAGCATTTTGGGGCATCATAGGCATCATGTGCAGTAGCATTTTGGGGCATCATAAGCATGTGCAGCAACATTTTGGGGCATCATAGGCGTGTGAAGTAGCATTTTGGGGCATCATAGGCGTGTGAAGTAGCATTTTGGGGCATCATAAGCGTATGAAGCAGCATTTTGGGGCATCATAGGCGTGTGAAGTAGCATTTTGGGGCATAAGCATGTGCAGTAGCATTTTGGGGCATCATAAGCATGTGCAGCAGCATTTTGGGGCATCATAGGCGTGTGAAGTAGCATTTTGGGGCATCATAAGCGTGTGAAGTAGCATTTTGGGGCATCATAGGCGTGTGAAGTAGCATTTTGGGGCATCATAAGCGTGTGAAGCAGCATTTTGGGGCATCATAAGCGTGTGAAGCAGCATTTTGGGGCATCATAAGCGTGTGAAGCAGCATTTTGGGGCATCATAAGCGTGTGAAGTAGCATTTTGGGGCATCATAGGTGTGTGAAGTAGCATTTTGGGGCATCATAAGCATGTGCAGCAGCATTTTGGGGCATCATAAGCGTGTGAAGCAGCATTTTGGGGCATCATAGGCATGTGCAGTAGCATTTTGGGGCATCATAAGCATGTGCAGCAGCATTTTGGGGCATCATAGGCGTGTGAAGCAGCATTTTGGGGCATCATGTGAAGCAGCATTTTGGGGCATCATAGGCATCATGTGCAGTAGCATTTTGGGGCATCATAAGCATGTGCAGCAACATTTTGGGGCATCATAGGCGTGTGAAGTAGCATTTTGGGGCATCATAGGCGTGTGAAGTAGCATTTTGGGGCATCATAAGCGTGTGAAGCAGCATTTTGGGGCATCATAGGCGTGTGAAGTAGCATTTTGGGGCATCATAAGCATGTGCAGCAGCATTTTGGGGCATCATAAGCGTGTGAAGCAGCATTTTGGGGCATCATAGGCATGTGCAGTAGCATTTTGGGGCATCATAAGCATGTGCAGCAGCATTTTGGGGCATCATAGGCGTGTGAAGCAGCATTTTGGGGCATCATAGGCATCATGTGAAGCAGCATTTTGGGGCATCATAGGCATCATGTGCAGTAGCATTTTGGGGCATCATAAGCATGTGCAGCAACATTTTGGGGCATCATAGGCGTGTGAAGTAGCATTTTGGGGCATCATAGGCGTGTGAAGTAGCATTTTGGGGCATCATAAGCGTATGAAGCAGCATTTTGGGGCATCATAGGCGTGTGAAGTAGCATTTTGGGGCATAAGCATGTGCAGTAGCATTTTGGGGCATCATAAGCATGTGCAGCAGCATTTTGGGGCATCATAGGCGTGTGAAGTAGCATTTTGGGGCATCATAAGCGTGTGAAGTAGCATTTTGGGGCATCATAGGCGTGTGAAGTAGCATTTTGGGGCATCATAAGCGTGTGAAGCAGCATTTTGGGGCATCATAAGCGTGTGAAGCAGCATTTTGGGGCATCATAAGCGTGTGAAGCAGCATTTTGGGGCATCATAAGCGTGTGAAGCAGCATTTTGGGGCATCATAGGCGTGTGAAGCAGCATTTTGGGGCATCATAAGCGTGTGAAGCAGCATTTTGGGGCTTCATGATAGGCAATGCTGTTTAGATAGGCAGCTCACTAGAATTTCAAACACCACTTCTAAACAAATGCATGCATGCTAATATCACCTGTCAGAAAAGTGCACAAAATAAATAAATGTGTGTTGTGTGTCATGGAAGAATGAGTGTTGTTTTTGTCTCAGACGGAGTGTAAACAGTAAACACTCACAGGGTTAGATGTTAACTAGGGGTTTAGATCCTGACAGCATCAAAGGCTCTTTCTCAAAGGGATGTTTTTTTTTTTTTTTGCCATCTCAGAAAAGCCCCGTCTGTCAGTTAGGTAGGTTTTGCTGTCAGATGTTTGCATTTTCTTATTTGCTTGTCTTGAGAAGATGTTGGACATCTGGTAGTGTTGACATTATCCTAAAGTCGACCTTTGGATCGTGATCATCGTGCTTTATCTGTTTTGAATGAATTGTCTGATTTGTACTTGGTCTCACCCACGGCTGGCCGGCGTATTTCAGAATCATTTTGCACTGTAGATTTCAGGTATCTCTTTTTGAACAACATCAAATCACAGCGTCAAGCACGACTGTAGTGCACACTTATCCCTTTGCTTTTTTTAACACATGACCCACATATCTCAATATAACAACAAATCTGTTGCACCCTACAATGCCAGCCTTTAAAGCTATTTTATGCACTGCCATTTTCAGCTCGTCTCATTTCAGCAAACCTTTCTGTTGAATTCTGCACAGCTTTAAAAATGCACATCCCCTCTAGATCATCTTGATACGTGGTGTCACTTTAAGAGTGCAGTTAGTGAGCTGATATAGTTTGACTGATTAGCAGCACTTTCTAAATATGGAGGCATGCATGTTTGTTTGAGTTATGAAGAGACTCTCTGATGTCTTTGTGCTGACAGACTTGATGCGGCTTTAGAAAATGTAAATAAGGCTTTTTATAGCCAACATTTATCTTTAAGCTAGGGTACGAAATCTGTTATCTCTTTCCCTAAATTTAGTTTTTTTGCTTTAATGTTTCTGAATTCCATTGTAATGGTTTAATTAAATTTTAATAATCAAAAAGAACGTTTTATCAATTGAATTAATAAAACGTTAACAATAATATTGCCCTATGAAATTTTTGTGCGTCTATTTAAGTTTTTCTGGATTCTGTTTTTCTGGTTTAATATAAATTTATTATCAAAATAATGTGGTAATCAGATGAATGCATAAACATTTCATATTTTAAAATGTAAGCAAATGAAATTTGAACAATTCCTTTTATTTTTAATGGCAAACAAAGTGTTTACTGTTATGTACAAAATTAAGTTTTGATAAATCCTATAACGATACATTACAATATCCAAGTATGAAAACAAAATGCCTGTGAAAAGGTTAAGTGCAGTTTTTTTCTCTTTATTAAAGTCCAAACCTTTAGAAAACGGCACTTTTTTCAGTCTGTAAATGAAATTGAACATTTTAATTTAAACGTTTTATGCTTATACTTTTTAAAAGCTTAAACTTTTCTGTGTGTGTAAACTGACACATTTAACTGCTTATTGACTTGCTTTATATAAACCTGGTACATGTCAATTTACCAACCTTTTTTATTTTAACCTGGGAACATCTCTGTGTTTACCAGCTGCTTCCTTAAAATAAACCTGGGAAAGTGTCGTCAAAGGTAGCGACTTTTATATTTTAACATTTTAAAAATGTGACAGCACTAGCATTTCGAGCGCTGTTGAGTGGATTCTTAAATGCCTCTGATTGGCCAATTGTGTTCACACGTTCAACACATATGTCTGTGATTGGCTAGTGGCTACAATGATCAACACTTCCAAAACATGTTGCAAATAGACATCGTCTACATTTAAAATAACGAACTTGGGCGTGCAAAAGACATGACGTGAACCATTTTATGACTGGATTTTGTGTTTCCATCTGCATTTTTCACGGAAATCAAAGGACCTTGTATAGTGAAAATGTGCATATTTCCTTCTTGCATTTATGCATTTGCCAGATGCTTTTATCCAAAGTGACTTGCATTGCATTCAAGGCATGTTTTATCAGTTAATGCATGACCTAGACGTTGCTAGCGCAGTGAGGACTGACTTATAATAGCTTACTTATAGATGACTGCACTGAAACGGGTCGTTTATAAATGTTTGTCCTTAGCAGTTTTGTGTGTCTGTAAAGCTGTTGGCGTGCCATACGTGCTGGATGCTGTTGCTAATTACACTGCCACTTCTCTAAAGATTAGAGACAGAGCCACGTCCACACTTTAATTATCAAGAAATCAATGCGTCGCACCCGCGGAGACGTGCAGTACGTCCAGATGGTTTGTATGGACTGTAATGGACAGCACGTTTGAGGTAGAGACGCTCTGAGTCACAATATTGATCAAGAAGCTAAAGAGCATTTAATTAGTGGAGATTCGCTCCTATTGGCTCTCTGTCAGCACAAAGAGATGCTGACGTCTCCACACATGTCATGATCAGGCCTAGACAAGAAACCATGAGCTCTTTCAGCATTATTTTTTTGTCTTTATTGTTTGGAATGGATTCAAACATGGTGAAATGTTTTAAAGCATCCTATTCTTGTCTCTATGCCCCGGTCAAACACTGTTTAATATGTCCATCGATCCTGGGCGGCTTTTCCAGAGCGTTTCTGATTTATTATGATGTTTTTATGTGCAGAAGCAGCAGTGAGGTGTCAGGTGAGGAGAAGGTCATTGGTTTGGGATGTGTCGTAAAAGACTATGCTAAATAAATGCACCTCCCGCTGGGGTCGGTTGAACCCAGAGAAACCCAAACACTGAATCTGAACCCACTGACCTTCTGCACAGAAACAGAAACTCATCTGTGAGGGAGTTAATGCTGTGAAGATGTTAGAGCTGAACAGTGCTGGATAAATTGAGAATCAAACATTTTTTTTGTTTCAAACAGAGATCACGATTCACAACTTGACAACTAGTTAGATGAAATAACATGTAATTTACTAGAGGTTCTGACAGAATGTTAATTTCTGCAGTCTATTAAAATTTTGAATGATTCAATGACTCACTCATAGATACTTCACTTGTTTCATGACTGGATGAATCAGCGTTTTTGAATGAATGATTCAAAGACATTTTCTAATAGTATCTTGTCGCCTCCTGGTGGCATAGCGATGTAATCGATATAATCTTTATTTGAAGTGCCATGTTACTTTCTAAAGCCTTGTTTATGCTTTCGCCTGGCTCCGCAGTGCGAGTCTCCGCAGACTGCGCGCGCACCTCCCCAAACGGACGAGGCGTTTATGCTCGCCGTTGTACTATTCTTTGAAACGACAGGGGGCGACTCGAGTAATTGTCCTCTAAACCATCAGGAATCAGCGGTGAGAAGAAGAAAGCTACACACGTGACGATGTTTATTTTGGTACACCACTACCAATACCACACTACATCGTGTAAAACCCAGTAAACCCAGTAAAAAAGTGAGATTATTACTCATGATATTAAAACAAAATATATGGATATGAGAACGTGTATACAATATAACTAAATGAACAATCTCTTAAATATTTTCTAATTTCACTAAACATTTAATTAAGTTTTGTGAACATTTTTATTAAACATGGACCTTTGTTCATTAAAAATACTTTTTATGCTATTGTATGCTCACTTTTTAAATGTAATAAACTAATTTAGACGTGCAAACGGGTGCCGGTGTGGTGAGAAGTTCGAGCTCGGCCAGATTCGGCTCGAAGTCGTTCATCTTCGTATGCGGAGCCACGCGCTGTTACAAAAAAAGCCATGCACACCTCCAAGCGAAATGGGGTCTTGCGCACGACCTCCCACACCGCAATGACGTCATTTTTGCCTAGCTTTTTATTTTTGCCTATAAACCTAGCTTAAAGGTGATTCCCATTTTTTTTCCCCAGTTCTTTTGTGATATGAATGTTTGTAACAGAAAAAAAGATACTGTGTGGTTGAAAACACTGTTTATGAAGCGGTTTCATACGATACATGATCACTGCTCTCTCTGGCTCATCGGCAGCGCCAACCCAGTTTTGAATGTTCGCTGTGATTTTGTGAAATGTTAATAGACACAGGCGAATCGTTGTCGTTTAGGAATAAGATTGAGATCTTTTATCGATTAATCGTGCAGCTCTAGAAGATTTAGAGCGGGAAGAGTTTTGTCTGTCAGACTCTCCATCAGAGATTTCTCTAGTGAAGGGATTCACCTTTATGTCATTCAAACCTCTCCAGTGGATTAACCTCAATATTATGAAGCGATGCGAGTGCTTTGTTTGTACAAAAAAAACATAATTTACCACTTTATTTACAAAATATAAATCTCCAATGCACGTTTACGCAACAACATCTGCTCTCGCATCAACAGAACACGCATACATCGCGTGTTGGAAATTTATATTTTGTAAAAGTGGTAAATTGTTAATTTTTTTTTTTTTGTACAAACAGAGCACTCGCATTGCTTAATAAGAGTCACATGGATTACTTTAATGATGTCTTTACTAGCTTTCTGGACCTTGAAAGTGGTAGTTGCGTAGGCTGTCAGTGGAGGGACAGAAATCTCTGATATCATCAAAAAAATGTTTTGAAGATGAACGAATGTATTACGGGTTTGGAACAACGTGAGTAATTAATGACAGAATTGTTATTTTTTTTGGGTGAACTAACCCTCTAAGATTTGAAAAATGCCAAACTAATCTCTAATGACGTTTTTTTAAATATTTTTTTATTTATTCACTATTTTATAGTTTAGTCATGGCTTAATTTTATAGTTTAGTCCCAGTCTTTCCTCTGTGTCTACATCTTGGTTTACGGTCATGGCTCTAGACAGGACTTTACCGCCGGAGGAGTGAGTCAAGCTTTAATATCTGTTATAGTGTTGTAAGACAGTGAGTCACTGGGAATGGGATTGTTTCTGTCTGGAAGTCATTAGGGTTTTCTTTGGTCCATCTCTGAGCATATACACCCCAGCTGATGACGTGATCTAGTTTTAGACTCCACTAACTCAGTTCTTGCTCTCTTCTGAGCTGTTGTGAGGATCTTACACTCATGAGGCTTAACATGCTGAAAATATTTCACACCGCCAATGAAATTATTTCATTAAAATAGATTAGTATCTGTTGTTCCTTAGTGTACTTGCAAAAAAAAAAAAATGTGGGAAATAGACAGACAGACCAGTTAGATGAAGTTTAATTTGCTACATACTCGACAAAAACTAGACAAGTTGCACTAACTGTGTTTTGGTGTTGCTAAACCCAGTTTGTAAAGAGTGTACGTTTTGGCTTTAAGTGTTGAGCGGTGCAGACTGGGGAGGACGAACACTCCCACCATAGTCGGATACCTTCAGTGTCATTAGTTAAGGCCAACACTTTTTTGCTGTTTTACCAAAAGCATTTTTTCCAGGCGCAGAGAGATGGAAAAAATCTCAACTTTTCAGAATGCCTCAAGCGCACCGCAGGTCATGTGACAAGAACCAACCAATCAGCTTCACCCTTTCCGTAACAACATTGAAAGCTCAGTCAACATGAAAGATGGGGGTGCACCCAAACACTACGGGTGTTTTTCTCTTCTCCGTAAATAAATCTTGTAGCAGAGCTAGCGTTTTTCGGTGGTGGAAATCCATTAGCTACTAAAACTTCTTGTCGTTGTGGAAAGCGCAGTGCATGGTTGAATAGCAACGACAGGCGCCACGGGAAAATGTCAGTAATTTATCATTTTTGACTCATTCTTTTTATAAAAAAAATATTTAAAGGCTGAAATATGTGAGGTTAAAAGCCTTTTTTTGTCAAAACTTCATTTGAACTTGTACATGTTTGTAGATAACATGTTGCAAGACACTAAAATCTGGCCATCATTTTTAATGGTATTATTTTAATGTTTATGTAAACAAAAAGTGCATATTGATGCTAATTTTATTAGCAATTTTATTTGTTATTTGCTGGTTTTCGACATAAAACTTGGTGAATTGACTTCATTGCGTAGTTTTAGTACTTTTTGAACAGGATTCTGTGATAACCGTGATCATTTTTCTGATGACTGAATTCATTGAAATAAAATTATTTTTTTTCAGAATTTATTTGATTTGAATATTTTTTTTTTGGTAATGAGTCCTATAGGTCTTAAATTTCAATCTTTATGGTCTTAAAATGTCTTAAAAAAAGTCTTAAATTTGACTTACTGAAACCTGCAAGAACCCCCACAAAAGACCATCTCTCCGTCTACTGAACTAATGCGTAAACATTATGGGAAACGCTCTAGCCAGACGGGATTTAAACTGTCGGCTGGAGACCCAAGTTTGGTTTGAAGACGAGAAACATACCAATCACAATGTTCTCTCTCCATTCCTGATTTCTAACACACACTCACAGCGTTCAGCTGGTCTTAAAGCTGCTGCTCTCTGTATGTTTTCCTGTCGTCTCCGGTTGTGCTCATATGTAAATTGTGTGAGCTTATTTTGTCCATTTATATCGAAAGATCTGAAAAATGCACACATTTACCCAAACATAGACCCTCTCCTCAAAGAAATCAGGACAGAAGTGGTTGAAAGTGGACTAAAGAGACGCATTAAAACACCAGGTGTAAACTGTTTGTTTGAACCGCGAGAAGCATCAATTGCTGTCATTTACATTGTGCGTCAGTCAAGTACAAGTGTTACTCTTTTGGTGTAAATCAATGCGTACGGTCGTCTGCCGGAAGCTAGTTACTTTAGTCGATAAAGTTTTAAATATGGATATTTCTCTTACACAAATGCATCGCTTTACTTCAGAAGGCCTTTATTAACCCCCAGAGCCGTCTGGAGCACTTTAATCATGAATAGATGCACTTTAATCATGAATGGATGCGCTTTGATGGACTTCCAAAGACACACTGCCATTATAAAGCTTGGAAGAGCCAGGACATTTTTGTAATATAACTCTGATTGTATTTGTCTGAAAGAAGAATGTCATATACACCTAAGATGGCTTGAGGGTGAGTAAAGCATGGGATAATTTTAGTTTTTGGGTGAACTATCCCTTTAATACCAGGTGTAAACAGGGCCTAAGGTTGAGTGCTTGAATCACACTTTTTCTTTTTTTCAGTCATGATTTGTTTGAATGTTAACCAGAAAAACACACCAAAGTTTGGGGTATTTGAGCAAACCATGCTTCCTGTGTGAGATCGTTAGTGTATTTTTGTAGAATCTTTGAGTGTTTTGGGGTTTCGTGGGAGAGACGCAAGGAGATATGCGGGAACAAGTCTGTTCAGAACACACACACACACACACACACACACACACACACACCACCCACAGGGAGGAATGTGAGGGGTTGGGATCCCAACATTCCTGTTTTAAAGAGCCCCTCGTAGTTGCCATGACTGAATTGTGCTTGAAATGGCTGCTTGGAGCAGAAACACAGTTAAGATTTTATCCTGAATACTTAATTAAATTTGCATCAACAAAACGATTGTTAGATATCTGACAAAAGCAACTGGCAAAGATTAATGAAGGTTTATTGAAAGAGTCGATAAAATGAGAGTGGTTGGTTATTTTCTTCTCTGAAACATACTTGTTAAAAACGGCTGTACTTTAGTTTTTCATTAACATTTTCCATGCTCATTTTCCAAGTCTTGTGTTTATAAATGTTATGATTCACTAGCCTTCATTGTTATATTAGTATTATTTATACACAATTAGAGTTATTCATTCATATTTTTAATCAGCTTTTATTGTAATATATTTTTTTTGTTTTTGTTTTCATTTTTAATAGTTTTTGTTCTTTTTAAACATTGCCGTTTAGGTTTAATTATTTTTATTTTAGCTTTTAGTTCAGTTTTCATTATTTCCAGTTAGTAATTTTTAGTGCTTTGACTTACTTATTTCAGTTAGTTGCCAAGGAAACATTTTTGTTTAAAATATTTTTGTTTTATTCAAGTTAAATTCCAATTAACAAATGTTTTTAATAGTTTCAGTTAACAATATACTGAGTGTTTATGTAAATGATGTTGGTCATTGGAGCTTATTAACATGATTGTGAATTGTGATGTCTTAATCATGAATATTTCTGCATTAGTTTCTTTTTTTCTGCATTTTAGTTTCAGTGAATGTTGTAGTTAGACTGGCGAGGAATTTCTGTAAATTACTGACATCAAACTATTGTTCGAAGAGAAAGAATCCTGTTTTCAACAACATGAGCTGAAGGAATGGGCTCATTACTGCAGAAATGTCCCGCAGATGTTGTTGATAAAGCGTCACAAGCTGCTCGTTCATGACCGGTGCGGATCTGAATGAACCGACACGTCAGAAATCACAACGCCGATGTGTTCGACTGTAGAAGAAATCAGAAGGACCAGAGTTTATCTGTCAGATCATGTGGTATTATTCTTATTTTATCTTGCCGGATGTGGAAAATGTTGCTTTTTTTTGTTTATGAGTAAATTATTTTTGTAGTTTATGCCACATATTTCCTTCAGTCTAATCAAGTACAGATTTGCCTCCTACAGAGATTATAGGTTTGGTAACAAACACGGTTTCATCAGTTAACATTGGTTAGTTAACCTGATCTAACAGTGAACAATACTTCTATAGAATTTATTAATCTTAGTTAAAGGGGTGGTTGATTTATGATTTCACTTTTCTAACTTTAGTTAGTGTGTAATGTTGCTGTTTGAGCATAAACAACATCTGCAAAGTTACGACACTCAAAGTTCAAAGCAAAGGGAGATATTTGCTTTTACAGAAATTGCTTTTTAAGGACTACAACAAACGTCTGATAGGGACTACAGCAAGCTTCTTCACGGGTTAGTGACATCACTAACCCTAAAATTTACATAAACCCCTCCCCCAGAACGTGATTTATAGATTGTCATGACAGAATATGCTAATCAATGACTTGAAGATGGTTAACTCCACATAAGCTACATAAATTCATCAACTAACCATTCAGAAATGTCCTGTTGCTTCTACATGTTGTCACTTTTTCGTGAGTCTCTCCATCATTGTCTGACTCCGGTTTGAACATAAAAGGATAAAGTTTTTGAAATTTTCAGCGCATGTCTGCATGAGGTAATCGGAGCTGCTAACACACTCACGCCCTCTGTGCCGAGAGCAGCAGCTCATTTGCATTTAAAGGGATACACACTAAAACGGTGTGTTTTTCTGAGCCCCAGAAAGTGACAACTTTAACATGCTATATAAAAATATCTATGGGGTATTTTGAGCTAAAACTTCACATACACACTCTGGAGACATCAGAGACTTATTTTACATCTTGTGAAAAGGGCATTATACCAGCCCTTTAAGTTTCAGCGTTTAGTTAATGAACTAACATGGATAAATGATGACCACTTGTATTTTTATTAACTGACATTAATCAAGGTTAAGAAATGATTTAGAAAATTGTTCATTGTTAGGTCATATTCGCTAATACATTGATGTTAACAAATTATCGTAAAGCGTTACAGCAATTTCAAAACCTGCATCTACTGAAAAATACCAATTTAATGAAATGAAAGTACCTTAATTTGAACATTTAGTGTAATGAAAATATTGTAGTTAACTAAAGAATAAAAGCCAAAGTTTGCAAAACTAAGAAAAACCCCACCCAATTAGAGAAGGATGCGTTTAACTTGACATGTAAAATGTTAGTGCGTTGTTTTGTTGCTGTTTTTCCCCAATTAGATTGTCAATGGCAGAATGGACTGTTGGTGCTGTGTTTTAAGGAACGATAGCTAAAAATGTGTAAAAACTAGTCAAAGGTCCAAATAAAATTAAAATGATTTGACATAAAAATTTAACTGAAATAGTATAGAAATCAAAATGCATTAAATTAAAAAAGTATCAGACAGCACAAGCATACGTTAAAACTTATTTCAGATCAGCACCTTTTTTGAATTCCCGTAAAGCGGCGTCCTAATGTTGGTGGTAACTCAACTCAGGGCTGTGTTTATTCCAGACACGTACCGATGCCGTCTCTGTTTCTGAACGAGAGCAGGATTCAATCCTCCTTTCATTTGTTAGTGAATAAGCAGGATAGTCTTCCGCTGTATTCTGGGATAATTGAAGACGCTTGGTGTGATTTGGTGTGTGTGTGTGAGTGCTAGGGCTTCAGGGGCCTGGCGCAAAGTTTAGTACAAGGCTTGGCACAAAAACACGTCACCTAGTGCCAACCATATGGACCATGACGCTAAAAGAAAAAGAGAGAAATGGCCCTTGTCCATCAGAAGTAGCGCATCGTTTCCGAACTCCTCCAAGGGGGCGCTTGTGTGCTTTTCTTTTCGTTCTGTCCTCTCGGGTTAAACAGGTTGTTGTTTATAAATGAAAAGGATATTAAAATGCTGTGAGTCTTTTTACTATGTCAGTAATCGTGTCATAACTTTGAGCAGCTTGAAGCGATGATCGCTTAATTTAGAAATACTGGAAGCGTACTTTTAATTACATTTTTCACATTATTGCAAATATTGCTGTTTAATATTGCTGTTTAATATTGCTGTTTATTGCTATTTTGGTGCAGATAAGGTGAAAAGTATAATTAACTTTTTCTTTTTTTTTTAAATAAAGGCTTTTTTCAACCGCATTTATTTGGGGAGAATTGTGATGTTTTTTTATTGTGCATTGTGATTTGCAAGGCTAAAATAACTGGTTTCTGTGTGAGCCGTGCCATGTTTTCATGGATGAGGTGACTTGTTTACTCCTGGGGCTGTTAGCGTTGAGACTGAATATTAGTTCATCAAGGGGTGGTTAATTTTAGCATCGCTTGGAGATCCACTTATACTCCTGAGCTTTATTACCACTGTCATCTTGGTCATAAGAGAACCTGTGTCTGAAACACATCGAGGGTGTTTACATGCATCTAATAATCTTACACCGATTACACTTATTAAGCCGACTGCACATAAGGTCATATAAACATAAACATCGTGAACTGTGCTCTTTTATCAAGCAGAGATGGACACACCTAGAGATTTGCCTGTTTCTGTGGTTTCGTTTTGCATGTAAACAACTTTAATATCCCTACAGGAGCTTATTCGCTGGACCTCATTTATGAAACGTGAACTGTTTTTATGCGTTAAATGTTGAAAACATTCTCACGTAAATGAATATTGTCACTTCAGACCCTCTTCAGATGTTAAACACCCTGCTTTCCACCGTAAACGCTCCACCCATGTGTTTTTGGAAGAGTGAATCTTTGTTTTGGCTTGGTATGATTGTTCATGTTGATGCTTGTTTGATCCATAAGGATTACATCTCTTTAGTTGATAATTGTCTTTCTCTCTCTTTCTCAGGTGCACGTTTCGGTTCCCCAGTACGAACATCAAAATCACGTTCACGGCACTGGCGAGCGTCAAGCGTGAGAAGAGGGAACCGGAGTCTCCGGTTAAAGCGGTTCAGCCACAGATCTCCCCTTTAACCATCAACATTCCCGATAACATCGCTCACCTCATGAGCCCCTTGCCCTCGCCTACCGGCACCATCAGGTACACACACACACACACACACACACACACAATCAGGTACAAACACACGCACACCATCAGGTACAAACACACGCACACACCATCAGGTACACACACACACCATCAGGTACAAACACACACACACACACACACACACACCATCAGGTACAAACACATGCACACACCATCAGGTACACACACACACACACACACACACACACCATCAGGTACAAACACATGCACACACCATCAGGTACACACACACACACACACACACACACACACACACACCATCAGCTACAAACACACACCATCAGGTTTAAGGCTGAGTGATTTATGAAAAGGTTTAGGGATGCACGATATATCGGTATCGGTCGTATTCATATTGGTGCATCCCTAAAAAATATAACAAAATTATATACAGTATTTTTATGATTTTACTGTCAACGTGAACCTGAGAATATTTTGAGTTATTAGGGGCCAAGCACTGAAAGTGCGTAGGCACCTCGTGAAATCGTTGCCGTTCTTCTTATTATTCTTCCACTCTGGAAGTCTATAGCAGCCCATGGAACCGCTTGCAGGAAAGTTATGAAATTTGGCACACTGATAGAGGACAGTCTGAACTGTCACCTTAGCAAATTTGGAGTCTCTAACTCAATCCCTCTAGCGCCACCAACTGTCCAAAGTTTCACTCATGTTTATGCTAATAACTTTTGAACCTTAACGGCTAGAAACTAAATTCTTTTCCCCTCTGATTCCGTGGCTCAAGCCGATTCGTTTGCATCATGTGAGGTCATTTTCCGTTTTGAATTTTTTGAAAAACCTACTTTTTTGAACTCGTCCTAGACAGTTGCTCCGATTTTCAAGAAAATTGGACCAGATCAGAATTCAAGTTGATTCGTCAAACCGTTCTCGAATACAGCGCAAACTAATTTTACGTGGCGCTTGCGAAAACAGACACAAGGCTGTATCTCTGCAGTGCTTTATCGTGTTCAGACCAAACTTGCTACATGTCATCACAAGCATTACCTGATTCCCTTGGGTTATCCCATCTGTATTTTCTTTTAAAACCTACTTTTTCTAACTTCTAGACCGTTTGTCCGATTTTCTCCAAAATCAAATCGTATCATCTTCAGACTGTGCCGACTAAAAGTTATAGATTTGGTGTCGATAGACAATTGTTTTTGTATACCGCAGCAGCAAATTTGAGGCGTGCTGCCAAAATGACTATTCAGGCTTTAGGCCTATCTCTGCAATGCCTTGACATATTGACACCAAACTTTGTATGTCATTGTCACCTCACTCTGACCACATCACATCAGTTTTGTAACTGCGCCCCCTATTGGTCGAAAGTGATAAACCGTTAAATCATATTTTTAATTACTGTATATATGATTATTCAGCCATTTTGCCTAAAATCATGTTTAAATGTCTTAAATTGCTCCTTGCTGCAGTTGGTCTGACACTCCGTCGTCTTGCGCTTGGCCCTGATAATTGCTGCTTGTTTTATATTATTTTTTATATATATTAATCTTTAACTAAACAGAATAGAAATGTTGCCTTGGCAACTAACTGATTGTTTAAAAATATTTCATTCAGATAACTTTTTTTAATATCATTTAATTTAATAGTTTTAGTTAATGAAAACACTTACTGAAAGATAAGATATAATTGATAAAGCAGAATCATATGAAAGTTTTTCTGATCTGTGAAGCTTCAAGGCGAGTTGAAACTGAAACGTTGGTGTTCGTGCCTCATCGATTCGGGTTTGGTGGGTTTTTGAGTGTCTGCGTTTGAATTGTGTCTGCAGCTGCGTGTCCTTTATGAGCCACTTCTGATTTGAGTGATTTAATTGAGTTTGGCTCCCACATAAATGAGGCAGTTTCCTGTTCTGCAGGGAAAATGAAACCTCCTCCTTCCCTGCGTTCCATCTGTTTCCATCGGCCCGTTTTACTAAATAATTTTGGTGTGTATGGTAATGCATTTTGTGTGTCGTGTGTGTCCCTCAGCGCTGCTAACTCTTGCCCGTCCAGTCCGCGGGGTGCGGGATCGTCCGGCTACAGGCTGGGCCGAATCGTGCCTGACCTGCAGCTCATGAATGATAACTCTCAGTCCGAGAACGACAAAGAGGCGTCAGAAGGAGACAGTCCAAAGGTGCCAAATCTCAGGATAAACATCACTACCGGACGAAAGTTTGGAAGAATTATGATTTTTTTTTTTTTTTTTTAAGAAGTTGC
Organism: Vimba vimba; assembly: GCA_022828995.1. Lineage (NCBI taxonomy): Eukaryota > Metazoa > Chordata > Actinopteri > Cypriniformes > Leuciscidae > Vimba > Vimba vimba. The sequence continues at coordinate 19,805,076 of CM040817.1, read as the reverse complement.
TTATGCTCCCCAATGTAAATTATGATGTTGACAGTAAAATTGTGAAATATTATTACTATTTGAAACGAGTGTTTTCTATGTTTAATATCTGTTCAAATGTAATTTATTCCTGTGATCAAAGCTGAATTTTCAGCATTATTACTCCAGTCTTCAGTGTCACATGATCCTTCAGAAATCAGTCTAATATGATGATTTGATGTTCTAGAAACATTTATTATTATCAGTGTTGAAAACAGTTGTGCTGATTCATATTTTTGTGGAAAATATTATACACTTTACAATTCAAAAGATAACGCAAGTGAGGGGTAAGTGAGATTTAAAAAAGAATAATAACAATTAATGCTTTTATCCAGAAAGGATGTATTAAATCAAAAGTGACAATGTTTCAAATTAATTTTTTTTTTCTCTGTTCAGCAAATTATTCTGAAAGAAATATATCATAGCAATAGCAACTTTATTTATATAGCACAATTAAAACAACACAAGTTGACCAATGTGCTTTAATGTCACATAGGCAACACGTATAATAAAATTGTCACTGATTAAAAGCTATTGCTTATGGTTTTAACAAAATATGAAGCAGCACAACACTGATAATAATCACAAATGTTTCTTGAGCATCAAATCATCATATTATACTGATTTCTGAAGGATCATGTGACACTGAAGACTGGAGTAATGATGCTGAAAATTCAGCTTTGATCACAGGAATAAATGATATTTTAACACATTCACATAGAAAACAGTAATTTTAAATTGTAATAATATTTCACAATTTTACTGTTTTCACTGTATTGTTGATGAAATAAACGCAGCCTTGCTGAGCAGAAGAGACTCCTTTCAAAAACAGCTCATAATTACTCCCACCTTTTGACGGGTAGTGTATAATACCTGGAGAAAATTGTCCATCTATTCTAAATGATCTTTAGGTCATGGTAAAGGTGAAATCTCTCTTTCGCTCTCCAGGACGACTCCAAGCCCCCGTACTCATACGCTCAGTTGATCGTGCAGGCGATCACGATGGCGCAGGACAAGCAGTTAACACTAAATGGCATCTACACGCACATCACCAAGAACTACCCGTACTACAGGACGGCAGACAAGGGCTGGCAGGTCAGTGTCACACACACACACACACACACACCAGATCAACCAGAGATGAGGCTGTCCACACAGGCTTACAGTCAATCATCAACAATATCTGGAAAACATAAAGCATTTTAGGCGCTCCATGACTGTTGAGTTTAAGTTTGTTGCATTTTTAAGTAGATGTTCTCTTTTACTCTCTTTGTGTGTAATATACAGTCAAACCAAAAATTATTCAGACACCAGATATGTTTGATCTTTTTTTTCTTTTCTTTTTTTTTACTAGTGGGTGCAGGACACTATAGTTAATTTATGTAATTGAGGATAGCAAAATAAAGTAAAAAGTGACATATCCAAAAATTCTTCATACAGTGACTACCAGTAAAATGTATAAAAATTCGGAACCAAATATTATTCAGACACTTTGACCTGACCATGTTTAGCTTAAGTGTTTTTTTCTTTAATTGCTAATGCAACCTTTTTACACCACAGACTGAACTAAATTAAGCATTGCTTGGTAACTGGTTGAGCTAAATGTGTATTATCTAATTGTTTAATTTAACAGCTGACAGATATTCAACATAATTAATTTGTTTGACAGTCTAACAGAGGGATGGACAAAACCACTGAAATATCAACTGATCTGATAACTCTGAGTTCTTGTCATATTACCGTTTTCTAAACTATAGCGAATAAACTGTGATAATGTGAGAAATGCTGAAGGTGTCTGAATAAACATTTGGTTTGACTGTATCATTTTACAGTCATATTGGATGAAGATTTCAGTTGACATTATGAATAAATTTCTGTCGCAGAACTCGATTCGTCACAACCTGTCCCTGAATCGGTACTTCATCAAAGTCCCGCGCTCTCAGGAGGAGCCGGGCAAGGGTTCGTTCTGGAGGATCGACCCGTCGTCCGAGAGCAAGCTGGTGGAGCAGGCCTTCAGGAAACGCAGGCCGCGGGGTGTCCCCTGCTTCAGGACCCCGCTGGGACCCCTCTCGTCCAGGTCCCAACACTAACCTTTAACATTTCACACAACTTGAAAATATTAGTCAAGTTTTATTTATAGAGCACAAGTTGAACACAACCAAAGTGCTTTACAATACAATAAAAAGAAAAGGAAATGGAGACACAAATCAAGTATCAAAATATTAGCAGATTAACTATTAGTCAAGTCGTTTAATATGACTTGTTGTGTTTGTTTGCTTGATTTTATTGTATTTATTTGAAATTTGCATTTTTGTAATTTAGTTTTTGCCATTAAAATAGCCTTAGATGCTGACATGACGTTAAAAAAAACGATCTATCTGTCTATTAGTCAAGTCAAGTTTTATTTATAGAGCACAAGTTGAACACAACCAAAGTGCTTTACAATACAATAAAAAGAAATCAATAAAAAGAAAATAAAGAGAAAAGGAGTAGAGAAAAAAAAACAGAAATGGAGATTAAAATCAAGTATCAAAATATTAGCGGATTAATTTGCATGCCGAGTATTTTTGCTTGTAAACATGTCACTAAATCTTTACTTTTGTCATAACACTAGTTATGATAAACTTAAATGTTGCATTAGACACATCTGTTTAAAAGTTTGGGGTCGGTAATATTTTTTTAAATGTTTCTGAAAGAAGTCTGTTCTGCTCAGCAAGACTGCATTTATTTGATCAAAAATAAAGTCAAATCAGTAATATTGTGAAATATTATTACAATTTAATATAGCTTTTTTTCTATGTGTTAAAATGTAATTTATTCCTGTGATTAAAGCTGAATTTTCAGCATCATTACTCCAGTCTTCAGTGTCACATGATCCTTCAGAAATCATTCTAATATGATGTTTTGATGATCAAGAAACATTTCTGATTATTATCAATGTTGAAAACCAGTTGTGATGATTCATATATTCTTGTAGAAACCTTTTTTTCAGGATTCTTTGATGTATAAAAAGTTCGAAAGAACAGCATTTATTTGACATAGAAATCATTTGTAACATTATAAATGGCTTTGCTGACACATTTGATGATTTCCTGGTTGAATATTAGTCACTTTTGAATAAAAAAATCTTTCTGAAGGGTAGTGTATGTGAAATGTGTTCTGATGTGCTGGTGTTTGATGACAGGAGCGCCCCGGCGTCGCCCAATCACGCGGGCGTTCTCTCCGCCCACTCCAGCGGCGTCCAGACTCCTGACAGCCTATCACGCGAAGGCTCACCGGTTCCCATGGAGCCTGAGCCCTCTTCGGCTCCGCCCCCTCCTGCTGCTGCCGTCCAACCCAAACTAGCTGTGATTCAGGAGGCCCGTTTTACCCAGAACACCTCAGGTACTCCATCACAGATGAACAAACATTCACTTGGGCTGACCTTTTAGGCTCAGAAATTCATGAACTTGGTTATCGTTCATCTGTTGACATTAGAATTTTTGCTTGGCTTCAAAGCGTTTACAACAGTTGTAAAAAAAAAAAAAAAAAAGTGTATAAATTTCATAAGTATATTTTTTTTTTTTAGTTTACAATAGTAAAATTACAATGCTTAGGTCTTAATTTTATTTTATTTTTTTATCATTTGTATTATCTGTATTTTTCTGATTTAGATGATATTATCGACTCCTCTTTTAGAATTAATTATATAATTGTTTACTATAATGTTTACCATTTACTATAATTACTAATTTTATAATTATTAAATAATCACTGCTTACCAGTATCAGTCAGAATCTGTGCATCAATATTGTTTAGTTTACAGTGAAATTGTAGACTACTAATTATTGTTTGTTTGTTTTATTATGAGCCTTAACATAAATAATAAACACTTTGTTTTCATGTAAATAATGATAAATAATAAATGTGCCGTTTTCATCCGTATCAGTCAGAATTTGTGCAACAATATTGTTAATTTGTAGACTACTAATTATTTGTTTGTTTTATGAGCCTTAACATAAATGGACACTTTCTTTTCATGTAAATAATAACTAATAAGCACACAGTTTTCATCTGTATCTGTCAGAATCTGGACTTCTCTTTGTCTTTTAATATTTATTACTGTTACTGTTACCAGTCAGAACCTGTGCATCAGTAGTATTTATCAGTTGACATAAGATCACTGAGCGTGTGCATGTTTTCTCTCTCAGTGTCTCCCATCACCACCCAGCCAGTCCTGATCGCGGTTCAGCGCCCGTTGACTCAGTCGATGAAGCCCGTGACGTACGCGCTGGCCACCCCCGTCACGTCCTCCACGTGTGCGCAGCCGCTGATGCAGACGGTGCACGTGGTCCACCAGATCCCGGCGATGACCGTCAGTGCCCTGAGCGGAGCCAACCTGCAGAACGCCATCAAACCAGAGCCGCTGGAGAACGGGGAGTACGAGGAGGTCAAAGGTGACGAGCTCTGGTCAAGGAACATGAACTGGTTTTAATTTCTTCAGATAACGTTAGTAACAAACATGTGTTCTGTCTCTCTTTAGTCAAGGTAGAGTCGGTTCCTGGCATCACTCACGACTCAATAGGCTCAGCCAATAGGATCATTCAGAGCAGCGCCGGAGCCACGCCCCTTCAAACAGTTACCATAGTGCAACAAGCCCCATTGGGTCAGCACCAACTGCCAATCAAAGCCATCACCCAAAATGGCACTCATGTAATGCCTATTGCCACGGCAATACAGAGCCAGGCTAACTCAGGTATTCCATTATTAATGATATAATCAGAGGAAGGATATTATTACAGAACAGTGGAATTTAAAGTCCCCCTGCAGTCAATCATTTTATCACTGAAAACTCTTCTTTGATCACCGAAATGACACATTTAAGCATTAAAATATCTTGAATGTAACTCTACACCCTTGCCTCATTTAGTGTACACAATTCTATGAATATGCAAATGAGCCCCGCCTCCACTCACTCACAGCAGCTCAGATCCACTCGTTGACGATCACACGTTGATCTGATTGGTTACAAGGTAGTTTGTGACGTCAGAAGCACCAGCGATTTCAAACTGTGTTTTTGAGACTGTCTTTGATTCACTAAATAGCCTACTCAGCAATGGTGTCAACTTATGAATTTCGACACATGGTTTGTCTTATAAAAACACCATATAGATATATAAACAACAACAAAAATGAGATTTTTACCAGAGGGGGACTTTAAATACAAAATGTGTTCTTTGTTGGTTTTTTTGTTGTTCACCTATACACACACACACACACACACACACATATAGTGATGAGGGTGTCTCACATCCTGTCCATGTTGATATCTGTCTAATTTGACAAGTTTCTGCTAAGTGACAGATGAATTTGCATCAAAATATTGTTTGACTGGGCCAAGGAAAACACTTAAATCCGTTTAAATGGCAAATGAGAAGTCTGTTCATTTGTGTTATCCTAACTCTGCATGATTATATGCATTTTATATTTGCAAAAAAAAAAAAATCTTACTGTATGCACTTTAAGACTTGGGAGAGAATCTTATGTTAAACGTCTCTCTCTGTTTGTCTTCAGTGTCGAGTCCGTTACACATGTTGGCCGCTCACGCCTCGGCGTCCGCCTCTCTCCCCACGAAGAGGCAGAACGGTGAAAAAGCGAGCGAGCCACCGGAGAGCAAACGATTGAAAACCGAGGACGAAGAACAGAAAATCACCTCTGACCCGAACGGGGCCGCCGCGGACACAGACTCCACCAACCAGCACGGCAACCACAACTAGTCACCCATTAACCACCACCACCACCTCTTTCCCTCCTTCTGTTTTCCTTTTTTTCCTTTTTCTTTTCCTCTCATCACGGTTTCTCTTCCATCCAGCTCATGGTGCCAAAACTGAAGGCTTTCAGGCTGGACAACCGCTGTTAACCTTTTCAAGTGAAGCAAAAATAAATTCTAACGTCAAAAAAAGAAAACCAAACGCATAAATTAGCGTCCGTTACTGTTGAAATATGTTTAGTTTTTTTTTCGCAGCAACCAGCTGCCTGTTTTCTGTTTTATGACTCGAACCTGACTGAACAAGAACTCGCACCCCGAAACACAAGAGCAACTGCCATCTGGTCCGTAACTGGGCATTTTATTACAGACTTTCACAGACCCTGCAGATGTTGTCCGATCGGAGGCGTTTGATTGGCTTGGATTCTGCTCTTGGGGGTCACGGTGATGTTTAGCATCTCGCGGCCAAAATTGGAAGCATCTTTAAAAAAAAAAAGAAAAAAAAATGCACTCTTTCCCGGATGTTTTGCGACGTGCGATGCCCTCCGGATGTGCAGATGTTGATCCTCTCTGGACCGCCGGAACCCGAAAGATTCTAGAACCTCCGGAACCCTTGTGTTGTTCACAGTAGACTGAGAATTCCAGAACTCCCGCTTGTGGAATCTGGATCTCTGACAGCGGAACACGGGCTTCCATCCAACATTCCAAAGTTTGGCATTCAGATTGTGGAGGGGGAAAAGCCAAGAGGATGTCCTGGAATGGAATTACACACCATGAACCACAAATAGGTTGATGTTGTTGTTGTTTTTTTTTTTTTGTTTTTTTTTGTTTTTTTATAAATAGTGCATACTAGGGCTGTATGTGGAGACTGTCTTCAGCCAAAGGGATCAAAATATTCCGAAACACATCACATATTCCTAAACTTTCGGCAGCTAGCCTGACAGCATCCCCCACAATCCCCTGCAATTGTCGTAGTGGATAATATGCAGTATTTTGTCGTTCATACGTGGAGCGTAGGATCTGGGTGTGTTTTCATTTATAGAGACGTTTTAAAAAGTAATAATAACAATAACGATATATATAAGCAGCAGCATACGAGCAGAAGAGGACGTGGGATGCCTGTCTCTTTTCTGCTCTGTGAAACTAAGCGTAGTTTCTTTTCTAAGATGGAGAAAAATGTATTAATGGAGTATTTCCTTCCTATGTTTTTCCTTTGTTTATTTTTAAATCTGAGCAAAACCGGCTTTGTTACACTGACATATTTTCATACATGCACAGATGCTCGAGCGGACGTGTCATTTCCATGTGTAGTTGAACTGTTTTCATCCAGCTTGCATGTAACGGACTAGACAAACATACCTGATCCGGCGATTTAAACGTAATTCAGAAGAAGATAAAAAAACACAAGAACCTGCTTTGAATCGGACCAGATCTGCTCGATTAGACTCCTTTTGTTTACTTTTTCCCCCTGTTTTCTTTCTGTTTTGTTCCCTTTTGTTTTTAGGCTGTATTGGTGTAGGCCGATTGTGTCTGCTTAATGATTTGATTCTGGTCAGGCCCATGAGTCTGACTGATTATATATGTTTCAAACAAAAGCAAAAAAAATATGATTGATGTTTGTTCTGCTTCAGTGGGTCAATGCTTTTTTTTTTATAAATTAATTTAAAACCTTACGCTGATGATGTTCTTGTCTTTTCTTTGATTGAATTAGTCTTGTCATACATAGACACATCATATATATATATATATATATATATATATATATATATATAATATAATATATATAATATAATATATATATATATATATATATAATATAATATATATGATATATTATAATATGATATATTGGTGATTTTATATTGTCTGTAGGGGTGAATACAAAGTTTGGGACTAACAATGTTTAATGTTTTGGAAATAAGTCTCATGCTCTCAATGCGGCATTTATTTGATCAAATATACAGTAAGATATTATTGAAATATTGCCATTTCAAATATTGGGTTTTCTATTGCAATATATTTTATAATGTAATTTATTCCTGTGATCAAAGCTGAATTTTCAGCATCATTCAATGTCACATGATCCTTCAGAAATGTTCTATTATGATGATTTGATGATCAAGAAACATTTGTGACGGTTGTGCTGCTTATTATTCATGTGGAAATTATGATGCATTTTGTTCATTTTAGGCCAAGATTTTTCTGGCTTGTTGCACCATTAGCACCACATTATGTCATATATTTTCTAATTCTCAAACATTAACTTACATTAGTGAAGTTGATGCAAATTAAGATCACTAACATTATTTGAAAAACTAGTTCAAATATTGAATTATGTTGCAGTTTCATTATAACCTCTGTGGTTTTTAAAAACAAGATAGTTTGCTCAACAATAGCCTACTTGTAAAATTAAATAAAAGCAAGTTTAGTTAAACTTAGTTAAAGTCCCAAAATAATTGTCATCTTCTCACTAAGATAATATGTGAAATCCATAATCAATTTTCAGATGTATCTATGAGATGCCAGTTAAAGACATTTAAACTAGAAATGTGGTCATTTCTCAGATGACCACTGTGTGGCGCTGGTGTGTAAGCGTCCATAGGGTGTATGTATGTGGCAGCAGAACTCAAATGGCTTCTGATATTGTGTATGAAAAGGTGTTTTTCAAGTCCTGTCGTCCTACAGATGATCTGTATTGGTAATCTGGTCTAGATTTGTTTTAATACCCGCTGAAAATAGTTTAACCTTTAGCCTATCATCATAAGATGAATCTCGAGAGAATACAGATCTCTTTAAGAGCACTGATGATTAAAGATGATTTGATTGACCTGTACGACCCTCCTGAGGGGCTCGTCCTCTCTTTGTTGAGTTTTGACCTCTTTACGTGCTGAATTTGAACATGCAAGATGGCGTCTCGTCTGTTCAGCTTGAGAAACCGAAAGGTTTTAGACTTTAGAAAAAACTTAAAATGACATTGCATTCGAATAAAACAGTGTTGTGTTTATCTGTCTCTAGTAGATCATGATGATTTTTAATGTGATTAAGATTTCAGGTCAGTTTTGATGAAATCCCTTTAATGAGAGTTAAGGTGCGGTCACTTTTGCCCTTGCGCGGCAAATTTTCGCGGGCAAAATCCAGTAGTTCCAAAAGGAATCTGCGCGTTCGAATGTTTCGCGTGAGGGTGAAAAAGTTCCACACGCCGAATTCTCAAGTGTTAAAGTTGGAATTCGCCGAGTTGGTCGGCAGAAAACTGCTCTTTTGAAAACGATTTACTTATGAGCTGTGCCTTATTCATTGCTACTCTTCTGACAATGGACCTTTTTGTGACCGTATTTTGAATACGAGACCGTCACCCTCAATGTGGCGCTTTTAGTAAAGTGAACGCAAATTATTTCGCTTCAGCTATTCATCAGGATAGATAGGCTTGATCTGAGTTTTAATGCAGTTTAGGATTAAATGTTCTTGATATTCTTCATGGTAGCCTCAGACAGCAGGAAAAGGCAGCAGAAAATCACAGGTAACGCTATCGGATAGAGCGCGAGACTGTGGGAGGTAAATTAAGGCTCTAATGAACACATCTCACTGTCACACAGACGTGGGAGGAGTTGCCATGGCGACAGGGAGCTGAGTGATGCTGATGAGAGGAAACGAGAGGAACCTGAGATTGTGTGTGTGTGTGTGTGTGTGTCAGACGCTTGCATCCGTCTCTAACACAAGGCTCTAACACACCTTTTCAAATGCGTCTCCTCTACATAAAGCAGGACCTTGAGCTGAACTGCGTCTGAAAGTTCAAGACAAACTCACATTTGATGCAGAAATTACTGGATGTCTCAGGCCACGTATTGAAAGAAAAGCCAGAAAGGTATCAGACAGTTTTATGCATGAAAACACTTTGCTTTGAGATGTTTTGCTCAGCAGTTGTAAAAGAGGAAAGTATGAATTATGATTCATCTATAGTTGTCTTTTGGAATAGCATACTTCTCATATGATTTCTTAATGCAGATTTCCAGTATATGTGGAACAGAAGACCAATAGGCCTACTACATTTGCCAAAATGAGCTAGTATACAACAGAGTAGCCTACGCTATGTATCCCACAATGCAATATGTTTGACTTGAAAAGTGCTCGTATTTGGTAAAAGGGTGAATTAATGCTTACTGCGACAAAAAAAAGTGCACTGAAGTGAAATCTAAATCCCAAAAGGATGGAATACAAAGATATAAAATTCATTACATTTTGATTCATTATAGATTCATGATTATTTTATTGTTTTGAAATACTGAGAATGAGTTAATGCAACCTAGGCTACAACTATAGCCAACTTCACATTATCATTTTATCACAGGTTTATTTGCTGGATATATATTCACAGTATATAAGGTAAAGCAATATATACTGCTTGATCATTTAAATTGCCGCAAATGTAAATTTTATCACACAGCTCTATATAAAGTTGGATATACATCCAATTTTACACAAATACTATAGCCTATATAGTTAAATTATACTAAAAGGCATGAAGATATTATGATAGTATTAACATTAGCATCATGATTTTCTGTAAAGCGACTCTAAAACAATGTCTTATTGTGAAAATAAAATTGACTTGATTTTTACTTTTTCAATATGTTACGTTTTGTAGCTAAATATAGTATTTTTCCTGATAGCGATAAGCTCGTTCCAGACCCATGTAGATCATCTTGTGGTGCTTTAAGAGCTATTTTATCCTCCTGACACTAATAGATCCTCTGCTAGCCCACAACCCTGTTTCTGACCCCTGACACAGAGGTCAGCGAGGGATTAGCCACAATCTGATTATCTCGCTGTTGTTTTGCTATCAAGCTTCTTTGGCTATTTGGCCAAACTTTTTCAGTATGGGTCACTAAATTTAGTTAGTCTCTATCTCTGTAGCCGAGGTTATATATTTTCATCTTCAAAAAAGTGCTATGGTATCCTTACCATGGTTGCCATTTTGAGTGTGTGTGTGGAAATGTACCATTTTCATTATAGGGGCTGTTTACACGACACCGTTTTCATCTAAAAACGTAAAACTTTTTATGTGTTTTGGCCGTTCGTTTACACGACAACAGCGTTTTGGGTGCCTGAATACACAAAGTTTTGAAAACGGGTTTCAAAGTGCAAGTTTTTGAAAACGCCCCCTTGTAAACAACAAAAACGAAGTTTGAAGACGATGACGTCATGCACATGCGTATTAAGTGTTCAGTCTTTCATCGCCATCTAATGGCCTGGCAGCAAATTACAGGGGTTTCAGTCATTTTCGCGGATCCGTGTGAATGTGGAGATCGTTTTGACAATGTCGTCTGCACGCTGAAAACTTGAAGGAAAAACTTCTCAGTTTCAAGCATATCGTTGTCGTGTAAATGTACCCTTACTTGGTAAAAAGAATCATGCTACCAAAATACTAAGGTATTTTGAACCAGGGCTGCCAACTCACGCTCACGCAATTGACACTTTTTACACGCTCTCACGCCACACATCCATTTTCTCACGCAGAGAAAAATCGCGAAGCAAAGAGGACGAGGACACCGACATTGCGACAGTCAAGACAGAGAAGGTTACTTTTGATATGAAACAAATTCTCAGCTCTCAGATTCTGTCAATTTAATTTTGAAATTCAACAAATACCGTTTTGGCGCTTGTAAATGTGACATGATGTGACAGATCGTTCTAGCACCTCAATTCAAGCGGCACGTGAACCGATCATCTAGTAAATAAACACGAATGAATGGGTATGTTGAAAGAGACAGTACAATTAACTTACCAAAATGTATATGCCTCATACATAGTTTCGATCAATCAGTGTCTTTCAACCGCGGAAAGAGGTCAATAAAACAGCTCGAGAACATAACGTTACATTTACCTCAGGAAAGTAATTTAATGACCATAGCAGGTTAGTTGGCTAGAAAAATGAGCTATAGAGAGGAGTAGCTATTTTGCTAAATATGTGCACTATATTACATATTTATTGTATTTTTACTTAAAAACCGCATTATATTATTGAGTTATTTTTAACCTTCAATAATAATACTAGCTGACAGTGTAAAGAAATACTACGCTCCTATAGACTGAACATGTAGGCTACACGTGCATTACGTCAACTTTTTTTTTTTTTTTTTTTAAGTGTTTTTGTAGTTTTAAATGAAAACATAACTTTTTTTCTGGCCCCCAAAACGCTGTTATCGTGTAAATGAACGGCCAAAACGCATAAAAAGTTTTACATTTTTGTTTGAAAACGGTGTCGTGTAAACGGCCCCTTAGTTTACGTGGTAAACAGCAGTGAATCTCAGTTTGCGAAATTGTCAACTTCATGTGTCTTTAATAAAGTACCGTGGTATTATTAAGGTTTTTCGGTCATGGTATTTCTCTCAAAGTCAAGAAAGCTGCTTCCAGTTTCCACAAATCAAAATATCATGACAATGATTTATTGAGCAACTGCCAAGTGAGGGTGAATAATTCCCCATGAAAATGCTACTAAATGGTTCTCCTCCTCCTCCTGAAGCGGTCGAGAGCGTGTACGTGCCACAGCAACACACGCTCAACAATCACAACCGCCGACAATCGCTCCAGTGTTTATCAGCTATTTTCAGCGGATAGCTCATTGATTGATCCCTTGTGATCCTTATTTTGAAATCACAAAGCCGAACAACAATCTCTTTTGTGTTTGGAGCGTGTAATTCTGTGGAATTCGGGCCCGTGAAGAGATTACGTTATGAAAGAGACTCAGGTTAGCTTGGTTGGGATCAGCTAGCACTAACTTCTACCTGTTTTTAGCTCTGTCTGCTGTTGTTTTGCACTGGACGCAGGTGGTGTGTTTGGGATAAGTGTGCGTTTGTGTGTATTCTTGGGTCAGATGGGACAGACAGGTCCTCAGACTCCCTCATGGAGGCGCTCTGGAGCAGCAGATGTGTGCTGGAGCAAATCTGCAATTAAATTGACCTCTTTCAATCAGACTCCAGGATGTAAATGAATGCATTTCTCACTATTCGGTGTCTGTCGGCTTTCTCGTCCAGTAATGCTGGTGTGCCGGCAGCAGAAGAAGCGAGTTTACGGGGGGAGTGTGTCATTTCCTCTGTGAAAACCAAATGACATGTTAGGCAGGACTATTTTCCTTGTTATCAAAGTGAATATTTGTGTCTCAAAGCACCATAATTGTTTCATAATGTACATGTACCAAGTCTTCAGACGCCATACGATAACTTTTGTGTGTGGAACGGGTGCAAGTTTATGGCCCATTTCCACCACATAGTAGATCACAATTATGATATAAAAATGCCTACTTATGACATCACTTGAAATTATGAGAGAAGACATGTATGACAGTCATAACTATGTCATAACAAAATTAATACATTAAAAATTATTATAAGATAAAAACTCATAAGAAGTTGTCATTAATTTTTTTTCCATCTCATAAATTTGACTTAATTTGTCAGTTGCTCATAATTTCAACATGTCATCATAATTATGACTTTTAAATATCATACTTTAACTTCTTTTTTTTTCATAATTTTGACTTTTTTTTTATCTCATTATTTCTACTTGTATCATTATTGTCTACATATATATGATTTCTTATGGAGTAATTGAACTTCCCTACTACTTGAATGGATTATTGAATGATCATTTTTTCATCTACTTTGGCTGTGTGAAAAACAGAAGCTCTAACATTAATTTATTCACAGAAGAAGAAAAAAGCTAATGTGGAAAGGGAACGACATGAGGGTGAAATTGTCATTTATTTGTGAACTTGTCCTTTTGTGCTGTTGGACCCATTATAAACAGACTTTCTGCAAACCGAACTTCATCAAAATCAGCCTGAAGCTCCATGTTTCATGTATGTTAAATGTCTCCATGTCGCTCACAATCACTCAGTCATAAAGTGCTCATTGTTACTCTTAAGATGTGATTTTGTCACGTTTTGACCCATTTTGGCATGATGATCCTGAACTCATGACACAAGTGTCCAAACAGAAACAGCACATCAAACTCAACCAGACGGCAAACAAACTGAGGTGTGTTTTTTGTTTCCTCACCTTATGAACACAATGCCAGTGTTTATTTTCTTCTCGCAATAGCTTTTCTGCATAATGCCTTCTAATTTTGGCTATTGGTGTTTGTGAAAGGCTTTTTTCTTTACAGACATCGTTTACGTCATTGGTTGACAGCTTATATTACTCACGTTGTCAACTTGTTTTAAGTTGACATGTCAGGCCTCTTGAGCAAACAGGTCAGTAATGCGAAAGTATCACTGAGTACAAAATAGCTCTTGTTTATCAGTTTTAAGTCAACATGAGATCAGAATTGACCTGGTTAACTTAATGCATGTTCCTAATGCGCTATTTAAAAAAAGAAAAAGTTTCGCACTAATGTAATAGCTTCTTCACTTCTAAGACAGCTTTATTTTAGGCTGATGTCATCTAGGCCAAGCAGACTATTGGATCATGTTAACCAGAAGCCAAATAGCTTCAGGAGAAGAGTATAGTCATCAATAATCATCTCCATCCTGGTACAAAATAACCACTTTTCACCATTCAATCTGGTCTTAATTTATAAAATCAAGTGTTGCTGAATATCCCAAACATGTCTCATTAAAGGATTAGGTCACTTCAGAATGAAAATTTCCTGATAATTTACTCACCCTCATGTCATCTCTCATGTTCCTGTCTTTCTTTCTTCAGTCGAAAAGAAATGAAGGTTTTTGAGGAAAACATTCAAGGATTTTTCTCCATATAGTGGACTTCAATGGGGTCCAACATGTTGAAGGTCCAAATGTCAGTTTCAGTGCAGCTTCAAAGTCTCGACACGATCCCAGCCGAGGAATAAGAGTCTTATCGAGCCAAACCATCGCCCATTTTATTAAAAAAATAAACATTTATATACTTTTTAACCACAAATGCTCGTCTTGCACTGGCTGTGATGCGCCACACATTACGTAATCACGTTGAAAGGTCAAGTGTGACGTAGGCGTAAGTACCGACCAAGTGTTTACAAAGCGAACGTGCAAAGATTTATTAAAAAATAAATAAATAAATAAAAGGTAAAACAACGATTTCAGACGATTTTGAAAATGGGGGAGAAATTGAGATGGAGTTTTTCACCCTAATCTACATTTTTTTTAACCGGAACACACGTGCCCTTTCCAACGTGATCACGCAATGCGTGAAGTCGTGGACGTGCAAGACGAGCATTTGTGGTTAAAAAGTATATAAATGTTTATTTGTTTTATAAAATGGCTGATGGTTTGGCTAGATAAGACTCTTATTCCTCGGCTGGGATCGTGTCGAGACTTTGAAGCTGCAATTTGGACCTTCAACATGTTGGACCCCATTGAAGTCCACTATATGGAGAAAAATCCTGGAATGTTTTCCTCAAAAACCTTCATTTCTTTTCAACTGAAGAAAGAAAGAGATGAACATCTTGGATGACGTTGGGGTGAATAAATTATCATGACATTTGAATTCATGAGTGAACTAAATGAGGCAAGGGTGAAGAGTTACATTCAAGGCATTTTAAGGTATGCAGAAGTTTTTTTTTTTTTTTTTTCAAGGACAAAAATGCTTAAATATATCATTTTGGTGATTAAAGATAGGTTTTAAGAGATAAAATGATTGACTACAGGGGGACTTTAACATTACACACCCTTTAGTAAGATCATCGTCCCGTTCTTTGCATGTAGTCAGATCCGTTTCTACATGACTTGGCATAAACCGAGATTTTCCGCTCTTCGAAGCAAGTTTAATGTTTAGCCATCTGTTATCAGACCAACATAAACCTCCTCACTGCCAGGCCAGCTATTCTGGTCAGTAGATATCGCAGGTTTGTTTGTGTGGAGTTTCTGTACCGGCTCTCTAATCAATAAGCGTGCTAGTGGAGACATCTGCGATTCCAGACTTTAATTAAACACTAATGGGAATGCATTGCCAAACTCCTGAACAAACGCTATCCTTCCGTCTTAGCGCTGGATTAACAGTGACTACTGGAAGCTCCAGGCCATATTTTACATCTGTAACACACACACACACACATCTGTCATAAACGAGTTCCTTGAGGTCTGACAGCTGAATGCTGGGTCTCCAAGTGGAGTTGTTGCACATGCAGTGATGAAGTGGTGTTTTCTGCTGAGAGGGTCAGAGGTCAACACGACCGTAGGGTCACACAGTGTTACTGTAAAGATCATCAAAACTGCATTGTGTTTTACTCCTTTCTTTTTCAGTTTTCAGTTTCAATTATTTTCCACTTTGCTTCGCTTGTTCTTTGAATTTGCCTTTTTTTTTTTCTATTAATTTATCTTTTTTATTTTGTTGGCTGTTTAAGTCTGTATTTTTTTGTTTCATTTTGTCTCTTTTCATTTTGTTTCCTTTCTCTGTTTATTTTCGTTTCTTTTAGTTTTATTGCTGCTTTTAATTTCTTTTAGATCATTTTTTTATTATTCCTTCCCTGACTTAGATTTGCTTTTTTTTACTTTACATACTTTTTTTTTTTTTGGTTTACGCTTTTTGTTTCCTTTTTTTCCTTTTTATTTTGTTTTTATTTTGCTCATTTTATTTTTTGCTGCATTTGTTTATCACGTTCTTTTCAATCTATTTCTTTTTATCAGTTTCTTTTCTTCATTGTTTTTTTTTTTGTCTTTTGATCTTGCATTATTCTTTTTCTGTTTTTTCTAATTTTTGCCTGTTTTTCTTTAGCTTTTTTTTTTTTGCTTTACTTTGTTTATCGATTTTTTTCCTTTGTTCTATTTTTTTTTTTTCTATTTTGCTGTTTTTATTTTTGTCTCTGCATATTCTTTCTTTTTATTATATTTTCTCTTTGCTTCCCCTTGTTTATTTTCTTTCTTTACATTTTCATTTATTGAAAACTTTTTGTTTGGCTTTTTTCTTCTTTTCATACACTCTCAAAAAAAATAAAGGTACAAAAGCTGTCACTTTGTACCTAAAGAGTGCTTTTTTTTTTTTCTCAGAGAGTTTCTCTCTCTCTCTCTCTCTCTCTCTCTCTCTCTCTCTCTCTCTCTCTCTCTCTCTCTCTCTCTCTCTCTCTCTCTCTCTCTCACACACACACACTCTCACAGGTGTATTCTGGTTCTTAGACATGAGCAGCCTAATTCCTTCTTCTCTGTGGTGTGTTTTGACTGTATTTGGGTCTCAGTGGAGCTGTTGTCAACATGTTCCTGTTTTCCAGGAAGCTCTTGCTGTAGATTGTTGTAGTTTCAGCTTGACAGACAGATTGTCACCTGGATGCAGCTGCCCAACACCTGTGTGCAGGAGATTTGAGCTGGGCAGATGTGGTTTCCAGTGAAGCGGCTTCAGTTTGGGGCTCCTCCATTTGTTGGATCTCAAGAGAATTAAAAGCAGTGAGATAGTGAGAGCTTTGCTGAATCTAGTAAATATATTTTAGGTGCAACCTTTCAATCTTTGTGCAATCTTTTCTTTCTTTTGTGTTTGCAACTTGACAGACATCCCTGTATTGCAGTGGAGAAATGCATCCTTGTTAACCTCTGTGCAAAGATTTCTCAGAAATCAGTTTAAAACTGATGTGCCCTAAAACAAACACTGATGGCATGTTTAATTTCCTTTTTGAGCTATAAAAAGCTGCTTGCGTGCTTATCAAGCTCAGGAAAGCCGCAAACCTCACGAACGAACCAGACTCATCTAATCTCTGGATTAGAATATCTGTGTGTCATGAACAAAATGCTCTCTTTGAATCCAACGACATGCTCTCTTTGAGTTTGAGTTTTCCTCATCTGCTCCAATTGTGCCGTGAACATTATTTAGTGAGACCTTTGGAATAATCAAAGAGACAGAAAGCAAGGAAACATTATTTCCATGATAAATGTGGTTTTATACATTATACGTTCTCTTTACATTATTTTATAAGTTCTAAATTATTTTATAACTTTATAAGTTCTTCATAAGTTATTTTATATGTGCTCTATAAGTTAAAGTTATTTAATAAAGGATATAAACATATAAAGGAACATATGAAGTTCTCTGTAAGTTATTTTATTTGTTTTAAGTTCTCTATAAAGTTGTTTTAAGTGTAAAGTTCTCTATAATTATTTTCTAAGTTAAGTACTCTATAAGTTCTTTTATATGTTCTCTAAGTTATTTTAGTTTAAAGGTCTCTACTTTTTTATAAAGTTCTCTAAGTTCTTTTATAAGTTTTAAGGTCTCTGTAAGTTCTATTATAAGTTAATTTACAAGTTATTTTATAAGTTCTCTAAGTTCTTCTATAAGTTTTTAAGGTCTCTGTAAGTTCTATTATAAGTTAATTTCTCTATAAGTTCTTTTATCAGTTATAAGTTCTCTACTATGTTATTAGTTATGTTCTCTATAAGTTCTGTTATAAGTTTCAAGTTCTCTAAGTTATTTTATAAGTTATGTTCTGTATAATTTATTTTATAAGTTAAGTTCTCTAAGTTCTTTTATAAATTATAAATTCTTACAAGTTATTTCATAAGTTCTGTTCTCTGATGCAATAGTTGTTGAGATTGGTTCCTCACACACTGTAGAATTTATGTAAATGTGGTTGACCCTAACCCTAACCTGAATTGTTTGGGAGTCAATTCAGTGGCAGAATTTCAGTTGTCATCTTGTAAATGACCGAACTGTGTGTGAACAGTACAGGATTAAACACTAAATAGTGAATTGACAACAGAATTTAGCTCCAGTGTGATTGTGGCCAATAAGTACGTTGTGTATAAAACTGTCTCATAAATGCATCAGCATCTCTACTACTGCAACTCTATTTAGTTCAGAGTTCTGTGCAATATGAACGTGGATGAATATCCAATTACTCTCTATATTCATGCTCGGCACAAAAGATGCATAAAAAGCTGAAATTCAGGACGTGAAGTCACCACATCGAACGAGTGAATTCAGGTGTGGCTTTATGACGCTAATGTGAACGTTACTGTTTTCTCTGTAAATAAATCATGGCATTGTTCTTGTGGTTTTGTGGCTCTTGTGTTCCTGCAGACCTGCAGCTGGATGTGTTGACACTTTCTGTGTTTGATAAAGCACTGAAATGACATATTATAAAGGTCAGCGGCACAGAGGGTTTCCTTCGGGTCACTAGATCACGCTGCTGCATTAAACACAGCTGGACTCAAAGGTTCACTGCTCTGAACTCTGTAGAGTATCTGTATATTGATGACTATTTTTTCTTATACATAGTATATGTGAGTGTATGCAATCTGCAGTCTAAGGGCCCTGTTTTAACGATCTAAGTGCATGATCTAAAGCTTTTGCCAGCTTTTTGCCAGTCACTTTTGCTAGTTTAACGACGGGAAATGGTCGGTGCACCCGGCGCATGGTCTAAAAGGGTTGTCCCTATTCTCTCAACGAGTAATAGGTGTGTTTTGGGCGTAAAGTGAAATAAACCAATCAGAGTCTCATCTCCCATTCCCTTTATACCATCTATGGCACAAAGTGTATGCGTGTTGTGGACCCGCCAGGCGCACATTACTAACGCGCTCTTTAAAACAAAAAAAATAGTTTTTATAACTATTAAATAGTCTATTTCAGTTTCCTCAAAATAGCAACGCGCCAACAATGCGCCTGAACACACCTCGTTTTCAGACCAGCAGCAAACAGACCAGCATGGGCAAACAGATGGGCACAAATGCATTTGCTGTTTAAATAACGTGGCGCAGGACGTGAAAATGAAAACTGCGTCGGGCTGAAACTAGCAAAAAACACTTGCGTCGCGCACAGAGTGTACGATAGGGCTGAGGTGTGGATGCTCATAGTGTTTTCTCTCTGTGCTCACTGTGTTTTTTTCTCTCCAGCGCACAACCAAGACTTCAGAACGGAAGTTGAGAATGGAGAAAAACAAGAGTAATTTATGAAGAGATCCTGATTGCATTGACTTCCATACAGGGGTGTCGGACTGGGGGTAGAAAGGGGACTGAGTACCCAGGGCCCTCATGTGAGGAGGGCCCAGAAAGATGCTAGAATTAATAGCATGTGGATGTGGGGAGGGGCCCATAGAGAATGCCTTTCTACAGGGCCCAGAATTTTGTACTACGCCCTTGCTTCCATATGTCTGTCTGATGAGACCTTGTTGTCCAGATGCCGTTCTGTACAAATGCATCTGTGAGGTTAAGTACACTACCAGTATCACTACTGCTGTTAGCATCTGCCGGACATCAATGATCCAGGCCAAAGACGGTTTTCCCTCTCTATCAGAGATATTACTACAACAATCAGCTTCAGAGGGCTGGTTTTACCCGTCAAATTCTCTGTTTGCAAATTGCATTATGAGATAAATGAAGTGAAAGACAAACAGATGAATCATCTTTTCCTTTCCTTTAAAAGGCTAGTCAGATTAGTCTGAAAAAAAGATTGCTTTTATTCAACTATTTTTAGCATTTCTTTGGGGGCCGTGTGTGTCTGCATTAATCCCGGTGAACCAAGAAGACAGAAATCACATGACCTTGAGAACGGCTTAACAGAAACGTTTAACTCAAACATTATTTTGTCAATCAAAGTGACATGTAAACTAAGGAACTCTTTACTGACCAATCAGCATCCAGGAATTGTCCGCCATCATGACATTACAGAACTCGACACTAATGAAACTCTGGAAATTCATTCTCTGGGTGCTGTTTGGGGAGGATTGAGCAGATAAACAGTGAGTGTTTACCAAAGAGTCGTTTTTGCCAGACTGTGATGTCCTTTACTTTTCCATCTCCAAAAATAGTGCATAGAATCCACAACCTGAGCAAGAACAGCTCTAAATCTACTTGAGCGCTTCCATGCCCCCCTTCTTTTAAATTTTTCTTACATGAGTCACTTTTGATCGTTTAATATAAAAAAAACTTTTTATAACTCCATTTCAAAACCTAGTCAAGTCAAGTCATCTTCATTTATATAGCGCTTTTAACAAGCTGAAGCGCTTTATAGCGCTTTTAACAAGCTGTAGAGAGCTGCCTACCTAGACAGCATTGTAGGATACAAGGTTGTTTCAGACAGCAGGCCCAGAATGCATTGAAATATGTGAACATAAGCATAGCAGATGAAGTTAGAGAAATGATTATGTTTTATTCAGCACTGGAAATTAGCTATAATAGGCTATAGACTCTTTAAAAACCTTGTGTAGATAAAGGGGTGGTATAATGCCCTTTTCACAAGATGTAAAATAAGTCTCTGATGTCCCCAGAGTGTGTATGTGAAGTTTTAGCTCAAAATACCCCACAGATATATTTATTTTAGCATGTTAAAATTGTCACTGTTTGAGGATGAGCAAAAACGTGCCGTTTTTTTGTGTGTCCTTTTAAATGCAAATGAGCTGCTGCTCCCGGCACAGAGGGCGGAGCTTCAAGAGCTCTTGTGTGTTAGCAGTTTTAATTACCTCACACAGACACACACCGAAAGTTTCAAAAACTTTTCTGTTCAAACCGGAGTCAGACAATGATGGAGACACTCAAGAAGAAGTGACAACATGTAGAATACAACAGGACGTTTCTGAATGGTTGATGAATTTATGTAGCTTATGTGGAGTTAACTATCTTCAAGTCATTGATTAGCATATTCTGTCATGATAATCTATAAATCGTGTTCCCGGGGGCGGGGTTTATGTAAATTTTAGGGTTAGTGATGTCACTAACCCGGGAGGAATGTCATCTAGTCCCTATCAGTCGTTTGTTGTAGTCCTTAAAAAGCAATCTTTCTATAAAAGCAAATATCTCCCTTTGCTTTGAATTTTGAGCGTCGTAACTTTGCAGATGTTGTTTATGCGCAAACAGCAACATTACACACTAACTAAAGTTTAAAAAAATGAAATCATAATCAACCACCCCTTTAAATAAAATAAGGTGCACCACATATCTTACTCCGATGAAAGTGACTTGAGCGCACCTGCCGCTGTAAACACAACTTCCCACCTCATAAATATGAACTTCCCAGGAGGACTTGTTTTAATCCTATCGACGAGCTTGTCAATCTTGCGTTGAGTCTCCGCATCTTCTTCATGTGTTTCAGGCCCCACTTCAGGTACGGTGTTAAATTGTTGGCAATTCACACAGAACACGTTTTTACTTTTTAAAAATTGCGAGGCGCAGTTAAAAGGAAAAAAAAAAAAGTTTTTAAAAAACTTGACGTGTAATTTATAGACACATACGCGGGATGCAGCGCAACATCACAGACGTCCTTTTACATAGAAATCAGGAAAGGGAAGGTAGTTTCCAATGTAGGCAGAGAATGGACTTTGTTTAATAAGGATATTAATCAGATATTCGTTTCAGAAGGTTCTATTTTTATGTTATCTGCACTATCACCTGTCAGTGAGGACAATGACATACTGACTGATAAGATCAATGGTGAGGATGATTTACATAGAATAATATGCCAGCGAACAGGTGTGAATGTTCAAAACATCTGGGCTTTCTTTACAATGGCATACTGACTTACTGCTAGGGTGCTCTGAGTGGTTACTGTGGCTTTTTTTAGCTGGTCATGATCCACCAGGTGAAAATTTTTAAAGTCCCCCTGTGGTAAAAATCTAATTTTTGTTGTTGTTTATATATCTATATGGTGTTTTTATAAGACAAACCATGTGTCGAAATTCATAATTCACCATTGCTGAGTATTTTCTCCTTAAAACTGCAGTGAATCAAAGACAGACTCAAAAACACGGTTTGAAATCGCTGGTGTTTCTGACGTCACAAACTACCTTGTAACCCAATCAGATCAACGTGTGATCGTCAACCAGTGGATCTCTGAGCTGCTGTGAGTGAGTGGAGGCGGGGCGCATTTGCATATTCATAGAACCGCGTATAAAATGAGGCAAGGGTGTAGAGTTACATTCAAGCTATTTTAAGGCATGAGGCAGGACAATATGCTTTGTCATTTCTGTGATCAAAGATGAGTTTTAAGGGATAAAATTATTGACTACAGAGGGACTTTAATAACTAGAGTTGGCTTACTCTGATTTTTGTCTAGGTTTAGGGGTTTGTTAAAATCACATCAAATGGATACATTTTTAAAACTGTAGTATTTTTTTCTGTTGTCACCTGCCCTTATTATGCTATATGCTTAATTCAGAAATTGTTATATTGCTTTTTTTATGGTTTCTTGTCATATTGGATGACCAAAAATGAGATTGCAGTTAAAAATCGTATTGCTACACTTTCGTATTCGTTCAAGTTGAATGCATTGAGTGCACATTTTGAATAATGTAGTTAGTCATCCAAGTGTTTACATATACACAAGAATTTGCAAACTAAGAATAGGCTACTGCAGAAATAGTGTGAATGAATATGAATGGTAGGTAGTTTGCTCTTTTTGAACATCGCCAGTGACTGTTAGTTGGTGAAAGTCTCATGATGATCTTTTTTCCCGCAGCTGTCTGTCGGCTCACACACACACACACACACATATGCACTCATGCATCCTGTCACACACTTCCCCTAATGAGGTTTACTCAGCAACAAGAGCTCTCTGCTGTTCCCACGGAAACAAAGCGCATATATACACGCCGTGACATCGCCTGTCCGTCAGCCAATCTGAGCGCGGCCTTCCTGGATCTGCTCTAAATCTCTCACATCACGCCAACGCACCGCACTGCCTCAACATCTCTGGTTACTGTAAATCATAAAGTCTCTGTGGTCTAAATTGCCCGGATCATCTTTGTCTTGAGATGTGCAGGACAGGAGGGATCAACTCAAGAATACCTCATATGACTGTAATGTAGAATCTGACAAAGGCCACTTCCTGTTTTGACTGTGTTTACAGGAGATCGCCGTGGCAACGCTTCAAACATTCAACACTGGTCGCCAAAGTTCCGAATCGAATTTGCGACAGCATTCTGACCTCAGAGGAGCGGGAAATCACAGAGACGTAACGGTGAACACAGATGCACCCTGGGATAGACAGGTGTCATATATGGCGATCATGAAAGATGTTTGACAGTCAGTGTAAAGTCTAGTATATATTACAGCTTTTCTCACCAATAACCACCCATTTATGGTCTGATTGACATATAAAACCAGCCAGTGCTTCCATTGTTGCATGTTGTCTAGGAGTGGCTCATTTCGATATCCACACCAGTTTTCTAATCTCCAAATTTCACTCAAGATTACCTTTAAAAACATGCCAAATCACCAACTGAGTTATACATTTAAAGGGTATTATATATTTAGTTTCTTTAGTTCTAAAAAAACCCCCATTATTTTCATCTGTGCTGATGCTTTTTTTTTTTTTTTTTTTGTTCTGGCATATTTCACTTTTAGTGTCACTTCGTTGGCTTTGTTTGCGATAGGGTTATTCTTTTTAGCTGAATTTAAAACTAAAACCATATTCTTCGATTGAAATAAACATTTCTGTCACTTGGAATAAACGCAAACTTAAAAACTCGGCAATAAATTATTAAAAACGTAGACTCATTTTATTTCAGCTAGTTTCCAAGTTTCCATTTATCATTTTACTTAGGCCCTGTTTACACGAGAACGCTCGCGGGTGAAAACGTAAAAATATTTTATCAGATGTGCCTTTCGTTTAGACGGCGACGGCATTTTCGGGGCTTAAAAACGCAAAAAAGTGAAACCACCCTCCAGAGTGGAAATCTTAAAAACGCTCCACCGTCACATTTCCATCTAAACGGTAAAAACGCAAAAGTCTGCTAGACAGTGAAGGCACCGATCAGTGCTTCACATTGCCACCTAGCCGCCTGGAGTACATACTACATTGAATTTCACACACTTTTGCGTCACCATATGCACGCAGATTTCCCCCCGATAACGCTCGTCTAAACGCAGAATAAAAAGTGATCACTTTTGCGTTTTCTCTTCAGATCGTTTCCGTGTAAACGTAGCCTTAGTTGAAGTACTTTGAAGAAACGTAAAAATTAAAAATAAATGAGAACAATATAGACATTAAAAAAAAAATTAAAAATAAAAACTAATTAAAAAAAATTATAATAAACTATATATACAAACTATAAAAGTATATCATCGATACTAAAATAACAAAGGTTTGTGACATTCTAGACATATGACTTTAAATGGTTTTGTTTGCAATGTTACTCAGTGACACAATTACAGAGAAAAAAATGAACTAAGAAGTGTCTAGAAGTGAGTTATTAAATATTAACGGCTTGTTAAACTGTTGTATAAAAGCAATACCTCACTGGCAATCATGCTGTTGGTCAAAATATCTGTGGCCTTCTGTCTTTGGCTGAATCCCTGATATTTGCTTGTGTGATTTTGATTAAATAATCTGTATTTGCATTATTTTATTCTAGTTTACTCATCCGAAACTCAAGGCTTTGCTGTCATGACCCTCAGAAGTGCTCACTACAGCTGTCTGGGAACATGTAAACACAACATATCAGCTGCTGGAGCTCTTCCCAGTTTTGTGCGCAATGTGCATCAGACATTCACTCACATATGTGACCCTGGACCACAAAACCAGTCACATGGGTCAATTTTTTGAAATTGAGATTTATATATCAACTGAATGCTGAGTAAATAAGCTTTCCATTGACGTATGGTTTGTTAGGATAGGACATATATAATATTTGTCCGAGATACAACTATTTGAAAATCTGGAATCTGAGGGTGCAAAAAAAATCGAAACATTGAGAAAATCGCCTTTAAAGTTGTCCATTTGTATGTTCGAGATTGTGCTGCATTCACTCACAAAAATAAATGTTTTATATATTTATGGTAGGAAATGTACAAAATATCTTCATGGAACATGATCTTTACTTAATATCTTAATGATTTTTGGCATAAAATAAAAATTTTGACCCATACAATGTTATTGTTGGCTATTGCCACAAATATACCCGTGCGACGTGTGACAGGTCTTGTGGTCCAGGGTCACATATTTGCTTGTTCTTGTACCTGCATATATTTTTGTACACCTAACATTAAGCACAAACATCAACTGAAAAGCTTCTTCTGAGTTGGTTTTAAAACATTCTCTCTCTTTTTTCTCCCCGTCTGATTCGATTAGCTGCACTGAATGGCTGTGGTCAGGATGAAAGGCTTGTAGTGTGGCTGTGAAGTCTTTCTCCTGCATGAATAAGCATATCCCAACATCTCCAGACCCCCAGGGGCCTCCCGGACACTCTCCCCTGCTCCGGGCCTCCTCTCCTGGGACGTGGTTTTCCTGACTTTCTGCTGCTTTACATATCATTGCACATCTAGGGTCAAACATAAGACAGAGCGGCACCTTTTCTCCTCAAAATAAAGCTTCCAATTAGATGTTTATTCTCCAAATAACCATAAGCTTTAGAAAAGCCCTGATGTCCTGTGAAGTATTCTTTTTCAATTTTCGATTAGAAGTTAAAAATATCTTTGCAGCGGTTCACTGGTAGTTAGAAGATTCCATTGTTTATTTCTAAAGAAACACGGCAATGTATAAAAGGCTCCATTACCTTGTATCTTACGTTATGGCCCCGTAGAAGCAGTTTTTGTAAATATAAGCTAACGGTTGCGTCATAACCACGCGACTCTCTGTCGCACAGTAGAGAAATTACCGTATGGACAGGAGGAGAAGCTCACAGACAATCGGGGGGACGTGGAGGCATAAAGTCTGAAAGTCACGGAAGAAGCCCATAGAGAGTCATAAAGTTGCTCCTGCTCCTAGCTCATGGACAGCTCCTACTCACGCTCTCCGTCTCTGCAAGATTCGGAAGGGAATGATTCAGATTTCTCTTGGCACAGCTACTAGAAGACTTAAGGTTGCTCACATCACATTTACGTCGTCAAGCTCAGTTTGAGTCTGCGCAGTACGCTCAGCCATCAGGAAGTGAGTGCTTCTAATTGACTTCACTGGTCTCCGTCGAAGTCTGTGGGGGGTTGTGTCCATTTCTTTTACTGTCTATGGTATTTTTACACCAGCTCTGTGATTCGGCACTCCAATCAAGTCACGTGACGTTTATTTTTATAAAATTTTGTGCAATAGATTGCTTTATAGCGAGCAACTTTAAGGCCTGTTCACTCCAAGAACGCTAACGTGTTTATTTTACGCATGCTGCAGTTTTGTCGTCTGCCGCTTTAAATGCTCGAGCTCTTTGAAGCAGGATGGATTCTGATTAGCTGTCGATGGTTTTATCATTCAGCAGAAAAAAAATAGAAAAGTGATTCTGACAATATTGTTCTTCTGTGTCATTTTCGTTATAGTTCTGTTGTAGACTCTGCTATTCATTGAAATTTAGATTTTAAGAAAAAAAATTATATCTTTATTGTTATCGTAATAGTTCTCGTTCTTCAACAGGCTTTTACAGTATTAAACATGAATAACAGTGTCACTTTTGAGTAGTGCAACTTTAATTTCTATAAAGCAGCTTTTCAGTTTCACGTCTGACATCGACGGACTGAACGGAAGAAATGATCCGCGGAAGATTTCCACGCCCAAGAAGGCGGAGCCTCAGAGCCACGCCCACCTGTTACATAATCGGCACTGACCAATAGTAGTTCAAAGGCTGTTTCGAACTCCCGAAACGAGCTTTGTTTTGGACTTTTGTTTTGATTTTGTTCAAAATGCCACCAGTTTGTTATATGAATTGTTCTGGACAGTCGTACAGATGTCTGTGAGCATGTGAAAAGTCAATGTGTGTGTCAGATTGTGTCCTTTGACCACGGCGCTAGAAAGCCTCCTGTGTGTGTGTGTGTGTGGTAATAGAAAGACAGGTTCTCAGTAAGAGCACACGACAGCTCTGTCTAGAATAAACCTAGAGACCCGCTGTCCTGCCAGGGCATATCGTTTACTGTACCACGCCTGACACCGTGTTTTACCTCCTCGCTTACATCCCAGAGTCATATTTTATTGCTCAGAGGTTTTGCAGGAGCCTTTCAGGAGTTTTTAGTAGAAGTCGTCATGTGCTTTCCTATTTAATCTCATTGCTATCTAGGAGAAACATTTAAGATCTTAAAGAGAAATCATTTATGATTTTAATCTTACTGCTCTTTCATAATGTAGTCAAGTCACCTTCATTTCAATTCAATTCAATACATTTATAAGCAAGTTGATAGGAATTTGTCTTGGTACAACTCTCAGACGTAAATAACCTAAAAGACAGACATCATAAGTACAAAAAAAAAACAACAACAAAAAAACAGACAATGTTCACCAACAATACCCAACAAACAGTAGGACATTAGACCAAAACCCCGCAGACATTAAAAAAGACAATACCCCTCGGCAAAGAAAGTGCACAATGCATACAGCTGATAAAGTGCTGCTAGCAGTCAGTGCAAATTCAGATATCTGATAGCCAGAGGGTATATATACAATACAGATAGTTTCAAAAGCAGTTTCACTGTGATAAACAGGAAAATAACAGAATCAATTATGCAAACTACAAATATGATAAAAATAAATTCAAATGCTGCTGTAAAGCAGCTCTAAACAGACACTAGTGTCATTATTCAGCTCAAGAAAATTTAATGTTGATTCAGACAGTGTAAAGTTCAGCTCTACAGAAGACAGTAGTGTCATTCAAACCAGTTAGAGTTTAATGCAGGAGATTAAATGTAGAATGTTCATTTATTCTCACCTAAAGCAATGGATCCAACCCTGAAACACACCTGATCCAGCTACGCGAGGCGTTCAGGATTCCTAACTGAATTAAACTGTTGGAGCTGGCTGCTGCTAAACTCACAGATTTATATTTTCAGTCTGCCGGACGAGTCAACGCTAGTCGGTGTTGAGAGATTTCACAGAAAAATCACATAATGTATGATTGCCTTAGACTTTGATTATGTCCAGTTAGAGGATATCAAGCTTGTTTAATTATGTGAGAACACATTTTTTGCATTTGTCATGCGTTTCCTTGCATCGAGGCACATGTCCCTGTTGAGAATTGTTTAGGAATGACTTGAAGTCTGGTAGTGTGTGATATTCAGTCGTTTAGTGTGTGATGCTCAGGGTTTTTTTGTTTTTTCATTTATACTATAAGTCGGAAAATGTATAATGCTTAGTGCTTTCAAATCTGTTCTGATTCTAAAAGCCGTGTAGTGTATTCCAGCCTTGAGTTACTTTGTCTCAGATGTTTCTACCAAGATTCTGTTTGGAATAAAAATATAAAGTTAAGGTGAAATAGAACCAATTGAGTCAGTTGTTGTCATGTAAGAGTCTAGAGAGTCCAAATGAATGTGAAGAACAGCTCAGGTGGTCCATTCTTCATACCTGGGTTTCTCAGTTTTACTGTTGACAATTTGACAGGTTCTTCGAAGCTCATCCTGGAGTTGCTGTCCGAGCAACAGGTCCGCAAGCTTAAACCTGCTCAGGAGAAGCTTATTCCACATAAACAAGATTAGACTGCGTCTTTTTAAAGGTGAAAGTCTGTCCCAGCCCTTGCTACTGTCTTACCTTAATAAGAGCACCCTATTTTCCTGCTTGGCCGTTTCCTTTTTAATTATATGATGTCATTACGTTGCTGTCTTGATGCCAGCCAATCATTTCATTGCTGATCAGGGTTTCAGGTATCGATATGTATGCTTTCCAATGAACACGCAGTAATATCAGACAACTGAATCCAGATATTTAATTTTTTGAAGAACCAAATTAGGCAGAGATCAATCATGATTAGAAGATCTGGCATCTGTCACATCATCATCAGGTTCAAAGAATGGACCCCAGACGTTTTCGACATCTCTTCTGAAACTCTTGCAGACACATGGGAGATTACTAGGGTTTTTTCTGCATCTGAGAAACAGGAGACTTGAGTAAAAAGTCTCAGTTTTAGATCTCGCAGCGGTCTAGGAAAAACTGATTTTGTATTCCCTACAGACTGATCTGTTAGAAACTCTCTCAAAGATTTGTCTTTGTTTAATCGTTCAAAGCGAGGGGAAAAGGTGTCGTTTGCGGTTTGATTTCCAGGTCTAATGTCAACATCTCATGATGATGTTGGCTGCAGTGTTCAGATGCATTCGTTCAGTGTTTCACAGAATCATTTAAAACCTCGTTTATCTGTCGGCCTGTTCCTGACGATTTGTCGAAGCAAATCTGCCAAGTCTCTCTCTCAGCATGACGGCAGACAGAAAAGTTGAAAAGACTTTGGAGGCCCACTGGAAAGCAGTCGGATCTATGGCGTTCGGATCCAGGGATGTGTTTGGCTTCGGGGCAGTGAAACGAGCCTGTCTGATCTTGTCTGCCTGGCATGCAATGGAAAATACCCACCTCCTGCATGGAAATCAACGAGAGGCAGAGGTAAAAAAGTGTGTGTGGATCTGACATATGCATGAGGGCCCGTTCTGTGTGTGTGCGTGTGTTTCACAGCGAGCGAGCGAGCGAGCGAGAGGAGGATACGAGACTGGCCTCTAGGAAAGGAGAGGCCCTCCTGCCTGTGGTATTCTGGGTGCCTCCGTGTTTAATCACATTACCAACACTCGGAAAACCCGGAGCGAGAGACGGACTGCAATCCACTGACCGCTGGGGATTCGTGAAACCATGTCCAGGTTAGATATAACCACAGAATCAAGAGGAAAAAACTATTATAGTTGGCTTGAGAGAAAATGAAGCCAGTTTGTGGGACCATTACGATTTACATTACATTGTGATGTTAATTTAATTAAAATTAAGCACATGTTTGCCAAACATGACATTTTGCATGCATCATCTTAGCCCCATCATGTGCTGGATTTGATGTGATGGCCAGAAGTGTTTTAAAACATACAGTCAAACCAAAATCTATTCAGACACCTTCAACATTTCTCACATTATCAAAGTTTATCCGCTATAGTTTAGAAAATGGTAATAAAATATGACAGGAACTCAGAGTTATCAAATCAGTTGATATTTCACTGGTTTTGGTCATTCTTCTGTTTGACTGTCTCACAGATGAATTGGGTTGAATATCTGTCAGCTGTTAAATTTAAATACACAATTAGATAATACACATTTAGCTCAACCAGTTACCAAGCAATGCTTCATTTTGTTCAGTGTGTGGTGTAAAAAGGTTGCATTAGCAATTAAAGAAAAAACACTTCAGCAAAACATGGTCAGGTCAAAGTGTCTGAATAATATTTGGTACCAAATTTTTATAAATTTTACTGGTAGTCACTGTATGAAGAATTTTTGGGTATGATATGTCACTTTTTACTTTATTTTGCTATCCTCACTTACATAAATGAACTATACACCCACTAGTAAAAAAAAATATCAAAAATGATATTTGGTGTCTGAATAATTGTTGGTTTGACTGTATATCAAATAATTCGAATAAAATAACAAATACACTATTGTTGCAATCAATATATATATTATTTCTATGCACATGAAATTAAATGTGTTATCATGAATTGGATCATGAATTATTTTCATCATGCACTTAAATAACAGTAAATAATAGTTTAATTTATATCAAAGCCACCTGTAGATGCTAAAAAGACTGTTTACATTACATACATGCTTGTTTGAAAGAGAATTAATGTTGTGTGGTTCGCAATAGATGTGTGGAATCGAGACTGGGTGGCCCTGACTGGGTGTTTTTAGCAGAAAAGGGGTGAGACATGCATTCATGTCCCCTATACGGGCCTATCTATCGCACCTGAGCGTCTGTCATCGATCTAACCCCAGTTGAACTAGCAGAGATTAATGCTCTGCTCCTCCTCTCTTTCTCTCTCCGCTCTTGCTCCAGTCCAGCTCTTCTAGCCCAATCCACTCCTGGCTTTACTTCTCGCATGTTCCCTGTGTGTAAAAGTAGGTCAGTGTTTGCTTTGTATTATTCAGCAACTGGGCTGATTGGAGATAGAGAGAGAGAGAGAGAGAGATCTTTAATGCGATCTCAGGGTGGGATGCATGCAAATCCAGGCCTTGTCATTGCATTTGTGTGTGTGTGTGTGTGTGTGTGTGTTTTGCAGTCTCATGCCAGCAGCCCATGTCTCGATGGCTCATTAGCAGGAGTCGCTGCTTCGTGGGCTGAAAGGTTGTCCGCTAAAATGCGGCGTTCCCAGCAGGCCATGCAGCACACAGCGCGCTACTGTTTCGTACCCTCGTCTGCCGCTCTCTCTTTCCCCTCCCGATGGCTCCGTTCCCTACGATAATGGCCCGATGTACTTTCCTCTCTGGCTGTCTGCTGCATTCCTCAGGCGGAGGAAGTCCGTGCAGGAAAACAGCTCCGGGAGGCTAAACAAGAACATTTATTATTAAACTGCATAACTAAAATGATTAAAAAGCTAATTAAAAATAGCATTTCTATACAACGTGTGCATTTATACAATATTTAGAAGAAAGTTTTTGACCAGCGAATTTTGGACATATACGTGTTTTGTCCGGCATTAGAACGGCAGCATCTTAGATAGTAAGTGCATCACATTATGTTTTCATCAACTTTCAGGTTATGAAGTTTACTGTAGCTATGTGGGCACTCAACAAATGCTAGACTAAGGCCAGTGCCGGTCCTCCCCACACACTTCGGGCCCTATTATACACCGGTGCAATGCAGCGCCAGGCGCGACAAGTGTGTTTTGCTAGTTTCAGCCTGACGCAGTTATCATTTTCCAGTCCTGCGCCACGTTGTTTAAATAGCAAATGCATTTGCGCCCATCTGTTTGTACATGGGCTGCTGGTCTGAAAACGAGGTGTGTTCTGGTGCATTGTTGGCACGTTGCTATTTTGAGGCAACAGAAATAGACTGCGTCTAAAGTCAAAGTCAAAGTAAAGTCTAAAGTCAATGGCGCAATATTTTTTTTGTTTATTTAAAGGGTACATTAGTAATGTGTGCCTATAAGCGGGTCCACAACACGCGTACACTCTTATACACACTGCTTATTACACACACAGTGTAGGAGCCTGTGAATAATTTTGTTGAAATGTTGTGTTTGAATTTATATGTATTTATGTACGTTTCTGTTTTCCTTTAATAATGTAATGAGGTGGGCTGTACCTATGATGTCAGAGTGTTTTGATTAGACGGTAGTCAGGTGAGGGTGTGGCCAATGGGGGAAAGGGACACAGTTTTGAGACCGTGCGAGAGATTTGATCGGCCTCTGATTTCCTTTACATGCTTTACGAACTTATGATTGTTTGCAAAAGAAATAAATTAAGTTTATAGAACATACGTCAACTGTATTTCCTCGACGGAAAGATGGTCACTACACACAGGGACGTACAGCAGCACACAAACCAGCCAAATATTAAAAATAAAAGGATTACAATGTAAAAGATTAATATTGTTTACATAAAGATATGGTGGAATACGGCTTGTCCCGTAGATGGTTTGCTTACGCGCTTTAACCTCGCGCACGAGCAGATCTGTTTCCTCACTAGAGAAGCGTTTAGTCTTTCCACAATAAAATTCTGCCATGGTGCGAGCGCAACTGGCTTTAAAAGGGAATGGGAGATGAGACTCTGATTGGTTAATTGCACGTTATGCCCCAAAACGCACCCATTACTCATTAAGAGAATAGGGACAACCTTTTAGACCATGCGCCGGGAGCACCGACCATTTTTCCCATCGTTAAACTAGCAAAAGTGGATTCGGACACACCCGAAGTGCACTTGCGTCCTGCGCCTTGAAAGGATAAATACACAGGGGCAGTCGTGAGCTAATGGTTAGCGAGTCTGACTTGTAACCCAAAGGTTGCTGGTTCCATTCCAGTACCGGCAGGAAATGACTTGAGCAAGACACCGAACCGCCAATCGCTCCCTGGGCGCCACAGCATAATGGCTGCCCACTGCTCTGGCTGTGTGTGTGTGTCCACGGATTGCAGTGTGTGTGTGTGTGTGTGTGTGTGTGTTCACTACTCCTAATGTGTGTGCAGTAACTTGGATGGTTTAAATACAGAGGACAAATTCCGAGTATAGGTTACCATACTTGGCCTTCACATGTCGCTTTCACTATTTTCACTATTAAAAATGTCAAAATGTCCCTCTTGGGGACTTTTTAACTTAAACACATTCAGTTATGTCTTTAGTGAGCATAAACAGCTTGGAAAGTAATCAAATGTGGCATTAGATATGTGCATTTGGTCTTAAAGTGACAACAGCCTGATAATTCTGTTGTATTTGACCTATTGTTTAACATTTTTTATTGTATTACTGAACGTTTCAACTCTCTGTTGTTTGTTGACTGTGAAACTGCTCAGAAAGAATAGATTAAGGGGTTGGGAGTCATTCTGAGGGTTTTATGAATGCACTGATGCACTGAGGGTTTTGCTTAGGGCCCCAAAAAGTCTAGGACCGGCACTGACTAAGACGCTCTTCTCTGCTCCTCAAATACATACAAAATGTACTATATGTATATATATATATATATATATATATATATATATATATAATATTGACAATTCTGTCAATGCAAACAAGCAGAGACGCTCAAAACTACGTGTTGCACTTCATTCAGGATAGAGGGGGGTGGAGTTACAAAGTTTGACTGACAGTTTGAAGAGCCAATGGAGTCACAAGATTTAGTCACAACCTCTTTTTAATACTTTTCAATGGTTAAAGGGTTAGTTCACCCAAAAATTAAAATGATCTCATAATTTATTACAAGCAGAGATGCCTTTATTAACACCCTGGAGCCATATGGATTACTTTTATGATGGATGGATGGATGGATGGATGGATGGATGGATGAGCTTTTTTGGGCTTCAAAATCTTTTGAATATTTTCAAACTTTTAATATAACTCAGTTTGTGCGCGTCTGAAAGAAGAAAGTCATATACAGCTAGATTGGCTTGAGGGTTAGTAAATTATGGGATAATTTAAATTTTTGGGTGATCTATTCCTTTAAGTTTTTGAAAAAACCACAGAAAGACGTGAAGGCTGACCAGTTTATGAAAAGAAAAAAAAAAAGATGAAAAATATAGAGATACAAGGTTTCTGCCCGACAGCGACGAAATATAACACATCATAATGCTATTTATATGAATATGTTTCTCTGCTTTGATGTGTTTAGTATTTAGCTAGCTCGGTTTCACTTCCACGAAAGTGAGAATCATAGTTGACACTTTAACCACGGTGTGTGTCTGTGAATAAACCAGTGCAGCGAGGTCACATATAGTTGAAGAAGTTCAGACTGAACTTCCTGTCAGTCTGAACCAACAGTTTCTGGGATTCTTTTTTTTTTTTAATTGTCTTTGCTGATGTGACGATTTCTGCATGTGTTTGCACGGTGCGGTTGCATGTTTGTGCTGTAAACTATCTGAGGCCCTGAGGAAACAAACCTGGTATGCGTGTGAAGCACTTGTTGCAGTTTCTACTAACCTGTACTAGTGATTGCATAACCGCCATTAACCGGAGACCTCAGATGCCTCTGTAATAGTTTCCTCGTGATAAAGATACTGGCATTAGGCCACCAGGAAGAGTTCCAGTACTAAGCGTATCTGTGTATCTTACTATTTAAAGTGTGTGTGTGTGTGTGTGTGTGTGTGTGTGTGTGTGTGTGTGTGTGTGTGTGTGTGTGTGTGAGAGAGAGAGAGACAGGGTTATCAGGGTCAAACCAGTGTTGTCTCATTGGAAAGAAAAATCACAAATAAGATCTTAATATCACAATTGTTTCTCCTGCACGGCGATGACATTAAATGGAGAGCAAATGGATTACGTCTCCTGCTTCTCAGATCTTTAAAGAACAACTGTAATCTCACATGTGTCTCAACAGCAACATCTCAAACTGTGCTCAAATTTGTTTCTCCTAAGAACAAAATTCTAACTTGAATTAAAGGAATAGTTAGTTTACCCAAAAATGAAAATTACCCCATGATTTACTCACCCTCAAGCCAATCTAGGTGTATATGACTTTCTTCTTTCAGACGAGCACAATCAGAGTTATATTAAAATATATCCTGACTCTTCCAAGCTTTATAATGGGAGTGAATGGTACCTTAGATTTTAAAGCCTGAAAAAGCGCATCCATAAAAGTAATCCATACGGCAACAGGGGGTTAATAAAGGCCTTCTGAAGCGAAGCGATGCGGTTTGTAAAAAATAACCATATTTATAACTTTATAAACTATAATCACTGGCTTCTGGTAACGGATGTAAGAGTCTGGTTCTGGCGGAAGAGTGACCTCTGACCCGAGGCCATTATAAAGCTTGGAAGAGACATCATGTGTTCCTGTGTTTGTTTTGACTAGTATAATTGGACATTCTTTATGATAATGGATCTTACTTTGCATAATCTTTTTTTTTTCGCTAGTTGATTCAGGTCAACTGATTTTCCATTTACCTTTAACAAAAGCATAGTAACCTTATATTTGTATATTCTAATTATTTTGCAATAATTGTAACAATTCACTAGTACCGTTCAAAAGGGTCGGTAAGAATTTTTTAATGTTTTGAAAGAAGTCTATTATTCTCAACAGCAATGCATTTATTTGATCAAAAATACAGTAACAAACAGTAATACTGTGAAATATTTTTTTGCAATTTACAATAACTGTTTTCTATGTGAATATATACAGTCTTTAGTGTCACATGATCCTTCAGAAATCATTCTAAGATGATGATTTGATGCTCAAGAAACATTTCTGATTATTATCAGTGATTAAAACAGTTGTGATTAATATTTTTGTGGAAACCATGATGCAGTTTATTTTTCAGAAATCTTTGATGAATAGAAAGTTCAAAAGAACAGCATTTATTTATTTGACAGAAACTTTTGTGACATTATACATGTCTTTACTGTCACTTTTAATCGATTTAATGCATCATTGCTGAATAAAAAAAGTACTAACCTACTAACCACTAACTTTTGAACGGTTGTGCATGTTGTTTTTAAAGCTTATCATTAGAGAATCATCATTAATTCATAATACTTTCCTTGGTATATGAAAACGAGCAAGACAAAAAGAACATTTTAATCATATTGAATCAAGGATTCATTGATTGTGATTCAGCTGGTTGGTTAGGTTCACAGAGTAGAAATCTTTCTTGAAAACATTTTTAGATGCTAATGGACAAAACGAGGCCGCTCACTGTTTAAGCTCTTTATCTGGATTAACTCTGATAGCAGCTCTGTCCAACTGTGTCAGAAATCTGTCCAAATGTGCTTGTCTGTGGGTAATAAGTCACACTGTACACATAAATGACCCTCAAGTGTTGAAAATCTCTTACAGTATTCACTCACTGTATGAAGATTGGCATCATGGGACAGGAAAATTATTCACTTCCTACTTTCATAAACGTTTGATCTTTGCACAAGCTGTGCTCAGAACATTTGGGGCTTTTAACTGAATCATATGGAATAAACAAGAGCAAACTTTTCATACATTCACATTGAAAGCTGTTTTGTATTGTGCTACGAAATCAAGTTATGAAGCTTTAACTCGTTCATTATCAGATGTACCTGAATATTAGCCTACCTTATTTTTCATCAATGCCATGTTGCTTTTGAGCTGGTCTATCATTCTTATTGGCATCGATGGTTCCATCAAGAAACTTTAACATCCATGGAATCTTTTCATTCCACGACAGGTTCTTTACATTTTTTTTTAAATGTTCTTCATGCCAAGAAAAAAAAGTTCTTCATCAGACAATCGGCCGATTGTTTAAAACAGTCGATTATCAGTGTCGATTATATCCTGTCAATCAAAAGGGTGCGGGAAAGCGTGATGCAAATCATACTGTGTGTGAATAAAATCTCTCTTTTGTTGGATTTAGTGCAAGTTAACGCAACAATACCGTTTTAACGGTTAAAAAATAGCGACGTTAATGCAGGCTTTATTTGACCCTATGAATCACCCGTAGTTCAAGCCAGGGTTAACTTGCCAGATCTGCGTTTTTTCCTTCATCACACATCATTCATAGCGCCTCCTGGCCAATAATCGCAAAGAGCTTTGTGTTCTGTTACTTCTGATAAGAAACAAAGTCTCAGCTTTCAAATTCTGTACATTTTATCATGAATTTCAAACACTATGGCGTTTTGACAGTCTTAAATGTGACGTGACCTACAGATTTCTAGCTCCTAAGTTCAAGCAGCAGCGCGAGTATTTTCTTCCACTTTAGTAAATTATATCTAGAAAAACATGCAAGAATATCAGAATGTATGTTGAAAGATACAGTACAACTTACCAAATCCATGACTCATGTAATCACTCAATCTGTGTTTCAACCGCGGAAAGGCGTCAATAAAACAGCTTGTGAACAATATCACTTAAACGTACAGTATGGAATTTTTCGCCACTAGGGGTCGCTAACCTATTTACAAATAACAAAGGTGTAGTTTGATCACGCAACATTTGCTAAGAATTATGGATCTTGTCGTCAACTTCAAGCCGACCGATCTAATAATGTTTATGGATGACTGAATACATCGATGTTTTTATCATGACTGTGATATAAAGCAGTTCGGGATTGTTAAGAGACAGCTATCAGCTCCACACGCGACACGAATCCCGCGGATATAAAAGGAATATGGACATTTCATTCTACCAAACTACAAGCAAGTGCAGTATTACAACTCACAGGTCAGTTTATTAGACAAATTAAACTTGAGGTAACGCAGCGCTGTTTCACTTGGTCTAACATTACACCAGCACACTAAACTGCATTTCAATGTGTTGAAATGTATGTGTTAGTCTGTCTGTATGAGACTAGCAGTAAACTAGATCAACATTAGAATAACATACAGATCATATTCTGACATTTTATCATTGTTGAACTATATAACATTGATTAGTTTTATGTAAATGTGCTCACCTGTTTAATAAAGTACATGTAGAAGCGCTCGAAGTCTCGGACGTGGAGCTCTCGTTTATATACTGTCTATGGGAGCTCTCGGCATCTCGAAAACACCGCACTGATATTGATTCTCGTTTTAGTTCTCCTTTTTTATCCAAAGTCTGCTTGCCATGGTCCATAATGTTTGAACGAAACAACAACAACAACAGCGTGCAAATAGACATTGCGAACTACACATTTGTCCACGTCTGTCGCTTTGGTTACTATCAGACGGCTCTGGTTCACAGCTCTGGTTGCCATGGCAGCACGAGCGGAAACCAGGGACAACGCGTATATGACGCCATTGACGGCGACAAAACGGAAATAAAGAAACGGGACGTGTCTTCGAATTAAATTACAAATTTCTCCTGGTTTGAAAGTTGTTGGAAACAGTCGGGATAATGTAAGTACACAACTAAAAAAAAATATATAACATAGATATAGTGATTTTTGCTATTTTTAAAGCAAAAAAGTTACATATTGTGCCTTTAATGTTGCATTTACCTCAAGAAAGTTAACCAGTGTTCACAGTTCGTTAGTTAGCTATAAAAACACTAGAGAAGAGCTTATTTACTGTTAATTATATATGTATGGTTGAATAAATTTGCCATGAAGAAGTGTTTATGAAAACTAGCCTTATGTGCAACTGAGTTGTATACAAACATTTCAGCTTTTATTTGAGTGTAAATATTATATCTGGAAATTGAATATAGTTGAATATAATAGCTTTGTTGTTAATTTTAATAATTATAATATTATAGTAATGTATCAAATGATAGGGTATAGTTTGCAGCATTATTTGCATGAGATTTTTGTTCCTTAAGAAAAATCTAACTATAGGTATCGGCGGGGAAATTTAGTATCGGTGCATCATAGTTTATAATGATAATATTAATAATATAATAAATATCTTAACATTTACATAACCTTAACAAAATGTGAAATTTGTAAGAAATTAATATTATTATATAATCGCAGTTGTAGCTGTGTATAGCCTTAATTCTGTATATGTGCTCTATTGGTCAGATGTGAATGTGGATGTTGTATCAATAATGTGAAGCCGACTCAAAAACAGAATATACTGAAAAGCGCTTCATTGAAAAACTCTGCGTGAGTTTGAAGAGGTTTGCACTCGGGTGAGTCAGACGCCTTTGAGATATTTTCTACATCAGATGTTAATCTATTACCATCTGATCAGGCTGTAAAATGATTTATGCAAAGTGGAAATATTCAGATGTACGTTACCCATGGCAACCCATCGCCAGCACTTTAATGATACAAACAGCTCGATGTCTGTGGGGGAAAATGATGTTGTGTGTGTGTGTGTGTGTGTGTGTGTGTGTATGGATTCATTCACATATCGCAGTTATAATGAGATCAAATGGAGAGCAAATTAAGACTCTTGCACAAATCTGCTTCTCAGATGTTTCTCCTAAGATAAAGATCCCAAAGATTATCTCATGTGTCTCCTCAGAGTCTCAAAAATGTCTCGAACTTTGGTCAGATCTGGAAAGTCAGAGATCTCAATATGAACTCAAACATTTAATGTCTTCAGAGATCAAATGTTCTGAGCTGCTCTACATTAATTTTAAAGGCCTCCTCTTACTGTATGAATTTTATATTATGTATTAATTCTAAAGCCCTTTACTCATAAATGACAGCTAGTGACTAATTTATGTCTCTTTTAGGTCTCACTAAGTGTCCTGAGCGGGTCGGTAATGACCCAGTGACCACATGACCACATGAACCAGGACATTTCTTACAGTCATCTCTAAGTTATAAGTTCATCTCTAAGTTCATGAGTGACCTGAAGCTCAACTCGTCTGATGGGGAGCAAATAACAGGTCAGCCCTTTATGAAGAAACACTCACTTACTGTACGGCCAACATACTTTTCATGCGATCGAAATCAGCAAGTTATGGATTGTATCTCGAGTGCGTCACTTTGAAACCCAGTCTGGAGTTTTAGAGATCTGTTAAAAGAATAGTCATTTCAGAAGGCAAAAGGCAATTTCTGGTTCCATGTTGTCAATATAATCGACACAAATGTTCATCAAAACATGATTTGGTGAATCAGGTTGATTGGTGTCCTACTACAGGGGTTTCTAAGGGATTTATAAACAATTTGAGAAAATTTGAGGACTTAATGTGTTTAAAATGTTAATTAAATGTTATTAAACATCTGATTATTAATACAATCGTTTTTTTAAAGACTGATAAGAAATCATAAGATTAATTGCAATTATAAAAAACTTTTTTTTTAAATAAAATGTGTTAATATCAGATATAGTCCTTTAAATAAATAGTAAATATTTTCATGTAATACTTCAGCAATTTCCTTTAATTCAATGTAATTTAAAACAATGAAAATCTTTTTAAAGGCGGGCCAGAAATCATGAGATTAAATGCAATTATTTTATTTTAATTATTTTTTTTTTTATTAATATTCGATACAAAGTAAATATTTTCAGATAATATTTTATAAATGTGCTTTAGTACAATGCAGATTTATGAATATTATGATGACTATTACAATCTGCTTTCTAAAGTCTGGTCAGAAATCATACGATTAATTGCAATTATTTAAATGTATTTATTTGTTGAAAAAAGTGTTAATATCAGATGCATAGTCCTTTAAATAAATAGTAAATATTTTCGTATAATACTTTGGCTATTTGCTCTAATTCAATGTCATTTAACACAATGACAATATAAAAGACGGGCCAGAAATCATGAAATAAATTGCAATTATTTTATTTTAAATAAATTAAATTGAAAAAAGCGTTAAGATCAGATACATAGCCCTTTAATTAATCAGTTTTCAGATAATATGTTATAAATGTGCTTTAGTACATTGGCAATATAATTTATGATTATGAATAATATGAATACTAATTCAATCTGCTTTCTAAAGTCCGGTCAGAAATCATGAGATTAATTGAAATTATTTAATTTTTTGTGAAAAAGGGTTAACATAATAAAGTAAGATAAATAATTTTTAGTTAACATTTTAGCCGTTTAATTGAATATAATGACAATATAAAAAGTTATTTAATTTTGGAAACAATTAGTTCATTTTATAATATCGCACTTAAACTGAGTTTTTATACTCAAATATATAAAATATTAAGTACACTGTAAAACAAATTAAATGATCAACAAGTTTTGGCAACATACGTTTTTACATTGCTAGATCTCATCAAATTAAGTTAAGCAATTTTCAACTTTTTATAAGTTATACAAGAACTCAACTTTTTTAAGTTGAAATGACTTAAACATCCAAGTTTATTGTACTTAAAAATTAAAAGCAGCAGCTTTTTTTTTTTTTACAGTGATATAAAATATAGTCTTATATATTGTGGGGGTTGGCATCCAAACCTGCACTAGTAGATCTGGTTGTGAAAAGTACACTAAATGAAAAAGTTACTCGGGTAATGTTTCATTTCACAGCTGATATTATGCCGTTTTATTATCTTTTTTTAGAGCCTGACAGCCCCAGTCCCCATTCACTTCCATTGAATGGAAAAGAGCAGCTCGGACATTCAGCAAAACGCCTCCCGTTGTCCTCGACAGAAGAAAGTCAGTCATACAGGTTTCAAGCGACATGAGGGTGAGCAGAGTAGATATTTGAGTTCAATATTCCCGTCATCCATGAACAAGCTCTTATACTGTCTGTCTGTCTGTCTGCGCAGTGAAAACACAGACGGTTCTGTCAATCCTCTGTGTGTGTGATCGTGTGTTTCTTTTGTAAATAACAAAAAGAGCAGCTCGTCGTGTTCGATCTCACCTCCACCCACACACTCGCAACTTCTGCTCAACAGCCTCCACATCTACAACTACAACCCTTCCTCTTCCTCTTCCTCGCTGTCGTTCTGTGGGAGGGGGTGGCGTGGGATCTGTGGAACATCGCTGCTATAGACAGAAATATCTAAAGGAAGCACACATACGCTCACGGTTGTGTCAGCCTTCATGTTATTGGCAGGGAAAAGCAGCGAGGATATTTCCATAGAGCTGAAGCAGAACGGTTTCATTTTTAGACACATCACTCCTCAGCTAACAAATGTGTTTTAAGAACATTCTCATCATGTTACACTCTTAGAAGAAAAGGTTCTATATAGAAGCTTAAAGGGTTCTGACAGACGCATCATATTTAGAACCTTTAAAGGGGTCATCGGATGCGAAATTCACTTTTATATGGTGTTTGCATATAAATGTGTCTTTGCAGTGTGTGGACACAATCACCATACAATGAAGAAATCCATTCACTCCTTTTTTTTTATCCTCAAAAAGCCTAAACACTCTCAATAATCAGGCCGTTTGGATTTTTTGAGTAATATGATGTCAAATTGCTCATGCTCCGCCCACGACCACTGATAGACTGTCCCGTATTAGCATATTCCCTAATAGCCATTTGTATACTTTCTGCTAGCAGGTTGCCATGGCAGCACTTTATGTGTCTTGTGTTGACACGCCCCATGGAAGAGAGGGGAGGGGTGAGCAGTTGCTCATTATCATTTAAAGAGACATACACCGAAACGGGCCGCTGTGAACAGAGCTGTTTTTGAGGAGGTAAAAGAGTGTTGTTTTACACAACCATTGAGGAATTTTTTAACCAAAGTATGTTACAAACTTTACACGAAGACCCTAAAGAATCATACCAACTTGTGGAAAATGGGCATCCGATGACCCCTTTAAGTTTGAATCAGTACGATTAATCACATCCAAAATAAAGGTCTGTGTGTACATAATATATGTGTGTGTACTGTGTATAATTATTTTGTATATATAAATACACACACGAATGTGTATACTTAACCCTTATGTGCTGTTGGGGATGTTTTCATCCACTACGGGGTATTTTTTAGTCTAAATTTGGCCATAACTTTCTCTGTGTTTCAGCAAATGGAATGAATTTTGGTGACAAATCTTATTTTGACACATATTTTGGGAAAATGCTTTGAAATTTTTCAAAAACTCAAAAGTACACTGTGGGCAAATTTACTACCCTTTCGTTATGTTTGTGGCTGAAAACAGCCACTACTTTAAACTGCTGTAAAAATATAGCAGATAAATATTTTTTTCAATTTTTTTTTGCATAAATCTATTAATCAACCTCAGTCCTGCTCAAAAATACTAAATGTTTAAAAAAAAAATCAGGATTTTAACTCTTTAATTGCCAAATTCGTAAATGATGTCACTGATTTGGGAAAAAACACACACAAAATGACTCATTTTCAATATAAAATGTGATTGTGGACTGGATTTTTTTTTTACCTTTTATCACAGTCTTGGACATGTCAAAGATTAGAAACAACATTGGTTTTGATGCATTGTTAGTTTTTGTGCAGCATCAGATTTTAACTTTTTCTCCCTCATTTACTATTCGTGGCTGTTTTTGCCCCATTGACTTCCATTATAACCACATTTTTTGATTGCAAAGCCATGACACCATATAATCATGCATTTTTGATTGTTGGTGGTTTTCCCT
The DNA here is from genome assembly GCA_022828995.1 of Vimba vimba. Lineage (NCBI taxonomy): Eukaryota > Metazoa > Chordata > Actinopteri > Cypriniformes > Leuciscidae > Vimba > Vimba vimba. The sequence goes on along the minus strand of CM040817.1, from coordinate 19,761,199 downwards.
GTTGGGAAGAGGTAAAATTTGTAATTTTTACTGTTGATAACCAGGTGGCACCATTAACCCTTTAGATAGGCCTGTGCAAAAAAAAGCTTAGTTTCTGGCTTTTACATGGAGTTATATGCAGTTTATATGGATTATAATAGCATAATAAAGTGTGTGTGTGTGTGTGTGTGTGTGTGTGTGTGTGTGTGTGTGTGTGTGTGTGTGTGTGTGTGTGTGAACTCACCTTGATGCGTCTGAGATAATCAAAATATGCACCTCAGCTCTCAGAACTACATGGAGTAAACAAAAACAAAGTAAGTGTATTTATGCATCTGCTGCCTTTTGATGGTGAGAAATGCAGACTAAACAAAAACAAAGCAAGTGGATTTAAACGCGTGCATGCAAGCCTGCTGGTCATTTGATGGTGAGAAGAGCAGCAAGCAACATGAGAAAGGGCTTGACTTGTAGTGAAGTTTTAGAGATGATTATGCAGCCTGACCCCTCCAGCGAGCTGCAGGAAGTATCGTCTTCTCCCTCTGACACCACAGACTCAGGAGAGTCAGATCCTGATTTGGATGTGGCACCCTCATCATCCTCTCTAGCTTCCACTGAAGGCGAGGAGGATTCGGAGGATCCTGGATCTGGGTGGATTGGGAGAAACGGCGAAGTGTGGTTTTCCACTAACGCGGAGACAACTCCCTTTCTTCATCCTGCCAGAGGCATGACTCCAGGGCCGACACGCTATGCCATCACAAAGGTCCAGAACATGGATTCCGTGTTTAATCTGTTTTTTATGGAGGAGATGATGGACCTCATTGTCAGCATGACTTGCGTCAACACATACATGTTTGTACAGTCATACAAACATGTATGACTATGCCTTGTGATGGCATAGCGCGTCGGCCCTGGAGTCATGCCTCTGGCAGGCTGAAGAAAGGGAGTTGTCTCCGCGTTAGTGGAAAACCACACTTCGCCGTTTCTCCCAATCCACCCAGATCCAGGATCCTCCGAATCCTCCTCGCCTTCAGTGGAAGCTAGAGAGGATGATGAGGGTGCCACATCCAAATCAGAATCTGACTCTCCTGAGTCTGTGGTGTCAGAGGGAGAAGACGATACATCCTGCAGCTCGCTGGAGGGGGCAGGCTGCATAATCATCTCTGAAACTTCACTACAAGTCAAGCCCTTTCTCATGTTGCTTGCTGCTCTTCTCACCATCAAATGACCAGCAGGCTTGCATGCACGCATTTAAATCCACTTGCTTTGTTTTTGTTTAGTCTGCATTTCTCACCATCAAAAGGCAACAGATGCATAAATACACTTACTTTGTTTTTGTTTACTCCATGTAGTTCTGAGAGCTGAGGTGCATATTTTGATTATCTCAGACGCATCAAGGTGAGTTCACACACACACACACACACACACACACACACACACACACACACACACACACACACACACACACACACACACACACACACACACACACACACACACACACACACACACTCTTTATTATGCTATTATAATCCATATAAACTGCATATAACTCCATGTAAAAGCCAGAAACTAAGCTTTTTTTTGCACAGGCCTATCTAAAGGGTTAATGGTGCCACCTGGTTATCAACAGTAAAAATTACAAATTTTACCTCTTCCCAACAGGGAAAACCACCAACAATCAAAAATGCATGATTATATGGTGTCATGGCTTTGCAATCAAAAAATGTGGTTATAATGGAAGTCAATGGGGCAAAAACAGCCACGAACAGTAAATGAGGGAGAAAAAGTTAAAATCTGATGCTGCACAAAAACTAACAATGCATCAAAACCAATGTTGTTTCTAATCTTTGACATGTCCAAGACTGTGATAAAAGGTAAAAAAAAATCCAGTCTACAATCACATTTTATATTGAAAATTAGTCATTTTGTGTGTTTTTTTTTTCCAAATCAGTGACATCATTTACGAATTTGGCAATTAAAGAGTTAAAATCCTGATTTTTTTTTAAACATTTAGTATTTTTGAGCAGGACTGAGGTTGATTAATAGATTTATGCAAAAAAAATTGAAAAAAATATTTATCTGATACATTTTTACAGCAGTTTAAAGTAGTGGCTGTTTTCAGCCACAAACATAACGAAAGGTTGTAAATTTAAACAATGCACAAGGGTTAAGAATTTTTTTTATTTTTGTATAAAATATTTATATATAATATAAATTATGTATAAATATACAGTATATACATGCAAATATTTCTTAAATGTATACATGCATGTGTGTGTATTTATATATACAAAATAATTATACACAGTACACACACATATATTATGTGCAAACAAACTTTTATTTTGAATGTGATTAATTGCTTAATCACTAATTAATTTTGTTTTAATTAAATTTAATTGTAATTAAATTTTAGGAATTAAGCAGCACATGAACATATTTTATCGTAACCTGAAAGTATTATGCAATAGTTTAAGACATTTCTCTTTATATAGTCGAGAACCCTAGAGTTCTAAATAGAACCCCATTGAACCTTTTATTCTAAGAGTGAATGAAAAAATATTTCTGAATGTTTAAAGTCTCCAGTTTAAAAAACAAAACAAAACTTGGTTATGCGAACGTTAAGGAAACATTCCGTGTCATAAATCTGCAAACGTTATGTGAATGTTACTTTTGAATGTTCTCTGAACGTTCTGAAGCAAGTAGTAACATTTAAAAAGTGTTAGACGAATATTCAACTAAAACGTTTCAGAAAAAACATTCCATGAATGATGCATAAATAATATTTTTGTGCTAACGTTTTGAGAACATTATTAAAGACTACATAACTTTGAACAAACATTCTAGTAATGTTACCTCACTTGTTTGTTCACCTTGAACGTTAGCTAAAGTTCTGAGAACGTTCCCTGTTAGCTGGATCTGAGTGTGCTCAGATTACACTGAAAGAAAATACACTGAAAAAATTTGGTGCAAAAAATGCATGCGCACACACACACACACACACACACACACACACACACACACACACACACACACAGACACACACACACTCACATATACATACACACAAAAATACACAAAATTTCACTTAGAAATTGCAAGATTTTTTTTTACAAAGAAAATGCAAGAATTGCAAGAAAATGATTACAGAGAAACATCAAGTAACACTGATTTTCTTTGTTTTATATACAACTTCAAATATTTTTTTTTTTTAAACAGTGTAGCAGTAAAGCAGTCTGGGATTGCGGTTGGGTGACAAGGCCCTTGGTAAAGACCTGTAGTACTTTAAGGCTCTCTCTCACACACACACACACACACACACACACACACACACACACACACACACACACACACACACACACACACACACACACACACACACACACACACACACACACTTGCTCATCATTGACTCACTGATGGGATGGAAGTTCATGCACACACAAACACAGACCACAGGGATGCAGCAGCATATGTTGCTGGTTTCGCATTTTTAAGCTTCAGAGAATGCAAACGGTGTGTGTGTGTGTGTGTGTGTGTGTGTGTGTGTGTGTGTGTGTGTGTGTGTGTGTGTGTGTGTGTGTGTGTGTGTGTGTGTGTGTGTGTGTGAGTGTGTGTGTGTGTGTGTGTGTGTGTGTGTGTGTGCAGGGGGGGTTGGGGGGGAGATAACCATTTTTCAACCCCCCCAATGTTCAAACCAAATCTACGCCCTTGTGTGTGTGTGGTGGTACGTCAGAGCGCAGTGTGTTCTCCATCTCCACCTGGATGTCCATCTGCCTCCACAATCATCCACCGGACGCTGGAGTCTCTCACGCCAGAACCAGTCAGAACACCCGAGCAACAGAAACACAGTAGATCACCGTAATATGTCTTTGAGCGAACAATGAGATCAAATGGAGACATTTGTCTTAGTCTCTGCCTCTCGAAAAACTCATCTCAAACGTGTCTTCACTAGAGGCTCACAAGAGCTTTCAACAATATTCTCAGAGTCTGAAATCTCAGTGTGAACTCAAATATTTTGTTCTGCTCTCCACACTAAGTCTATATATTCCAGTGTAATTATAGTCAGCTAAAACTAAAACCATGAAAATATAAGAAATGTTAGCTGAAACAAAAATATATATTTTGAATTTCTTTTATTTCAACTAGTGTACTATACTGAAATAGCTAAAGCTGAAATTAAAATGATTAAAAATATATATTTTTGTATACCTCCATCGTTCTGTCATATATTTTTAATTAATTTTTTTTCAGCTAGTGTACGATACTAAAATAACTTAAACTAAATCTGAAACTAAAATTATTAAAAAATATATAGACATTAAAAAAACTAATATAAATTACAAAAACATTGACAAAAACTGAAAATACAAAAAACTAAAATGATTCAAAACATAAAACAACCTTAGTATCTGTTGCAGAATCTTAAATATTATGTATTTTTAATATTTATTCTGTAATTATATTTAAGGTTTAAATTTCAAACATTGTATTAAAACACAAAACATTCTTTTTATTTTCAGACCTCTCTCTCTCTCTATAGATGGACGGACAGTCGGACAGACAGATAGATAGATAGATAGATAGATAGATAGATAGATAGATAGATAGATAGATAGATAGATAGATAGATAGATAGATAGATAGACAGATAGATAGATAGATAGATAGATAGATAGATAGATAGATAGATAGATAGATAGATAGATAGATAGATAGATAGATAGATAGATAGATAGATAGATAGATAGATAGATGTAATATACTTTGGATGTATGTCAACAATTGTCTTATTTTTACATTTTCATTTTTCCAATCAGAACACACAGTTCTGCTTACATCACTCCCTCACATCAGTCTCTCACAGTCTTTTCTCTACTCGTTTAATAGTTAGAACCAGTAACAGATCAATGAATGTTTCGCTCAGCACTGGAGACACAATAATTCAGGGATTGCAGCACAAACCATGTGATCATGGGAGAATTTGATGAGAATATTTTGAGTTTGTGTTGCGATTTTTGACTTCTGATTGCAGACTTTGACCAATCTGAGCACAGTTTGAGACAGTAATGTTGAAGACAGTTCCAGAACAACCGGCCAATCAGTGCTCTTGACTCTGCTTACATCACTTTCACACACAGACGCTGTGGCCATTTCTGTGGTTGTGACATGTTCAGTTTAACAGCTCGTTACCAATAACAGATCAATGAATGTTTCAGTCCCCGCAGGACACAGGAAACGCCTGCATCATGTGACTGAGTGTGTGTGTGTTGTTTTCCCACAGTGAGTCTCTGAGAGAAATTCAGCTGTTTGAGTGAAAAGCTGAAAACAGCAGCGTATGTGGTGTTCCTTATTTAAAACTCTCCCTAAACAAACACAACAAGTGCAAGCGGACAGATGTTTCGCAATACCTGTGTGTATGTGTACGTGTGTGTGTGTGAACTTTACATTGCATTACATTACAGTGAAGTAATACATCAAACGATTAATCTAAAGAGGCAATAAACATGAGAAATTATATTAATACAAAGTTTTAGCCATCGTTCAGGATAGTACAAGCTAGAAATGGCAGGGATTACAGAATAATCATTCATCTGTCCATCTATCCAACCATCCATCATTCCATCTATCCATCCATCCATCGTTCCATTTATCCATCCATCCATCGTTCCATCTGTCCATCCATCGTTCCATTTATCCATCCATCCATCGTTCCATCTGTCCATCCATCCATCGTTCCATCTATCCATTCATCCAACCATCCATCCATCGTTCTGTCATTCCATCCATCATCCAACCGTCCATCCATCATTCTGCCGTTCCATCCATCCATCCATCGTTCTGTCGTTCCATCTATCCATTCATCCATCCATCCAACCATCCATCCATTTTTCTGTCGTTCCATCCATCCAACCTTCCATCGTTCTGCCCTTCCATCCATCCATCCATCGTTCTGTCATTCCATCCATCATCCAACCATCCATCCATCGTTCTGCCGTTCCATCCATCCATCCATCCATCGTTCTGTCGTTCCATCTATCCATTCATTCATTCATCCATCCATCCAACCATCCATCCATTTTTCTGTCGTTCCATCCATCCATCCATTGTTCTGTTGTTCCATCCATCCATCCATCGTTCTGTCGTTCCATCTATCCATTCATTCATTCATCCATCCATCCAACCATCCATCCATTTTTCTGTCGTTCCATCCATCCATCCATTGTTCTGTTGTTCCATCCATCCATCCATTGTTCTGTTGTTCCATCCATCCATCCATTGTTCTGTCGTTCCAACCATCCATCCATTGTTCTGTCGTCCTATCCATTCATCCACCCATCCATCCATCCATCCAACATCTGTCCAATGTTCTGTTGTTCTATCCATCCAATGTTCATTCATCCCATCATCCATCCATTCGTTATTCTGTCATTCCATCCATCCATCCAACATTCTGTCGTTCCATCGGTCCATCCAACTTTTCTGTTGTTCCAGCCATCCATTGTTCTTTCATCCATCCATCCATTCGTAATTCTGTCATTCCATCCATCCATCCATCCATCCATCCATCCATCCATCCATCCATCCATCGAATCTTGAATTAGGGCTCACTTCTTTGTAGTTTTGTGAATTATGGCATTGATTGTGTGTTCAGCAGAAGCCCAGAGCCTGTGTGTAATTATCTGTTCAGAATGACCTGAATGGAGCCCCAATTAACAGACACACACTTGAGTTTGTTGCTCTCTCTGCTGAAAAGCATCTTGCAGCATTCATTCATCTCTCTGCCATTATCTCAAACAGATGCCGTTAATGTAAGACACTATTATACTGCAGCATCTCATAACGAGGTCATTGAGATAATGACGTATGACTGAGAAATATTACAGTGGGACTGAAGTCAGACTATAATCAGCTGCTCTCACTACTGTATCTGACACAAAGGCCAATCATTATTTCATTTGAATGAAATTTGAAGGGGATAATTTATCATCATAGCTCAACGGTATATTTAATATGAGCGAAACACATGGTCAGTGTATTAATGTTAGAATTTATAATTTGTAATTTAGAAAAGAGTGCTAGGACTGCAATTATTATTTTTTTCTTTGAATTTGTTAACACCGAATGCACTGCATGTTCTGAAAGGAAAAGCACATTTACAGTATAAGAGCAAACTGAGGCGTTTCATGCTAATGTATGACTGCTGTTTTCTACAGTGGTTTCTGTGGTGTGTTCAGGTTTCTCACTGATCTGTGGGAAATGATGTCGATGTGTACATGCGTCAGTCTCAAAACAGTGGTTATGTTGAGTTGGTTAAAAAATGTATATGAAACAGCACGGTCATGAAATCCAACAGTTACACGACTACAATTATCTTATCAATGTGAAATCAAAACTTGTGTATTTTAAAAGAAAAGTCACTTGTGTATAATGTGCATAATTCATCAGTGCATGTTAAATTGAATAAGTCTCAAATTGAACGTCTCAGATTGAATAATTTTTTGGGAGAAATTGACAATCTGGCATTGGAACGACTAGATGTTGATAAAATGATGAGAGAATATCTCTTTAAATCTGTTGTGAATTCAGTTTCATGACGTCTTTAATGTTCACATCTGTTCTTGATTTACTGTTTAATCAATGAAGGTTTATCTCATGATGAACTGTGAACTGAGCAAACAAACACTAGCAGATAACAAGAGTTCATGTTAAAGTCATCAGCTGAGATAAACTAACACATTCACTGGCAGTTATCAAGACTAACTTTCAGATGTCCGTCCATCGTTCTTTTATTCCATCCATCATCCATCCATCCATCTATCCTATCCATTCATCCATCTATCTATATATCCCATCTATCCATCTGTTGTTCCATCTATCCGTCCGTCATTCTGTCGTTTCCATCCATCCATCCATCCATCCCATCTATCCATTTATCCATCCATCTGTCGTTCTGTCATTCCATCCATCCATCGTTCTGTCATTCCATCCATTCATCCATCGTTCTGTCATTCCATCCATCCATCCATTGTTCTGTCATTCCATCCATCCATCCATCCATCCATCCATCCATCCATCGTTCTTTCATTCCATCCATCCATCCATCCATCCATCCATCCATCCATCCATCCGTCTGTCGTTCTGTCATTCCATCCATCCATCCATCGTTCTGTCATTCCATCCATCCATCGTTCTTTAATTCCATCCATCCATCCATCGTTCTGTCATTCCATCCATCCATCTATCCCATCCATCCATCTATCCATCCATCCATCGTTCTGTCATTCCATCCATCCATCCATCCATCCATCCATCCATCATTCTGTCATTCCATCCATCGTTCTGTCATTCCATCCATCCATCGTTCTTTAATTCCATTCATCCATCTATCCATCCATCTGTCGTTCTGTCATTCCATCCATTCATCCATCATTCTGTCATTCCATCCATCCATCATCTATCGTTCTGTCATTTCATCCATTCATCCATCGTTCTGTCATTCCATCCATCCATCGTTCTTTAATTCCATTCATCCATCTATCCATCCATCTGTCGTTCTGTCATTCCATCCATTCATCCATCGTTCTGTCATTCCATCCATTGTTCTGTCATTCCATCATCCATCGTTCTAATTCCATTCATCCATCTATCCATCCATCTGTCGTTCTGTCATTCCATCCATTCATCCATCATTCTGTCATTCCATCCATCCATCGTTCTGTCATTCCATCCATCGTTCTGTCATTCCATCCATCCATCCATCCATCGTTCTTTAATTCCATCCATCCATCTATCCATCCATCTGTTGTTCTGTCATTCCATCCATCCATCTCATCCATCCATCGTTCTGTCATTTCCATCCATCTATCCATCCATTGTTCTTTCTTTCCATCCATCCATCCATCCGTCCGTCCGTCATTCCATCCATCTATCTATCCATCCATCGTTCTAACATTCAATTGTTTTGATGAATAAAGATCACGGGCAGTACTTAACCAGGACCCAGGGCAAAAAAAAAAAGGTGTTAGTCTTCCTGACACACAGCATATCCATGATGGGTTTTTTTTTTAATCAACATCAATATTTTCATTTCAAATGTGTATGAAGAAAGTTTTTATCGCTGTGGTGTGATTGATTATATTTTACATGTACAGATATCACCTCTCAATTAAATTGAGCTCATAAAAACTGCATGCATCACTGCATAAATAAATTAATCTGAAAATGTAAATATTCAAAGAATTAGGAAAATGTCACAATTCAGGACATGTCAGCTTCATGTCAGCTTCTTTCTTTCTTTCTTTCTTTCTTTCTTTCTTTCTTTCTTTCTTTCTTTCTTTCTTTCTTTCTTTCTTTCTTTCTTTCTTTCTTTCTTTCTTTCTTTCTTTCTTTCTTTCTTTCTTTCTTTCTTTAGCACTCTCTTGAATAATCTAGTAAAATAATTATTATTTTTACATAAGATTTTTCTTTTGTTATTTATTTATTATTTGTTTTTATTTGTGCACAGATATCCCATTCAAACAATGACGTGTTTGACATTGAATTGCTGACCCTGCTATCTTTTCCTTGAGCCGGTGAACTGTAAAAATAAAACAATAAAATTGATAAGGCCTGGCGTGAGCCAAAGGTGTACAGTTTGCGTGTGAATAAAGACTGATTAAATGGATTTGATTGCTTATATTCACTGATATGAAAATAAAAAAAACAATATAGCTTACTCACTTCTAACGTCACTAATTGTCTACTTGATAATTTACTCGTCTTTGAATCCTTTTCAAATCGGCGTCTTTTCTCTGCAAATGTGGATGTGTATACTTTATTGATTATTAAATCTAATGTTATTTGTTAGTATAGGTTATCTGTGACTCATATGCTGACAAAATGTTGTTCATATTATTATTGTTATCATTTTTTCAGGCTGCTTTCATCCGTTGTCTCTCATGGGTCATACATCAGGCCTCCGACCGTCTTTCATTTACAGACTAAACCGCTTCAGGCCCGATGACGACAAACCAGCTCTAAAGAAACGCAGTGTGTGTTAAAAACAGCGCTGCTTCAAACCCAATTGCACCTGTCGTTTTCTCGTCTCTTCTGCTGCCCACTGAAAAGGACAATAATCAGGAACTAATCAAACCTTGGTTTCGGCCCTGATGAAAGACTCATTTTCTCTGCGTGCCGTCTATCCTGATGTGTTTTCTTCTCGATAGGGAAGCTTTCTGAGCGCGCATATCGCCATGGCAACTTTGTAATGAGACGCTATCTTGTGTGAATGAGTCTGCTGGGAGACTGAGATTTTAAAAACCTATGAGTGTGTGTGTGTGTGTTTGTGCGCAACGAGACAGAAAGAAGTAGATATTCGCACAGCAGCGGACAGCCAGCGTAACCGTCGCAACCAACACCTGACATGTCCAGTTTTGAGACACTCCTCCACTTCCAAGGCCACTAAAGTCGGACTGAGCCATTGTTGTTAAATGTCATACATGGAGAATTGTTCTTGTCACCTAGCAACTGTGACAGCTGCCGTTAATGAGTGCAGTTACGTCTGAACTGGACTTTTTTAAAAGTTATATTAAACTGTCTAAAAACAAAACAGGGTTCACAAACTGTCTATATATGTTCACCTTGTTCCATTTCTGTATATAATAAAGAGTATATAAACTATAAATTGCATGTTAGTAAGTAGCTGTGATGCATTTGGCTTTCGAATGATGCAGCCTCTGAATTTGGACGCTGTATTCGAAGGGCAATTGCGTCACCGCGGCGCGACGAAAGCTGTCCCAATTCCTCCAAATGCGTCCTTCGTTTTCCCGTGAAATGAAGGATACAACAGATGGATCCTTCGCAGCCGTGCCTACCCCAGAATTCATTATGCGCCATTGACCACAGGATTTTTTTGAGGGAAATTGTCGGATAGCACTTTTATATTAAAGCTTGTTTCTGCCACGGAATAAATAAAAAAAATTAAAACGTAATTGCGAGTTTATTTCTCACAATTCTGACTTTATAACTCAAAAAAAGTCAAAATTGTGTGACAAAAAGTCGCAATTACCTTGTAAATGTAAGCGGAAACAAGCTTACATACTTTTCAACTTCTAATGATACAAATGTAAAAATAAGAAAATATATAAAGAGGTTCAAATGTTGACATATTACTGACATATTACATATTACTACGCTCTTCGAAGAATGCAGCCTCTGAATTGAGACAGAGAGTGAGTGTCAGCAGTGATAGGAGTGTGTGTGTGTGTGTGTGTGTGTGTGTGTGTGTGTGTGTGTAGCAGTCAGATTATCTGGATTATCTGTCTTCTCAGCTCTCTGATTTTAGTTCCCACTGCTGATCAGCCCCAATAAATCCCAAAATAACCCACATTCCCAATCTCGCCTCAAGCTTTCAAAAACAAAGGGAAAATAATTAAATCCACTGCTCTGGTGAGATGCTGAGCTTCACACTGCGCTTCCCAGGTTGGAAGTGGGAATCTTGATTTTACACATAAATATATATATATATATATATATATATATATTAGGGGTGGAACGGATCACAGTTTATCCGTGATCCGTACGGACCAGGACAGTTTTATGGACCAGGTTTATGGAGCTTATAATATGACAAAATGATTTGAATTTGAATTGTGTAAATTTTAATTATTGACAAGTGTAATCTAACAAAATTTAATATCATGTGGATTGTAAAAGTTCTGAATTTGATTTCTTTAAAGGAATATTGAACATTTGAAATTGAACGCACTGAAATGTTTTTATCCCTGAATTTTATAGACATGTATTTTCAAACAGCAGTTTCTTTGTTCTGAATTCTTAGACTGCAAATATACAGTTTTAAAAAATACAGATTCAAGTTTTCAAGATGAAGAAGAAATTCGGAACTAAATTCAGTTTTCTAAAATTCAAAACTTGGAAAATTCAGCAATTTCGTACAGAAAGTGGGTCACAGGTCTGCACTGCAGTAGTTTTCTGCCGCAAATATGGTGGTGGTTCAAGAGAATCTGTGTATCTTTCGTTCAGTCATTTTTTGATTTAATATTAAGAGTAGAAAATGAGAAAACAGCTTGAATATTAGATTTCTAATCTGAAATAATCGTGAAGAATCATGTTTAGTGAGAGGTGTGTGTGTGTGTGTGTGTGTGTGTGTGTGTGTGTGTGTGTGTGTGTGTGTGTGTGTGTGTGTGTGTGTGTGTGTGTGTGTGTGTGTGTGTGTGTGTGTGTGTGCGAGAGTGTGTGTGTGCGAGTGTGTGTGTGTGTGTGTGTGTGTGTGTGTGTGTGTGTGTGTGTGTGTGTGTGTGTGTGTGTGTGTGTGTGCGAGAGCGAGAGTGTGAGTGTGTGTGTGCGAGTGTGTGTGTGCGAGTGTGTGTGTGTGTGTGTGTGTGCGCACCTCTCGTTGTTGTGTTTTCTCTCTGTGGTCTCACAGGAAGTGTCCGCCCTGCCACTGTCGTCCCCTGAGAGACGCGAAGAGACAAACACTATCAAGTTTACAACGACAACAACTGTAGGCAAACACACAATCAACTTTATTTGGCTTATATTTATAAAATACACAAAGGGTTTGGGTCAGTAAGACTTTTTAATGTTTTTGAAAGACTTTTTAATGTTTTTGAAAGAAGTCTCTTCTGCTCACCAAAGCTGAATTATTTGATCCAAAATACAGTAAAACAGTAATATTGTGAAATATTATAACAATTTAAACCTGTTTTCTATTTAAACTGTAATCTATTCCTGTGATCAAAGCTGCATTTTCAGCATCATTACTCCAGTCTTCAGTGTCACATGATTCTTCAGAAATCATTCTAACATGATGATTTGATGATCAAGAAACATTTCTGATTATTATCAGTGTTGAAACAGTTTTTTTGCTTCAGATTTTTGTGAAATATTTTTAGTGTTCAGGATTATTTGATGAATAGAAAGTTCAAAAGAAATCTTTTGTTACTTTATAAATGTCTATACTGTCACTTTTATCAGTTTGATGTATCCTTGCAGAATTTTTATATTAGAATTTTTGTATTGAAAAAATGTCACTGACCCCAATCAATTGTTTCTTCACTCTGCATGTCCTAAATATGTGTTGATGCCATCCAATTGAGTTTTTTATGAGTTATTTATTTTTGTCATCTATTAAAGATAAGTCTGTATTTGTCTAAAACAACCTTCACACTGATAAAGCGTCAGGCACAAATAACCACTCCAGGAATCACATGACACACACTAACACAAAGACTTCAGTTGTTTACAGTCGAGTCTCAGTGGCTTACATTACACACATGAGCTCTGAACATTTCTATTTGCGTTCAAAATCTCACACTCAAGTCAAATCACAATTTTAAGCTCCTTCAGGATTCCCATGAAAACTGGAGCGGCCTGTGAAAGTGAACTAAATTTACTAGTCATTCCGGTGTTTAACAATACGCTCCATAGCCATAGCGTGACAGTACTAACCACATACAGTAATTAATGTGAAAATACCACGGTAAATACGGGTTACTCTTGGAAGAAAAGGTTCTAAATAGAATCTTAAAGGGTTCTGTCAGACGCATCATATATAGAACCTTAGAATTGAGGCAAGAACCCCAGAGTTCTATATAGAACCACACTGAACCTTTTTTTTCTAAGAGTGAATTGAGGTAACATCTGGTAGAAGCCTTATTGGTTGCACAGAAGAGACAGAAAAGACCTTTGTTTCCAAGTTTCTTTTTTTGTTTTCGAATGCTTGACGTGTTTTATTGGCTCATGGGTTCTTTTCATTCTTTTCACTGGTTTTGTAGGAGTGACTACCTGTAAACCAAAGGGGAGGATCTGAAGGAAACCAAGAGCTTCGCTGAAGGAAGCGCTTCGACTGGGAAACATCTAAAAGTAGCACAAAGGAGGTGATTCTGGAAGCATCTCGATGAACCTGAACGTCAGTGTTGTCTGCATGGTGAAACATTTATCATTTAATTCACTGACATAACTATGAAATTACATTTGTTTTAATGCACACAAAAGGGAATCTTATTAAAATTGCAGTATTTTATTAACAATGCAATAACAAAAGGCAAAGCATTCAATTGTGCATAAAAAAACAACACAGTTTTTCATTTATGCGCAAACAATCACTCACATTTACAGGGAAACAGGAAAGAAACTGTATCTGCTGCGTGAAGTACCTATAAAACCGTTTCATCTTCATCTCTCTTCCTCAACTGATAACAATGTGATCTCATATTTCTATTGTCAAAAGGTTAAACATGATCAAATAATATATTCAAACAGATAGCTTTCATTTTTGCATGCTTTCCGGCACTTAAAGGTTGAGAAGGCAATATTTGTCATAAACTATTTTTGTTATTCTGTTTTAAACTCTTCGTATTAGAATAATATAAGTAGTCTAATTATAAAAAAATAAAAAATAATAATGACATATATCTTGGAAGTCTCAGGCAAAAAAAAGAGGTTTGTCCAATCATCGCATTCGGCTGAAATTGCCTATACTTTTAAATCATGTCAAACGAGGTTCAGAACAGTTTAATCTGTTTAAAATTAACAATGGTCATATGCCGGTTTATTTTGTTCAAACTATAGTACAAGTACAGATAACTGAATGATCAGAAACACATTAGACACTTTTTTAAAGGTTTCAGATTTCACTTAGAAATCAAAATAACTGTTTTCTGTGTGAATATATGTTGAAATGTCATTTATTTATTTATTTATTTCTGTGATGAAAGCTGAATTTTCAGCATTACTCTTCAGTGTCACATGATCCTTCAGAAATCATTCTAATATGATGATCTGATGATCAAGAAACATTTCTGATTATTATCAATGTTGAAAATAGTTGTGCAGCTTCATATTTTTTGTGGAAACCGTGTTTCATTTTCATTCTTTGATAAATACAAAAATAAAACGTTTTGGGTAACACTTTATTTTACAGTGTCCTTGTTACAAAGGTTACATGTACTTACCATTTGTAATAACAGTAAATTATGCATAATTACATGCAACTAAACCTCAGCCAAACTCTAGTCCTACCTTTACTCTAGAAAGTATGTTGTTAATTATTATTGCTCAGTTCTTAAATGCATAATTACACTGTAACAATGTCACCTTAAAATAAAGTGTAACCAAAGTTTGAAATATATTTATTGTCACTCACTTTTGATTAAATGAACATGTCCTTGATGAATAAAAGTATTATTTTCTTTCTAAAACGGACCCCAAACATTTGAATGGTAGTGTGTTATTTTATGAGATATCAATTTATAAACTGTTTAAGACACAAACACAGACGTATATATTGCTGCAGTTATGGTTTTTTACATTCAGTATATGAATTGCAGTATTTCTGTGGTATGTGCTGCAACTTGAATGAATGCACAGAACTCCCACTAGAAATGTGGCTATTTTTACTACTTTTCCCTCTGTGATTCACGCAGACCTTCAGAAAGAATGCAATAAATGCTGCAGGAAGCAGTGGGTGAAAGAAGAGGGGATCAGACAGAAGCTGAGACTGCAGGCCTTTGGTTCCAGCATTAGCGCTCATGCACCTGTGAGTGAGTGAGTGAGTGAGTGAGTGAGTGAGTGAGTGAGTGAGAGAGTGAGAGAGTGAGAGAGAGAGAGAGTGAGAGAGTGATTGCGTGAGTGAGTGAGTGAGTGAGTGAGTGAGTGAGTGAGTGAGTGAGTGAGTGAGAGTGAGTGAGTGAGTGAGTGAGTGAGTGAGTGAGTGAGTGAGTGAGTGAGTGAGTGAGTGATTGCGTGAGAGAGTGAGTGATTGCGTGAGAGAGTGAGTGAGTGAGTGAGTGAGTGAGTGAGTGAGTGAGTGAGAGAGTGAGTGAGTGATTGCGTGAGAGAGTGATTGCGTGAGAGAGTGAGTGAGTGATTGCGTGAGAGGGTGAGTGAGTGATTGCGTGAGAGAGTGATTGCGTGAGTGAGTGATTGCGTGAGAGAGTGAGTGAGTGATTGCGTGAGAGGGTGAGTGAGTGATTGCGTGAGAGAGTGATTGCGTGAGAGAGTGAGTGAGTGATTGCGTGAGAGGGTGAGTGAGTGATTGCGTGAGAGAGTGAGTGAGTGATTGCATGAGAGAGAGAGAGTGAGTGAGTGAGTGATTGCGTGAGAGAGTGACTGACTGAGTGAGTGAGAGAGTGAGTGATTGCGTGAGAGAGAGAGTGAGTGAGTGAGTGAGTGAGTGAGTGATTGCGTGAGAGAGTGAGTGAGTGAGTGAGTGAGTGATTGCGTGAGAGAGTGAGTGAGTGAGTGAGTGACAGTGAGTGACTGAGTGAGTGACTGAGTAAGTTAGTGCGTGCGTGCGTGATAGTGAGTGAGTGAGAGAGTGAGTGCGTGAGTGAGTGATTGCGTGAGAGAGTGAGTGAGTGAGTGAGTGAGTGATTGCGTGAGAGAGTGACTGAGTGCGTGAGTGAGTGACTGAGTGAGTGACTGAGTAAGTTAGTGCGTGCGTGCGTGATAGTGAGTGAGTGACTGAGTGACTGAGTAAGTTAGTGCGTGCGTGAGAGTGAGTGAGTGAGTGATTGCGTGAGTGAGTGACAGAGAGAGTGAGTGAGTGAGTGATTGCGTGAGAGAGTGAGTGAGTGAGTGAGTGATTGCATGAGCGAGTGACTGAGTGAGAGAGTGAGTGAGTGCGTGAGTGAGTGAGTGATTGCGTGAGAGAGTGACTGAGTGAGTAAGTTAGTGTGTGCGTGAGTGAGTGAGGGAGTGACTGCGTGAGGGAGTGATTGCGTGAGGTAGTGATTGAGTGAGTGATTGTGTGAGTGAGTGAATGAGTGATTGCGTGAGAGAGTGAGTGAGTGAGTGAGTGATTGCGTGAGAGAGTGACTGAGTGAGTGAGTGAGTGAGTGAGTGAGTAAGTGCGTGTGTGTGAGTGAGTGACAAAGTTAGTGCGTGCGTGTGAGTGACTGAGTGAGTGACTGAGTGAGTGACTGAGTGAGTGACTGAGTGAGTGAGTGAGTGAGTGAGAGATTGCGTAAGAGAGTAAGTGAGTGAGTGAGTGAGTGAGTCAGGTCTGCATCTTAACAATCATCTTAAGCACCCCTTTATTCATTAGATACTTCAGTCAATGTATCTCGCTATATTTGGACATTGATACAGATTAAACTATGGAATTCAATTCTAGGCAAATGTATTTAATTGAATTCTTATCAGACATCTCTTTAATTGTGAATCTGTCGTTTCGTAGGCTTTTTCTCAGACAGGAGAATGCAGGTGACACATCCCTGACACTGCAGTCTCAGCGCTTTCTCCATGTGCGATTCCTCTGCATCATATTTTATTTCTCAGGGCTGAGAAGAGATGAGATCACCGCTGTTACTCCTCAATCTGAATGAACTATCTAATCAAGTTGATGTTTAGAACATAACATAACATAATAGAATGGAATAGAATCCATGTGGGACAAGGGGTATAGATAGATGCAGTGTCACTTCTGTTGCTTGTGAATGAGACTGCGTAACATACAGTGTGCATACAATGAGCGTTCACATCTGCTGGAAGATGTGTAAGGTGTGTGTGTCCTACTTTTATGCACATCGTCACAACAGTCCTTTGCTGTAGCAACCGCCGTTACTAAGCATTACACACATTCTGTAGCACGCTCCGTCTCACGCACTTTACACCCCCTGCGCGCTCATGCAGCAGCCGCTGGTCCACACTTTTTGGAAATGCATTTAAATTTTAAATGCTTTTGTTTTTCTTTTAAATTATTTTAAACCACCCACATTAGACTATAGGCTATACTTGCACATTTTATCTACGGAATCAATAGTCGAGCAAAACTGTTTTATGATTTTGATCATGTTTGATCTGATATGTTCATGACTGTGAATGTGCTGACATGAAGACAGAGCTGGAGTTATTTTCACAGTCTCACTCTACAGGGATCACGAACACATGACATTCAATGTGCCGTGGCCCGTACTGATCTCACCGGAATTACCGACTGGCTGCTGCTATTGGACAAAACTAGGTCAGTTCCAGCCGAGGGCTGAGCGAAGCTCAGGTGTTCCTTAACTCACCGCATTTCTCACCAGTCTCACTGTGATTGGACGTTGAGTTCCGCGCACGCAACCCTCAACCAATCAGACGCGGGCGCGCTCTTGTTCTGCTGACTGCTGGTCACTAGCACTGGCTGTTACTGTGTAGTCACTGAGCATTGGCCATTCCAAGAAATTGATTTTGTGTTTAGAGAAGTGTGGAATGCGGGAGGGTTTATTAAAACAATAATTTCATTCCAGATACAGTCAAATCGAAATGTATTTTATTCATATCATAGTTTTATTACATATATCTTTGTAAATGTAACTATTGTTCAACAAAGCTCACCCAGTGAGGTGCCCAAGTAGGCAGCACTGTAAGACATCGTTGGCACTCTCTCAATAATGTTAATGAGTAACCCAACCATGGGGTGGTATAGCACCTTCCCAACTGTGGGTTATTTTTACCCAATGCATTGGGTTAAAAGCCAGTTGGGTTAAAAGTATTTGTATAAAACAAATATATTTCTAAATTACAAACTAAATATTGGGGAGTCTAGAATTTAATGTAAATATACATAATTGTATACATAAAGCAATAAGCCCTTGAAGCCGTGATTTACGGTGAATTTAGAACAGCTAAGGGGTGTTGTTAAAACCCCCTTAGCTGTTCTAAATTCACAGTAAAACAGGGCTTATTGCTTTTATAAAACGGTTACTCCATAAAAATGTTATTTTAATATTTATTTTAGTCATGAAAAAAACACCAGCAACAAATAATATATTTATTCATATAACACATTTATTCATCCGCCAAGCAATGTAGTTTCAAAGAGGTTTCCAAGCAACACATGCAGCAACAAAGAATAATTTACAACGGCTTTGAACGCCAATCAGAATCAAGATTCAACCAATCAGAATCAAGGACTGGAACTATCCGTTTTATAATTCAAAATACACAAGTGAACATCCAACATACATATTTAACCCAACAAACGGGTTATTGCTAGAAATTAACCAATGATTTTAAAAATAACCCAACATAGTGACCCAATATGTGTAACCCAACGTTTTTTTTTACTGTGGCTTAACTACATAAAATAAAACAATAAAACTATTAGCTATTACCCTTCTATGTTTTTTCATACTTCCTCTCACGCTTTAATTAGCATTTTTCAATCGGTATAAAAAAAAAAAAAAAACATAAGATGAATACACTGCAGTGGTTACAAAGTAACATTGTTGAAACCCAAAAAGAATGTAATCGTGAACGTGCAACAATGTATCGAGACATGATTGAGAGAGGGAGGGAGGGGCGAGGGCCACGCCCCCAGCGCTCTCATTGGCCAGGGCTTTATTCAGCAGCTTGCCCTGTCCATTGACGTCACGGACGTCAGTCTTCGCACATGGAATAGCGAATCAGTTGCGCTTTTGCGCTCCAGCCTGACGAATTCACGGACGCGCGAGACCAGCCGCCGCTCATCGGTGCCGCGCACGGGCTGAGGACTCTATTCCCGTACCCTACTGCAGAGTTTTATTTTTATAAATTAATTTTTTATTATTATTTAAATTCTTCAGGAAGATTGTTCTTTCCTTTACGCCATGGAGAAGATGTCTCGACCTCTTCCTATGAACCCAACTTTCCTACCTCCGGCTCACGGCGTCCTGAAATCCCTGCTGGAGAACCCCATGAAACTCCCCTTTCATCACGATGAAGGTATAAAGATGGATAGATGTTGTTTTGGGGGGGTTTAAAGCGTGTTCAGCACCAGCTGATGTTTGTCAGGCGCGGTGCGCGCTTTGCTTTCCTTATAATCTACGCGTAAAAGCGCGTCTGTCACTGTGTTTTCACACCGTTACTAGTACCTACTTATGCATGCATGCCTGTCATGAATAATCGCTTTGAATTCTGATGTGATTTTGGGCTGGAAGTTTGTTTATTGATATTTATATTGCATTGCAATCATTTTACGCGCAAACATAAATCCATTGCGCAGTGGATTTAACCGAAATGCATGATGGTATCTGTTTAAAATATGCTTATATTACAACATTTGCTCACATAGAAGAGGAATGAATAGAGTCTACTGAACCAATACCGACTTTATGCGGATAGATGAAGTTCGCACGCAATGGAGATGATTTCTTTTCTCATATTTCCCTTTAGAGGGCGCCAGTGAGCCACCTCTGATTGTGTTTGTGCTTCATCAGTCCTTATCACATATTTAAAGTATAAATAAAAGGTTGTTTTTATCTTTGGTTGCACCTAAGGATTACGTGCATTCGCATGATATAGCATTTGCATGCCTTTTTCAGTTTGCACACTAAAATATGTTGATTTGGGTGCATTTTTTTGAATTAGTTCCCCCCTCATGTCATTGCAAAACTGTACTTTGTTTGTTCTCTGGAGTGCTTAATGAGAAATGCTGGAAAGCGGCCACTCTTTTCCAGTGCAAGTGTCTGGCACAACTGAGCATGACATGACTAAAAAGAAACAAACTGTCAAAATTAAGATGAAAAGTTGTATGATCTTGAATAAAGTGCAATATGTGGTGTGGACCACTTTTAAGATGCTTTGGAACTGCATTTTGTTAAGATATTATTAAAAAAAATTGTAAATCTGTGCAAAAAAAAAATTTGCTCTGTGCACATAACATGATTTAAATGGAATTGATTTTTGATACTTCTGATGCTGCTTTCTTATGTAGCTTGAGTTGTATTCACTTATTATTGATTAATCACATCATTGTGGTATGTGGTTATTCGATCTAATCGCAATTATTTGAGATAACTGCAATAATTGTGTAGTTTAAATTTCAATCACATTCTGCTAAAGAATATAACAACAAACAAACAAACAAACACTATTGCAAAGTATACAACAATAGATAAAGGTCTTCCTTCATACAAAACTAATGTTAAATGGGCCTAAATGGGTTAAATGGGCCTTTTGTTGAATGAAACATGCATTTCATACATGTTTGGAACAACATAAATGTGCTTAAAAGATGACAGTATTTTATCTGTGTGTGCGTGTATTTGTGTGTGTGTGTTTGAACGTGGACAATAATGCCTACATCTTGTTCCTCCAGGGTTCGGGAAAGAGAAAGAGAAGGAAAAGAAGTTGGAAGAGGATGGAAACGGTCTAAACACCCCCCAGTCCGCCTTCCTGGGGCCGACGCTGTGGGACAAGACCCTGCCGTACGATGGAGACAACTTCCAGCTGGAGTACATGGATTTAGAGGAGTTTCTGCTGGAGAACAATATTCCCGCCAACTCTCAGAGCGAGCAGAACCAGCCTTCCCAGCAGCCCCTGCCACCACAGCCTCCTTCCACCCCGCCAACTCCTTCAGTGGTGGACCTCAGCAACCGGGCCACCACCTCCGTTCACTCCGGGATCGGGGGCCAGAACTGCCTCCAGAGTCCCAGCAGAGCAGGTACTGTCCCGATCACACACACCGCTAACTCACTGACGCCTCTCTTCACATACACTCTTAAACATAGAGGATCCAAAAGGGTGTGTTTGCAGCCATGACACAGAAGAACCACTTTTGGTTCCCCGATGAACCTTTCAGTGAACAGTTCCTAAAAGAACCTTCCACTCTAAAGAACCTTTTGTGGAATGCAGAGGTTCCGTGGATGGCAGTAAAGAACCTTTATCTTTAAGAGTGTATGTTGAGTTTATCATCATCATCTGCATGTTTCGTTGGTTAATCATCAATGTAAAGTTCAGTGGCTTCTGCACTACTTTTGGATTCTGTCGCTCTGAAGATATCTGATCTCTGGAGCCCTTTAAAGATTCACTAACGTATACCCAAAACTCAAGCTCCGGCCGAACGTCAGGGGTTTGAGTGACGGGTCGTATGAGTGAGAGATTCCTTGGACTTTGCTACAGTGTGTGTTCGGTTGAAGTCCATGTTGTCAGGTGGTTTTGTGGATCATAGGCATCACTACTGACTTCCCTGTTTCTTTTTTGCTTGAGGAATTTCACACTCATGCATACAGAAGACAAATGCATTTCTGATACTGACTCTATTGAGGCCTGTTATTATGATTGTGACATTTTTGCAACAAACCCCATAGACAGTTCATGCTGATGCAGTGTTGCATTATACAGCATTAAAAAAGATGGGGAAAAAACACTTTACAGTAAGGTTTCATTAGTTAACAAGAACTGCTGTAACAATGAACAATCCTTCTAAAATCAAACGTTGTATCTGTAAATATGATTTAAGGGACATGAGCTGACTAACAATGAACAGTTGTATTTTTACTAACTAACATTAACAAAGATTAATACAAATTCTGTAGCAAATGTGTTACTCATTGTTAGTTAATCTCAGGCCCTGTTTACACCTGGTATTAAGATGCGTTTTGGTCGATCGGTTTACAAGTAGTCGAGGGAAACACATTCCCGTTTACACCTGGTGTTTTAATCCGTCTCTTTTGTCCACTTTCAACCACTTCTGTCCTGATGTCTTCGAGGGGAGGGTCTATGTGCGGGTAAATGTGTGGACTTTTCAGATCTTTCCATCTAATGGACAAAATAAGCTCACACAATTTACATATGAACACGACCGGAAAAACATACAGAGAACATCAGGTTCAGGAGTGAGTGTGTGTTAGAAATCAGGAATGGAGAGAGAACATTGTGCTTGGTACATTTCTCGTCTTCAAACCAAACTTGGGTCTTCAGCCGACAGTTTAAATCCCGTCTGGCTAGAGCTCTTCCCATAATGTTTACGCATTCGGTCAGTAGACGGAGAGTAGATGGTCTTTCAAACACATTCGACCACATGAGCGTTTACACTATGAAAGCAATCCGGTCAAATGTGTTTTCAACTACCTCTGGAAGTGGTGGAAAGTGGACAAGCTCAAAGCGTTTTAGACCCCGTTTACACCTGTGTTTAGAGTCGTCCACTTGTGATCCGATCCACCAAAACGCATCTTAATACCAGGTGTAAATCGTATTAACTAATGGGACCTTACTGTAAAGTCTTACCAAAAATAGACTAATAAAAATGCACATTTTGTTGTTCAAACTATGAAGGAACGGCTCATCTGCCCAAACATGACTGACAGCTCCTGAGGGCCGTCAGAGTCAGACGTCACAATCAATCAATCATTCCTTCACGAGACAGTGACTTTCACAGGCACTTCACACACTTTCACACGCTTTCACAGCGCCAGAACCTGCCGTGTGAAATGAGACAAACAAATCCCCAAAGACATGCGTTACGCCTACGCCTAAAGTGTAGTGCGTTAAATGACGTGTGTTTATGGCTAATGTATGTGGAAACCCTATAGAGACAGAAGTTGCGACATTCATCTCATCGACACACTAAAGTACTTTATTGACGTTAGTAATGATGAGGTATGGAAACATATATGGATGAGAAATGGATATTTGAAAGACAAACAAACACACCCAGTTCACTCCTACATATATACATATAGATTATGTGTGTAAATCTCACAAAACACGGTCCATATTTGACCCCTGAATGGGTAAAAAGAATCATATTTTGCATAGAGAAATTATCACGATTTTCACCTTAATGTGACTGCATCACAGTGAAAAATTACTTTAATGCAATTATGTTTTTAATTCCAATTAAAATGAAAAGGTGTATAAATAATTTACAAGAACAACTTTAGTATTGATTCTTTGCATTGATTTTGTGCATTACTGTAAGACATTTATATAATAATTAAATAATTAATCATTTAAAATCATTTAAATAGCTTAATAGTTAAATGTACTTAATTATCTTAAAAATAAGTGCAACATCATAATGGTCTGAAAAAAAAATAAATAAAAAATAATGGAGAGAGGGTAAATTTGCTGTTTTGCATCCGAGAAAAGTTGTGTGTGTAATGCAAAACCGAGCTGTCAGGATTTCTAAGAGCTGGAGACTTTATAGCCACTTGAAGGGAATAAAAGTGAAGTGTCTGTCCAGCAACCCTGTGACAGGTTTTATTAGACATCTCTCTGTAAAGATCCGTTTACAGGTTTCGTTTAGCATTCCAGATCAGCCCACAGTCCTCGTGTGTAACATGAGTGATGCTGTAAAACCCTGAGCCAAGTGTGACCGTCACAATCTTCATGAGATCTGTGTCGATGTGATGAACTTCACTGTGTGTGTGTGTCTTCAGTGCTTGTTTACATTTCTGCATGTGCGTTCCCATGTGCCTCAGTCTAGACGAGCGGTTCAGGCTCTGCTCTGCACATTTCGGCTCACGTGAAGTCAGAGCAGCGTGTGTGTGCTGTGTGTGTGTGCTGCCATGTGATGAACACGTGCTGCAGCGTGTGATGAGAAGAGAAAGAGAGAGAGAGAGAGATTGTCAAGGCCACCTGCCACTCAGCAGGCCCCGCCCCCTCAGCACTGCCCATCCCACAAGATCACGCCCCCTTAGCCCCACCCATCTCCCAAGGCCACGCCCCTTGTCCGTCTGTCTCTGAAGCACAGTCTGTTCTTCTCACATTGCCCGAGTCGTGCCTGATTCACGTGTGGCTCTCAGTGAAGGACACCAGCGCTGCAAATAAAGCATCACACACTAACATGCATGCAGAGATATTACACGGTTTTCACAGCAAAGTGTGTGTGTTTTGAGCCTCGTTCACACTGACTGGCCGCTGAGTCGCTGTGCTGTTGTTTGCATGGTCGAGCAAAATGCAGAATTTAATTTGGTTTCACTTTATTTTAAGGTGACGTAGTTACATTGTACTCACTCAAATAAGTAATGAGTAATATTAGTTATCTATTTAGTTAGGGTTTAGTTACTTGTAATTATGCATAATTTACTGTTATTACTATAGTAAGTGCATGTAGTAACTTGTAACTATGGCACCTTAAAATAAAGTGTTCCCTTTAATTTTAGAATTGGCTCCTTTAGTTGAATTAGAATTGACCACAACACAGGAACTGCAATTCACAGAAATTCAACAGTAAATAATCAATTCTCTGATATGTAGAGTACCTTTACTAAACAGAGTTCAGTACTGTCAAATTAAGAGCCATCAAATCTTTTTTTGATTTTTGCCAATATTAATATTAAATATTTTAAATACAAATATCTTTATATTTAAAACATATATAAATATGTATTTGAATATATATATATATATATATATATATATATATATATATATATATATATATATATATATATATATATATATATATATAAAATTATTATAATATTGATATCAATTTATGGGAAATTAATTGTTTTTCCTCTGGTCCATAAAAACAAAGTTAAATATAATTACATGTAGGGCCTAAACAAAATATTATTTGTAAGTGGCATTTATAAATAATGATTTTTGATGATAAAATAAAATAATGTTTTTGTAAATATTCCATGTGTGTGTGTGTAAAAGAATAATTTATAGTGAAACAATTAAATGCAATTAATTCAAACCCAGACAGTAACAGGGTGTCGGCCCAGATCCGGCCCAGATCCGGCCCACTCTTATTCCACACGCAGTTAAATGCATTGCACTGTAAGCGTCTGTCAGTTCAAACGCCTGTGATCAGTGGACTTCGCTCTCGATGTGCGTGAATTGGCAGAGAGCGAAACAAGGAAGGGCAAAGGGTTATTCTTCAGCGTTGAAGAAATCATAGCCCGACATAGATCTGAATCGGTCATAAACCAGCGCTGTGATGATCGTGTCATTGGCGTGTTCTGAATCTGGTTTTATTGTGTTCGTGGTTTATGGTTAAGCGTGCTGGTTCTGGGCTCACTGGCTCTATGATTAACGAGATGTTCTAATGTAATGAATCATTTCTTTTGAGTGATTCTTTCGAAGCAAGTTTTTCACTTTGGCTGGTTAGTTTACACACTGTTCGAGAGTTTGCAGTCTGTAAGATTTGTGAAAGAAGTCTCTTCTGCTCACCATGGCTACATTTATTTGATCAAAAATACAGTAAAAACTGTAATATTGTGAAATATTATTAGAATTTAAAATAGCTGTTTTCTATGTTAATATATGTTAAAATGTAATTTATTCCTGTGATCAAAGCTGAATTTTCAGCATCATTACTCCAGTCTTCAGTGTCACATGATCCTTCAGAAATCATTCTAACATGATGATCTGATGCTCAAGAAACACTTCTGATTATTATCAATGTTGAAAAGCAGTTTCTTCATATTTTGTGGAAACTGCATGTGATACATTTTCAGGATTCAGAAAGAAAATCTTTTGTAACATTATAACTGTCTTTACTGTCACTTTTGATCAATTTAATACATCCTTGCTGGATAAACGTATTAATTAATTTTTAAAAAGACTTCAGAATAGTGTATTTCAGTGTGTAGTTCAGCCCCTGCTGGTAGATGTTGTAACTGCACCACTTTAATGGCCATTCAAAGTATCCATTTGTTTTTTGCAAGAAACTTCAATTGCATGTAAACAAATTTAAGCAAAGGTAAATGTTCCCTGAGTGCTGTGAATTTGAATATGCTTGATGAACTTTTGGACCAGCTCAGTTTCCATGATCGAACTGTGCTAACAAACAGATTCACTCAAATAAAGCAGGCTTCCCAACGCCATTCGTCTCTGCTGGAGGCTTCAGAGGGATTTTATGATTTCAGAAAAGATTCCAGCTCGGGTCAGTTCCTGGTACAAGGAAGAGCAGAGATGCACACAGTCGCTCAAATATAGCCAATGGAAAGCTTTTCCTAGCGCTAAATCCCATCAGCCGGCCTTTATCTGAGTCTCACAGTGGCAGTTGAGCCTCTCATATATTATCTCTGATATATATATATATATATATATATATATATATATATATATATATATATATATATATATATATATATATATTCATTAATATTACTGTTTATTATTGTTGTTATTATTATTAACAACAACAACTGTAATAAACTATTGGTTTATATTAATGTTTAATATGTATGACTAATAAATGATCAATTATTTACTATATGAAATTCTGTAGATCAATTTAAATGTAATAATCTAGAAATATGTTCTTTAAAACGATGAACTCAAAAGCAGTTTTTTATTAAATAAACAATGTTAAGCGGCATTTCAGATAATAATTTTTTTTAAATTTTGTAAATATTTTATATACAGTATGTGAACATGTAAATGAATTTAGAAAAAAAAAATTATTATTAAAAACTCTTTGCACTTTGAAATTGCACATATGCATCAGTGTTATAAGTTTTCTATGAAATATAGAATGTTAGTGGCATTTCAAACAACGATTTTTAATATAATTCATATTTTTGTAAATATTCCATACATGTGTAAGATGAAACATGAATATGAAAGTGAATAATTTAGAAAACTACATTTTTAAAAACTACACTTACAGCAGTTTTATGCATTCATATGAATTTGACTTCTTTCAATTACATCACAGTTTTAGATGTTTTAGTGGGTTTCTTGTAAATGTAGAAACTCAGGTCGCTTCGTTGAGCCACATTAGTTTGCTTGAGATCTTTCTTTACGATAAACAGCACTTGCTTGTCAAATGCAGTGACATTCAGGCATTTTTTGGTTTGTCGTGTGGCTTGTTTTATCTCTGATGTGTGTTTCTCTCACGGCTCGTTTCTCCTCTTATAGGCGCTTTATCTGAGTCTCACGGTTGAGCCTCTCATATATTATCTCTGATATCTCTGGTTAAAATAGGCCAGTTAGGGCGTCTTTTTCCTTCCCCGAGCGCAGACGCCTCCCTTCCCTGAGAGTGTGTGTGTGTGTGTGTGTGTGTGTGTGTGTGTGTGTGTGTGTGTGTGTGTGTGTGTGTGTGTGTGTTTAAGGAAGTGAAGGCCAGGGTTCATGGTACAGTCACACTCACCAGCGGAGCAGGACGCACTCACTCTCACTCACTCACTCACTCACTCACTCTCACTCACTCACTCACTCACTCACTCTCTCACTCTCTCACTCACTCACTCTCTCACTCACTCACTCTCTCACTCTCTCACTCTCTCACTCACTCACTCACTCACTCACTCACTCACTCACTCACTCACTCACTCACACTCACTCACTCACTCACTCACTCACTCACTCACTCACTCACTCACTCACACACACTCACTCACTCACTCACACTCACTCACTCACTCACTCACTCACTCACTCACTCACTCACTCTCTCTCACTCACACACACTCACTCACTCACTCACTCACTCACTCACTCACTCACTCACTCTCACTCACACACACTCGCTCACTCACATATACTGTCATTATGTCACAGCTTCATTATAGCGCACTGCTGTCCTCAAACCCCGCCCACCAGTCGGACACTGGCCTGTGATTGGTCAGCACAGCTCCACCCCCCTCACCTCTGGCCTGAAGTTCAGGCTCTGAGAGAGAGAGAGAGAGAGAGAGAGAGAGAGAGAGAGAGATGACGGGATTGATCGAGGTGTTTCAGCCAGTGTTGTGTGGAGGTCCGAGCTGTTATACAGTAATACTGTATGTCTGGAAGGACCATAACAAACACACACACACATAAATGTATATCTCACACACAGGCAATCTAGGTCATGACGAAACCTCCCTTAGCAAATTAAGTCCTCATATTAATGGGGAAGCGGGTTGTGTGTTGACGTAGTTGAATGGTGTATTGCAGTTGTGTGATTCAGGCACTGTTGTGTTGTGTGGTGATTGCGTGTGTGGCCGTACACCAACTCTTGTTTAATGACCCTTAAATCAGTCAAGAGTTTAATCTGGTCATCTAATCCTTCACTAATGAACAGAAACACACACACACACACACCCCTCTATCTTGCTCGGGTTTGACGTCTTTTCGTAAATCAATCACACAGTCGCCTTTACTGCATCAATGCAAATACATAGTTATATAATATGATAAATATTGCTTTATATTATATTATATAATATAAAACCATATATATAACAATTTTATTTTTATAGTATATTTTTTAATTGATTAGTATGGTTATTAAATTATTAATATTTTGATATGTGTGGCTATAAGGTGGGTTCATGTGGCCCCTAGTGGCCAGAAACTGGTAGTGCATATTCACACTAAATCAACATGAAATGAAATTTGATCCTATTTACCTTTTTAAATAAACGTGTCTTTGGTCTGATAAGCACAATATAATGTATTAATGTTGGATAATATAATAATTAAAGCTATGCTTGAAATGATCATTTAAAAGGAGTGAAGATGCGACAATATTATCAATACAAAAGATTTCAAAAGAGTAATCTTCTCTTCTTCTCTCTCTCTCTCTCTCTGGCCTTCAGTTCTCCCCTCTTCCCGTGACACACCCAGTCCGATAGATCCCGACTCCATCCAGGTTCCGACCGGATACGAGCCGGACCCCGCTGACCTCGCCCTCTCCAGCGTCCCGGGACAGGAGATCTTCGACCCTCGCAAGCGCAAGTTCAGCGCAGAGGAGCTGAAGCCACAGCCCATGATCAAGAAGGCGCGCAAGGTCTTCATTCCTGATGATATGAAGGTAAAAACACTAACATTAAACCACAAATCAGGATCATCACTATTATTATGTCTTTCTCCAAATAGTCATGTGACAAAATATAACATCAAATATAATAATAATTATTATCATTATTGCTATTGTTGCTTGTTGTAGAAATATTAAAAATATTAATTTCTGTTATTTTGTATTTATGTTATTATTAATTGATAAACCCACTTAAACTATTCTGTTATTTTTTACATGTTTAACCCTTGTCCCATTCTTTTATTTTCCTCATTTTAATTTGTTAAATGTACATTTAAAAAAAAAAAAAACATAGTATATTTACATTATTTATTTTCTATATTTCTTTAATAAAAGTAGTTGCTTTACTTTTTGTAAATGCTGTGGCAAATTAATAAATGCTCACAATCATTCTAATAATTAATTATGATTCTTTAATAGATGGGAAAACCTCCAATGTCAGTATTAAACTTTTTTTTTTAATTATTGTTATTTTTTACAACAGTCTGTGAGTTGATACTGTGGCTGATAGGAAAGATGAATCAAATCTATCCATCAGGAATGGAAACATGACCGTAGCCAATCAGAAAGCCAGTTATGAGTCATGTGACTCTCTCTGGTCAAATGTTATTATACAAAAATATCTCAAAGATTGACAAAAAAAAGTCCTAAAAAAGTCCTAAACAGTTTATGTTTGAAATGTATTTCGATTTATTCATTTATTGTTTTTAACCGATGAAAAAAAAAATTCCAAACGGAATTGTGAAAATAATTATGTTTTTCTTTTCTATTTTGTAAGCAATTGTTTTTATTGAGCAGTCAGTTCAATATAATACTATAATACACAACATATTAAAGTGTAACCCACCCACCAGGTAGAATAATTATGTTTTTCTGATTTGTTTGTCTCTCCATCCACGAGCAGGATGACAAATACTGGGCACGGCGTAGAAAGAACAATTTTGCGGCCAAACGGTCCCGGGACGCTCGCCGGCTGAAGGAGAACCAGATCGCGATCCGCGCGGGATTCCTGGAGAAGGAGAACGCGGCGCTGCGACAGGAGGTGGCCGACCTGAGGAAGGAACTCGGCCGCTGTAAGAACGTTCTGGCCAAATACGAGGCGCGACACGGCCCTCTGTGAGCCCCGCCCACCCCCACTCAAGCCCCGCCAACATCCACAAAGCCCCGCCCCTCCAGGAACTTCTGCGTGCCCCTTTAAGAGGCGCCAAATTCTTCTCTAATTTTTCACGTTTCTCTTTTCTTTTCTCTCTCGGTATTTGAGTTTATATGTTTATCATTTGTGTTTCGGTGTCTGTCTTTCTCCTCTCAGATCCTCCTCTCACTTCTCTCTCTTTCCTTTCATTTGTTTGTTCGTCCATTTATTCCTTCATCAACGACGGATCGTTTATTTTGGAAATGATTCTACATGGTTTCTCTGGAACATTTCAAACACGGACTGATAAATGTTTTCCTCGCTTCTCGCCCTCCTGTCTGTCAATCATCCGCTCGGTCCATCCCCCTCTTCCCGGAGGCTCCGCCCACTTCCTGTTGCTCGAGCTTATTTCTGTATATTATTGTATTTTAGTTGAATAGCTGTAATGCACCGACACCTTTCGTTCTGTAAAAGTGTGTGTAATAACACTAGCTAGTGTCAGAACATGATGTTCGTTCTTTGTGTTTTGTCTGTTTTATTTTCATCATTACTTTTTAAACCAACACCAGCGTAGTTTTTTTTTTTTTGCGTCTTTCCTGCATTGTGCATGGAGCAATAAGCCTGAATCTCTTCAGAGGGCAAAACACATGAAATGTAAGCTGTAAAAGTTTCTGCAAAGCCTGTTTCATAGCGCCATCATGTACTTCTCTTAACTTTGCTGTAGTGCAGAAACTTTCCCTCCAAAAATGCTGAATCCATTATTTGTCTCTCTCTCTCTCTCTCTCTCTCTCACTCTCTCTCTCTCTCTCTCTCTCTCTCTCTCTCTCTCTCTCTCTCTCTCTCTCACTCTCTCACTCTCTCTCTCGCTCTCTCTCTCTCTCACTCTCTCTCGCTCTCTCTCTCGCTCTCTAACTCCCTGCACTAATGCGTGTTTCACAATCTGATCTGGTGCAATGTTTCTACCTACACTATAATCTGCCTGATATATTTATGGACTTTTTTTTTATTTGTGAGATTTTTGAGATTTTTTTTTTCCCAAAAAATTTTCAGCTGTTAATTACTACAATTGTTATAGCTGTTCTTATTGTTATGACTGTATAGTACTTTTCCCTTATTGTTTTATTGGATATTTCAGCATGACTATTGTTTCAGAGTTGCGGCTTCAAGCTAAACTGTAAATGGGTCTTTTTTTTCTTTTTTTTTTGAATGGACGTTTATTCTCTCTTATTTTTTATCTTTTTTTTTTTTTTTTTTTACCCAGAGCATGTTTTAGAATTTTTGTTTGTTTTCAAATCAGTACAAACAAATATTTGTAGTGACTTTTCTTTCTTTCTTTTGTAGCTTTTGCGTGTCTGTCGGCTGTATGACTGTAATGAATGTGTTTGAAGAGGCGTTCGATAAGCAGGACGGTGTTGTCTCAAATACTGTGGTTAAAACCCAATCAGTTTGTTTACTGCAGACCAAAAGATACAGCACACAGATTTATTGATAAAACAGAGTTTTAATGTTTATATATATATATATATATATATATATATATATATATATATATATATATATATATATATATATATATATATATAAATATACATATATATGAAAACGATTCTATAAGTTGCTTTTTTTTTTTTTGTACAGTATTTTTCCTATATAATACTGTTTGAATATTTTCAAGGCACAACCAATCCAGAGTAGTACAAGAGAAATATATAATAGCGTATATATCTATCTATTATTCAGAGCTAATTAAAATAGTGTTTTGATATATTATGAAGTATATAACAGGGAGGAAAAGCGAAACCCGCGATTATGTCCTCAATTCTGGGCATTAAAAACCTTCCGCACCCTCGTTTTTTCAGATAGCCTTTAGTATTCTGTCTCAGGGAACGCTAGCAGCCGGACCTCACACCAGAACTCGCAGCAACAATAAAGGTTATATATATGTATATTGTACAGAAAGTACATCAGTAGTTTTTTTCCTAAAGAAGGAAGCTGCAATTCCTCAGTATAACTGTAATGGAGATTCATTACACACAGCATCTGCAGCATTGCTATTGGTTCTTTGAATGGAAGTCTAAAGGCTACGCTTTCTAGTCTATACAATCGAGTCTTTTGCAAAGCAGAGTGTTGATAATGAATGTTTAGTGCGGCAGCTTTTGCTTGGGTTGAATGTTATTAAAGTCTTGTCAATGGAGTAACTGGGTACGTTCGGACTATACTACTATTTCTGCGGTATATAGTGTGTATGTGCACAGTATGTGAAAGTAGAAGTTAATTCTGGAGCGTACCAGGTTTTTGCAAGGCATGTGTCCTGTAGAATTTTTTCTGGTGTGAGATCAGTTCTAATAGATGACGCGGGGTTTAAACCCGAGACGACTGATCTCAGGTCAGGTTTGATTGCTGTTCCTGCTGGTGACTTCATTGTCGACAGTAAAAGTCCCTGTCTGCCCCAGTTTAGGCCAAAATTCAGATGTGCATATAGTTGAGGATCGATTGAGGGCAGAAATGGCACTTTCTTTGTTTCTTTTAATTTCCCTTTATTTTTTCATGTCTGTTTGTTTCTTATTTTGTGTGTGTGGTATAAATGCAGATGTGAGACACATGTATAAAGCCCTGTGTAGACTGTGTCCAAATGTACAAAACTTAAATAAATCCAGGATTAAGCCAAACCGCTTCTTGTGAATAATGCCCCGTGAAAACACCTCCCTGAGGGCAAGAGGAAGGCCCAGCCGAGTTTTCAGCATTTCGCCAATGTGTTCCTCTCCTTGTTAGATATGGGACAAGTATTAGGTCAAATGGTTTTAGTCCTAGACCACCTTGAAAATCCAAATAATCCTGCCTTGATGTGTTATCAGACTTACCATAAATATGGCTGGCCTAGTCGGAAATTAGACAGGAATGAACTCTCAAATCGTGTGAAATTTGGAGATCATTTCTATACCGGAAGTTTAGCTAGTAGGCGGACCATACATTTTAAAAATGGCGGAGGAGAGAATTATGATGACTATCGTCTTATTAGCGAAATTTCGCGGACATAAAAGGTCCGTTGTCTTTTGTCAATAGCGTATGTATACAGCTCACAGAGAAGTCACTTAGCCTACCTACAAAACAAGCGCTTTTTGTTGTCGTGACCAACGTGAACGCGCGTGAAATCTTTTCACCCTCACGTGAATCTCCAGAACAAGCGGATTCCAATGGCGGGATTTCACCGTGAAACGGCAAACCGTGACCGCATGTTTACCCACAACATTTACATTGCTTTCCCTTACCGTCACAGTCATGTTAACACTATAATGTTGGTTAAAAAATAACCCAATCCAACTATGGATTGGTATAGCATAGCACCTTCCCAACTGTGGGTTATTAACACAATGAATTGGGTTAACAGTAGCCTAACCCAACATTTGAGTTTATTTATTTTTTATTTATGACATTATTTTAAAAGATAAAATATATATTGGTTTTCAAATACAGATTGACTATCTGTTTTACACAAGAACATTTTTAAATTACAAACTGAATATTGGGGAGTAGGCTAAATATACAATGTGTAGGCTACATATTAAATTAAAAATGCACTGCGGAACCGTATTTAACCCAACTGCTGGGTAATTACTAATATAACTCAGTGATGTTAAAAAATGACCCAACATTTTTTGGGGAAATAACCCAGCATAGTGACTTTATATGTATAAAACATGTTTATATGGGTTAAAAAACTAACAACCAAACGTTTTTTACTGTATACAGGTTTCGGTCAAATAATGTTTTTTTTTTTTCACTCTGTAAAATACATATGTATCATTTGATATTATATGTCTTTTACAAAAATGGATTGTGTAAATGTATGGTTGTCATCAACGCTATTTTAATAAAAATCTATTTGTTATTGATTAAATACCTTAAATACATTTTGGCTTTAATTTGAATTCCCCCAAAAATAGGCACAATCCTGGTCTCCATGATTCATTTTCTTTCAGACAACAAAGCACTTCAGAGCAGGGCACTTCAGATGTGGGAAGTGGACTCTTAAAAATGAAAAGGTTACAAAAAGGGTGTTTCGTAGCAATGCAATTGAAGAACCTTTCAGTGAATAGTTCTTAAAATAGCCTAACCATGTTTTTTTCTTAGTGTGAAGAACAATTTAATAATCTAAAGAACCATTTTCAACTAAAGAACCTTTTGTGCAG
The DNA here is from genome assembly GCA_022828995.1 of Vimba vimba. Lineage (NCBI taxonomy): Eukaryota > Metazoa > Chordata > Actinopteri > Cypriniformes > Leuciscidae > Vimba > Vimba vimba. Next base: position 19,726,449 of record CM040817.1, on the reverse strand, counting down.
TGGAAAGGTTTGTTCATGAAACCATCAATGCCAATAGAAAACCTGTATCCGATAGCATGTGAAGGCAGCATTAGAAAAGACAAACATACAAACGCATGGCCAACTCAGGCTAGACTGTTTAGCAATAGATTGCACGAGCAGATAATCTATGTATTCATACTTTTTTGGCGTCCATAATCTCATAAGGACAGGGAAGGAGAAGGACACATCAGTGAGATTGTGGGAAACCGGCTGGCACTAAATTCACTACCTCAGTCCTGAAAGGAACCTAGAACCATATTGAACTTGTTTAGTCCAGTGCCTTGAGACGATTCCACACTCATTTTAATGCTTAAATTTCTTGGACCGGATCGGACCTGCACAGAAAGGGCTCCCCACGCTGAAATGCCACCCCTTACTTTACACATTCTCACGGAACGCCGTATTGAGGCAACACCTGAGAGAGATGTCAAAGCTGGAGATGTTTAATCTTGTGTGTCATTGCAATGGAAGCAGAACCCAAACCTCTTGCTCTCTGCTGCCACCTTCTGACCCCTTATCTCTATCTCTGTACATTTAGTGTCCAATAAAGTCTTCAGTTTTCTCTCAACACATGTGCTTTTCTGTCTTTTCATAACTCTTAGTTTGTCTGAATGGGAGGCCTTGAAGCTATTATTTGTTCCATGCTTTAATTAAAACTCAAAAAGGCCTTTATCTACTTGAAAACATCACTGGTAACATAGTGATCAAACTTTTAAAATCATTTTAAAAGATAATTGCGACGTTAACTCACAATTGAGTCACAAAAGAGTTTATATCTCGCAATTCTGACAGATTTTCTTATAATTATTTATTTATATTTTCACTTTTTTTCAAGACTGGCTTTTTTTGTTTTTTTGTAACTCACGCAATTCTGAGATAAAAATTGCGAGATGTAAACTCGGAATTGCGAGGGGGAAAAAGTCCAAATTGCGAGATAAAAAGTCACAATAACCTTTTTTTTTGTTATTCTGTGGTGGAAACAAGCTTCTATAAATTTTGTACCTTTAATATAAGATATAAAAACATATATGGGTGTGGGAGTGAAATTTTCTAGCATTTTCAGAGTGTAATTTCTTTAAAAAAGTATATCCTGCATAAAATATATATTTGAAACCAATCTTGAGCAAAATAATACATTTAAAAGAAAAGACAAGTAAAGTACAGTACAGTACAGTAGAGAACATTTGAAAGTCTTCATCTTGCCATGTGTGAAACTTGGGAATAAGACTTGGATGAAACAAAACACATACACAAGATTTACTGTTACTGCTTTCATTTATTAACACTTTAGAAACGTCTTCATATTGGACACATTTAGTCTTTATAGTAACACCAGCACCAAAACACCAGAATGATGTATGATGAAGACATCAGAAGCTTTAGAAGAGGTTTCATAGTAAGATTTGAGAAAAGGCCAGTGCAGAATCATGTGCCAAAACAGGATGTAGAAAGATTTTACAAAAGTCTGTCCCAGAGTACAAGAGTCAACGACTCTCTCTGCAGTCCGAACACATCTCACAAACACCCGAAATCATAACCATGACATGGTGCGTTCTCGTCATGTCAGAACTACTTCAAGGAGGACAATAATTCACCTCTATTTGCTACTGCCAAAAAAAAAAAAAGAGAGAAATAAATGTGATGTGAGAAGTTCCATAAGATTCCAGATAAAAACAAAACAAAAGGATATTCCATGATATTCTATGGATATTCCAACATGACGTGAACGCACCAGAAGAATAAGCACGCGTTTATCGACCCCAGACAGCAACATAGTGTCGGCCAGATCCGGCCCACATCTGGGCCATGTGAAATCCATGTGTACCGGATGTGGGCCGACACCATGTTGCAGTCTAGTGAAAATATTACAAAACAAAAGCTTTAGCCGTTGAGCAAAACACTTAAATATGCGAGATAGCTGCGATCCAGACCTCCGGGTTTAGCACTTAAAAAACATCTGAGTTTCCACCCAGCGGATCGCAGCGATTCCTGAATCCCAACAGATCAGTGCTTCAACTGAACAGTGACTGCTAAAGAGCGCAGCTGAACGCATTCACAGTGTCAGAAACCAACGAGGCTCCTTGGGATGAAGAACACGATTTCCCATGATCCTCGGAAACTCACTCCAGTCTCTGGATATAGGTAGTGATGTGCATGATGTGCATGATCATCTGTCGATATCTCGATCTCTCGTGTGGTTAATAAGTGAACCTCACCAAATTTGCCAAAAATAGTCATATTTCACAACAAAGATTAAAAAAAAAAAAAAAAAAAAAAAAAAAAATTTGTAAAAGTTTCATGACAATTAAGCACATTATCCCCCAAATTCAATCGACTATAATGCAATAGATTTATATACATTATATTATTTAATTTAAATCTATCAAATTATATATATATATATATATATATAGAGAGAGAGAGAGAGAGAGAGAGAGAGAGAGAGAGAGAGAGAGAGAGAGAGAGAGAGAGAGAGAGAGAGAGAGAGAGAGAGAGAGAGAGAGAGAGAGAGAGAGAGAGAGAGAGAGAGAGAGAAACTATTACAGTAATTTAAATAAAAATAAAGACGACAAAAAGGACGAATGACGACAACCAGGAATTGAAAAAAAATAAAATAAAAAGTGGCAGTTTCGTGACAATTAAGCACGTTTTAAATTCCCCCAAATTCAATTGACTATAATGCAATATATTTATATACATTATATTATTTAATTTAAATCTATCAAATTATATATATATATATATATATATATATATATATATATATATATATATATATATATATATATATATATATATATAAAAAGAAGAAAAAAGACAGTAGTAATGAGATTATAGTAATATGATGTAAAATATCACAATGCAAAAAAACATATTGGTCCTAAAAATAGTATAGGCATCAGTTTCTTATGCATTTTTTTTTCTGATTTTGGGGTGAAATATGACCCGTTTTTGTCAGATTCATCATAACAGACAGTGGATATCGTTCTATCTTCAAAGTCACAACCAGCAGGGATCAAATCGACTCGTCCTCAGTTCCTGTCTCTCCATCAAATCTCCGTTTAAAACTGTGCTGAATCTGAGAAACATCTTTCAGGAGGTTCAGGCGGTGTGATGTCAGTGTGATGACGGAATATCAAACAGAAGTGGTTCTTCCAGTTAGAAAAAGTGCCGCATAGAAAAAAAAAAACTCGGTGCTGCACTTTCAAATCCTGCTGAAAGAGCAGAAACACGGCGAGAGCGTAGAAAACCACCAGCACTTCGTAGAAAACAAACTAGCTGTACGTCTGAAGTAAGTTGAGATGCAAAAATAGATCTGATACAGAAAGTCGCAAGAATAAAGCAAACTAATTCACTACAGATGATATGAATCAACCACTGAGTGTGTGTGTGTGTGTGTGTGTCAGAAATGAATGCATGGAAAAAATCATCACAATTCTTCTGCTTTCAGTGGAATATGTTTACATAATACTGACGAACATGTTGTGCAGCTGTGAGCACTCGATACTGCGACACACACACACGCGCTTCGCTGATCGCAATCGGTTAGAAAACAGTAAACATTGCATGGTCGTACTGGTAAACGATGGTGTTTGGAGCATCGGGACGAGACGATCGTGGTGTTTTGGTGATAAAGCTCACACGTCCCTGATGTCCTCCAGCGTGGGGCTTCGGTACAGGTACTTCCAGATGGCGTAGTAGTGGATGGCGGCTGCCAGCGCCACGAACACGTGCCAGATGGCGTGAGCGAAGGGAATCACGCCGTCGGATTTGAAGAAGACGACGCCCAGGCAGTAGACGAAGCCCCCGAACGCCAGCTCGTACAGCCCGTCCGTGTTACTCTGATCAAAACAAGGACGACACACAGTTATGGACATGGAAATCAAGCTTGGTTTTTACACATTCAAGTGTCCAAATATCCTAGTCGTAGCCCATTATACTTCACCACAGATGGTCAAAAGGTATTTAAAGGGACATTTCACCGCTGGAAAGATGAATGTGTATTTAAATTGGGTCATTTATGTTGTAGAAATGTGAAGTTATTTTAGAAGTTGGAGCCTTCTAGACTGAGAAAAGCCAGAAAATGTATTTTTGGCTCATGTGGATAAAAGACAACAACTCCCAGAATGCACTTGCTTCGTTGCCCTACGGAAGCCTCTCCCAAGCCACGCCTACCGGTTACAGAGGGCAGTGTCGGAAGAAATGATACAGCTAGGCTACTAGCAGAGAATGTCTAATAGGAAGAGAATTGGCACTCTCTGCTTACTTCTGGTTTCTGGACTGGCTGCAGTAACACGTCTCTGTCCATGCGGGGGCGCTCGCAGGCGAATGCAGAATGAATGGAGATCTATGGCGAAAAACCCTCAAAATCCACTTTTCTCAGGATATAATTTTTTGTCTAGTAATTTGAATGTTGTATTCGAAAGGAGATGCAAAGAAATTACACATTGCTGGGTGTTAGATTTTTTAGAGTCACTTATTTGGTTTAAAAAGTCTTTTAAAATGTCAATGACGTCAGAATGCTGACGTCATTAGCAGAATGCTAGCGTGTTATGGGCAACAACAACTCAACCTGTAAGAAATCGAAAAGAAATAAGTACTCGTTCATTCAACTTTCGACCTATAACCCATGTTGAACTTGCAAAACCTACAATAAAATCTGAGATTTCTCAACGGCAATCGGGTGAAAGAGACACATTTAGCCGTCTAGCCCCATAGACTCCCATTCAGTCTGCACTCGCCCGCGATCACCTCCAGTGGAATTCTAATGGAACTGCAACCAAGATCGATACAATGGGGCTAATAGGAAGTGCCAAGGCTCTCCGTAGACGGGCTCTGCTACTAGTCGACTCGAAACTGAAAAGACGGCGTTTTATCGTGAGATCCCCCTATGGGCGGGTTGAAGACATGCGGAACGAGCTCCTCCTACTGGCTGTAGTCTCTCGCCTCTGGACAAAGAAGCCTCCGCTGACGCTAAATGACGATTTTTGCGTCATCGGAGGTTTTTTTCCAGACACACAAAACATAAATCTCTCGTCTCAGGGGGACATGAGGGAGGGAAGCACGATCATTCGAAAATACTACCGGGTTTCTACTGATACAAAGCTTAATGCTGATCGGTGAAGTCTCCCTTCGACTGTAATTAAACTGTTCTGTGGTTCAGAACTTCAGTGGGTTTTCTGAATGAGTTTTTGGTTAAATGCCTGAAATAAGGTGTGGTGAACAGTGACATAATACATTTAGCTCTTAATAAAAGTTTATGTTGTTAATTTCCAAATTCTTAGGCACCAAATAAATCTCCCTGCATGCAAAGCCCCTCGACCACAAGGTGGCGTCAGAGTCCGTGCCGATTAGCGGTCACATCTGTATATTTACATGAACACGGTTCTGCTGCTGTCTATGACTCAAATAACACATGGGCCTAAAGCAAAGGTTGTGTTATAGTTCACCAGGGTTTGAATTACTCACATCACACACACTAGCGGAAAAAACACGCTTGCTTCTTAATCTAGTTGTCTAATAACCTGGCATTGTAGATTACGAATATTGCTGGATCTTTTGTTCCTCTTTTGTAAGTTGCTCTGGATAAATGTAAATGTAAACATGTAATATTTACTATACAGAACAGCTGTACACAAGTCTTTATTGTACTGTATAATGTACACTGTACACAGGTGCTGTGTTTATACTTTATGCGAAAGAGACACACAACCGGTCAAACCATGGATGGATTGTTATATCAGTTATTAAGAAAATTAAGTGTATATTAGGACTTTTTTGTTGGACTGTTTACATGACAATTAAGCATTTCATGATCTCATTATGTAATGTAAAACAATAAGAAGTAAAAACAACAAATAATTCTAAACAGTAAAGTATATATTAATATCAGAGTGTAGCTCCGTTCATTTATTCTGATTGAATTATAAAAAATATTTGTAATGTTTTCAAAAAAATTATATTACAGCAAGTAATACAGTAAAACATTTAGGCCTATAATCTGTTCTGCTTCCGCTGCAGTGATTCCTCCTACACACTCTTTAAGTCGTCAGGTTAATTAAAGGTCTGATAATTAGTACTTAGCCTTTACAAGCACATGTAGAACTCAGATCGGCTGCGTCTGAAATCACACACTTCTCTACTATATAGTAGGCGAAAAACAGTGTGTGACAAAAGTAGTGTGTCTGAATTCTCAGTTCTCATAAGAGTCTGCAAAAATTCACTGGATGACCCACTACTTCTGAAGTGCGCATACGATGGACACTTTACTATCCCATGATGCCAAGGGAGAGGATTCGCTGGAAGGTCACATGATCATGACAACATGGCGATTGTAGTACGTCCAGATTAAATTCATACTATACAGAATGTGCTTTTTTTTAAAGTGGTCGTGAAGTAATTTCCTAAGCGATTTCGGACGCAGCCATTATCCTAATGGAAATGAACAGGAAATGATGTCACACGCTCACCATTGATGTCACCACCAGCGCAGGAAAGAAGCCCATGGTCAAGTAAAACGCCAACTCCACTAACTTATACCTGTGCAAAACACACAGACTTTATCATCAGACACGCATTCAAGAACATGAACAAATAATAAAAACACATGAGAACATCAAACATCTCTCTATTGTTAATTGCTTTAATTGTCTAGTTTGTGCATGTTACATTATCAATCTTGTCACGCTTAATACACCTTATTTATTTATTTAAAAAAATATTTAGGCCTATATTTAACTAAGTATACATAAGCTTATATAAGCTTATTATCACATGGGTTAATGAGCTGATGAGTTGAATCAGGTGTGTTTGATTAGGGAGACAAAGAAAACGTGCAGTGTTGGTGGTCCTCCAGGACAGGTTTGAGAACCACTGCCCTAGGCCATAATGAAGATAATGAAGTCGAACGTACTTTTCGTGGTAGTTAAACACATAGATGGTTCCAGCGGCCGCCATCAACCAAACAAACCAGCGCATGTGAGCAGCGAGCGGCCCGAGCTCACGCAGATTCAGCCTGCAGGAACACACACACACACACACATACATTAGTGCTGCGCTCATCTCACACAGGAATATGTGTAACCCCACACACACACAAAGAACTAAAATAAAATATGAATATAAACCTGGTCTTTTTTAAATGTAGCTGAGTGATCTAAAATATGATATCAGTAAATATGCATAAACAAAATCGTACCATGGTGTGTAAGAGGCAGCGATGAAGAAGTAAATGACGACTCGATCACACATGTGGAAGCAGTGCTCCATGCTCCTGAAAGAGAAAACACACAGGAAACTAAAGTACAGTCATAGAGTTTGTGTCCCGTAACAAAGACTTCAGGAAAAGCAAACTTAGAAGAATGCAAACTTTAAAAGTCAATGGTTTGCAATGTCACGGGATCTGAGTTGCACAACTACAGGTTGAGATGTTACTCTTGTACTCCATTTACACATTTAAGGCGTTCGCTCCTGCATTTAAATGACTCCCAAAACTCAGCAGTGATTCTGTGGTGAGCGTCAGCGTGACGTTAACCGGCAGACAAACCTCATGTGGCTCTTTTTCCAGGAGATGATGTGAAAGACGGTGGAGACGAGGAAGAGTGCGATCAGACCCATGCCGTAGACCCAGGCCGTGATCCGCTCCCAGCGGTCGTCTGACAGCCGGTGTAACAGGGCCATTCCCACGAACGCTGGCACGATCAGGAACTGCAGGGGGTTGAAGATCAACAACAGCATTTAACTCTTTCCCTGCCAGCGTTCTTTAAAAAAAGAAGTTGCCAACGTCAGCATTTCTGAGCATTTTGACAACTTTCAAGAGCCACAGAATATTTTGTTGTGAGAAAATCTGAACATGCAATATATCAAAAGAAAAACTAAACTAACACATTTTATTCTAGCTTTATGCATTATTTTATCAACACTTGAATGTGGGTAGGTTTAATAAAAAATAAAACGGCAACATTTTTAACAAAAAGCTGAGAAAAATCAGGTTTGTGTCAAAAACTACATCTGGATGGTCTTAATACATATATACATACACACATATATACATATACCTCATTAGCGGCTGCTATTCGTAATATAATGTGGTTCAAATAACATCATATTTTGACTTTCTATTTATTAAACCAATCTTCTTCGTTGTATTAACTCAAATTTTTTTATTTTCAAATGAACTTAAAATTGAAGGCAACCAGGTAACTTACTTTAAGTTAAGCCAACAATATTTTTTTACAGTGTACACTGTAAAAATGATATGATCAATAAGTTATGACAACATACATTTTTACATTGCTTTAACTCATCGAAATAAGTCAATTTACAAAGTTATACAAGATTCAACTCATTTTTTAAAAAGTCAGTTTAATGTATTTTAAGTTGGATTGACTTAAATATCCAAGGTGATTGTACTTAATGCATGGCAGAAACTTTTTTTTTTATAGTGTACGGTATAACAGTGAAAACACAGAAAGCCGGAAAATTCTGTCAATGGCAGGGAACCGCTGTGTCATAAATGATGGAAAATTTGTTTCTTTTGATCGGGTTGGACCGGAGAAAAAGCCATTGGGTGTTTTTTCTTTTTTTAAAACTGGCGGTTTAGTCGTGCTATTTTATTGGTTCAGTTTAAGACCTGTCAATCAACTTGCCGTCTTTGATGTTGGTGAGACGTGACGACTCATGAGCGAGGGGGTTTTAGTGTGATAAAGGACCAGACTTTGAACCTGTAGCTTTATATTCAAGCGATCGCAATGCCAGAGTGGCCTAAACATAAGTTGCACGATAAAGAGTGGGAAACTCTCAAAATGTGAACTACACCTGACGTGAGAGAGGACACGAAATCAGAAATCAGAGCACAACTGAATGAAACTGAATACGGGACTACACTACTCCTGTCCAGCATCAGGATATATTTTAAAGCGTCCAGAGACTAATACACTCGTCCTTGACAGCTGCTGCTGGACATGATCAGTTTTTACTGTGCAGAGTTCTGCATTGTTTCATGTACTTAAGGAAAGATGTACTGTAGTTTTGTCCGAAGTCAAAGTGCAACACAAAGGCACGAGCATTATTGCTGTTAATTTTTTTGCTGTCGGATTATCGTACAGGAGGTCTGTGCATCAATGAATGACACGTTTTTGGATATCATGGTGTGTGCATAAACGTGTGTGAAATGCCTGCTAATGAAATCACTTTTTGTTCTTAAATTGGCTCATTCTTACTGTTGACATTGAGAATGATGCATGTGTTTTTCCGAGAGTTAAAGTCATCGGTTAATGAGTTTTTCTTGGAGTGGGCGGGTTTTGGTGAGCTTTTGAGCTGTTACTGTGGCAGAAATAGCAGAGTGTTTTTATATTATTCATCTCAGAGTTCGTACAACCTTTTGAGAGTTAAATTCAAAGTTTTTTTTTAGCACTTTAAAGTTCTTAATATTATCCCATTTAAATGTTCTTTTTAATGTGATGACCAAAAATAATGTCAAATGTGCATTTCCAAGAATTAAATGTAATATTATTAGTTACTGCATTTTTAATGCAAAACAATAGTAGTTTTATGATTGAATTACCTTGATGATTAAAAATCCCCCCACCCCACCAAATCAAGTGCTGGTGCCACCATCTGAACTTAGGGTGTGTTCACACTTGTAGTTTAGTTCGCTTGGTTCGGATCAAAAAATATAAATTAGTCGTGGTCCGCTTAGTGTTCACATTAGCATTTTTAACACCGGACCTAAAGGCATAGGGATATGTTCACAACCTGATTGGTCGGCTTTATTACGTCTATTTCCCGGCAGAACTTACCAAACATCTAAAGCAATGCTGTGTTCTGGGATAAATGCACTCGTTGTTTGTGCGTAGCTGATGGTATTTTGACCAGCTGAGAACTCGTGAAGAGCTTATAAATGCTTATAAATGCTTATAAATGAGTCAAAACAGCGTCAGGAATCCCTCCGTCACACAAACCAAGATCTGCTGCGAGGAGACGCGATTCTGGTCCTGTACTGAACTGTGATGGGCAACATCACGACTATGAGAAAAAACAGGTATGCTTGAGCTTTCTGTCCTGTTTAGGGTCACATCTTGTGAAATCATGTCCTGTTCGTGGTTCGTTTACATGACTTTGGTATGTGTTGCGTTCATATTTCACCAGAGTTTGTTTGGAAATGGACTGAGACCCATCTTTTCAGCGTCTCGGTCCGCTTGTTTGGTGGCACCAGTGTTCAGATGTCAGCGTTTACACTTATTCAAATGAACCGCACTAACAGAGCAATCAAACCAGAGTTCGCTTTAATCCAACCAAACCTGTCGAGTGTGAACACACTGTTAGTGGCACCGGCACTCCTGCTCTTAAGTGTTAGTCTGGAGCCCTGAATGACATCTTCATTATTCAAAATGAACGCATGGGTGAATTTATTTACTTGTGTTAGTTAAAGAATGAATGTCGGTTACCGCATGGGTGTAGCAGTTGGCCGCGTGCTCGTAACATGTGGGCTGGTATCGGCAGTTTGCAGCCGCCCGGGTGTTCATAAACCTGAAACACAACAAACCGTTGCCTTTATTTTACACAATGAATGGAGCGGAAAAAACACACTGCTTACTTCTGATGTAAGTTTGGACCGGTGTTATTATCAGGAACTATAACTCATAACTTATGTTCATTTAAATAAAATGAATGTTAACCAAATAAAATATATAAAAAACTTTGTTATACTTTAACAACAAAAAAAAATAGCTAAGTGATTTGAATATGATGGCAATAAAGATGTATAACAGACTGCTTCCATCTATACGTTTGGACCGGTGTTATTATCTTAAACTAAAACAAAGTCAAAGTACTAAAATCACTAAAACTGAAAATAAAAAATAATAAAATTAAAATAGACATATTTAAAAAACAAAACAAATACAAACTGACAAAATACACAACAAAATTACTAACTAAATTTTACTCAAATATAATAATAATAATAATAATAATAATAATTCAGGGGGAAAAATAAATACTAGATTAATGATACTAAAATAGCACTGGATAGGACACACCAGTATGAAATTTTTTTCCGGATGGACACAAATGGAAGAATGGGAATTTTTTTGTAGTGAGTGACCAAGGATGTTAAACTTTTTGTCAAAAAAAAAAAAGATTCCTTTAAATAAAAAATTTAAGATAACAAATTAAACTTAAATAATGAAATGCTTGTAAAGAGGGAAGAAAAACTCTTTTATACTTCTGTATCCGTCTAAGAAATATAGAAATAATGCACAGACACACCAGCCTGTGACTCTTTCTGCCAGATCGTTCTCTACCGTGTACCGTTGATGTGTAACCTGCAGAGTGTCTTATACAGATGTGTTGTTTTTGTCAGGCCTGTTTGTTTAAATGCTTAACTCCTCAACGGATGCAGCAATGATGTCAAACATGGTGGCGTCTGATGCAGTGGTGCGTGCTCATTACACACACACACACACACACACACACACACACACACACACACACACACACACACACACACACACATATCCGTATCCATACTGCATTCCCCTCCATCCCTACACCCATGCGGATGAATCCTGACACTGCTGATGTTTGGAGAGGGGATATCACACCATGAACTGAGATAAACCCACCAGCACAAGTGAGTCAAGGAGTCAGTATTGAGTCAATAAATAGACATGATGCACTGATATCTGTGCAAAATCTGATCTCTGAACGGAGGGAGCGAAGTCAATAAACCTCTTTCCTGGCAGGATCAGTCACAGGACAGGCTTTTAGATCAATGCATGTTCTGATCCATAAACATGATGCATCTACAAAAGAATAACAAATCTATTTAAAAGAGATCAGAACATGCAATGAAACAAAAGCATGAACAGAAATGACACAATCTGATCATCTCTGTGAAGCTGCTTGAAAATAATCTGTAGTGTATAAAGCACTATAGAAATACAAGTGACTTGACTTGGTCTGATCTCTGATTAGAGACTATATAGTCAACAAAATCTGTAATGCATACATGATCAGACCACAAGATGAGCTGTAAATGTGCATGATCTGATCTCTGCATTAAATAAATAAAGTCTGATCTCTGAATAGGGAATGCATGGTATAGAATCAATAAAAGCACATGCTCTGCCATCTATGCATGATCTGAATACATCCATAAAAGCATCATGTCAGGATGAGCCTGTATGTCTGATCTCAACACAGCACAAATGCATGAAGATGCACGACATATTCAGATTTCTGAACAAACAGACAATTAATTAGCAATAAACAAACAGACAACCATAACAGACAGATCAGACAATGTGTTGTAATAGTAATAGGACCCGTTAGCTGTCTGGCTAGCCTCCATACTCACCTCTGGAGACTATTCACCCTCTTCATCTCGCGAATACACAAATCAAAAACAGAGCTGTGATCAGTCAATGAATCGGGTTATGAAAATGAATCAGATGTCCGAGGCCTGCGGCAAAATCCCCATTCACAAAACAATCAATCCCAGACCGAAACAAAACACGTCCGTGCCACCATAACGGCTCAAACACACCCTAAATCATCTATAAGAGACCGTCTGTCACATCATTCCATCTTGAGTCGGGTCCCTCTCTCTCTCTCTCTCTCTCTCTTTCTCTGCCTTTCTCCCTCTTTCTGTGACTATCAAAAGCCGGAGACGGAGTTGTGCATTTTAACCATTTTTTTTTGTTTCGGCAGACATGATTGACGGGGACTTTAGCCAATGGGAGCGCGGATGGAGTGAGGCGGTTGATGAGTTCGACCAATCATCGGCGGGAATGATAGCGCATTGTTTGACGCAACAAAGGAGGGCGGGGCGTATGGTGGCGAGCGAGAGTTGCCATACCTGTTTGAATCATGATGACCTGTGTTCAAAAGTGACATTGAATAGAAACATGACGATTCTCTTTTGTCATTCAGTTGTAATTTAAAACGATAATTATTAAGTGCAACTGTAAACATAATGTGGTGAGCAGCAAAAACATGTTTTCCTTATTTCTGTGACAAATGTCATCTACCATTTTTTCTTTTCTTTTTCTCTGTATGGCCACATGTTCATGTTCCTTGTTCTGTATATTATCACTTTTTGTACTGAATTACAATTATGCAATAAAACGTGCTCTACCATGTTTTTGGACATGCAAGCCCCTTCTTTAAAGTCCCCCGGATAGTCAATAATTGTATCCCTTAAAATTAATTTTTGATCACCAAAATGACAGCCTATTTAAAAAAAATTTCCTTGAAAAAAATCATGCCTTAAAGGGATAGTTCACTTTGAAATTAATTTTTTATATGTTTTAGCTTACCTCAAGGGCATCCACGATGTAGGTGTCTTTGTTTCCGCAGTAGTTTCAATTTTGATATTTTTAGGTCAAACCGTTCAAATGAAACAATTCCCCATCATAAGTACACATTGATGGCCTAAGACACGAAACGAGCGGTTTGTGTGAGAAAACGAACAGTATTTATATCGTTGTTATCTCTTGAAAACAGCACACGTCCAAATGATCTGACAGCGCGGGCGGGTATAGATATATACACTAGATGTCGCTTGGCTACGGTTTCGTTCCAATGAACTGCAGTAGCCAAGGTGACATCTATGTATATATATATACCCGCCCGCGCCGTCAGATCATTTGGACGTGTGCTGTTTTCAAGAGATAACAACGATATAAATACTGTTCGTTTTCTCACACAAACCGCTCGTTTCGTGTCTTAGGCCATCAATGTGTACTTATGATGGGGAATTGTTTCATTTGGACGATGGGGAATTGTTTTAATTTGGACTCTGTGCTTGTGTTTTGAGACAGTGACCATCGACCTGCATTATATGACTGACAGACAAGAACGGTTTGACCTAAAAATATCAAAATTGAAACTACTGCGGAAACAAAGACACCTACATCTTGGATGCCCTTGAGGTAAGCTAAAACATATCAAAAATTAATTTCAAAGTGAACTATCCCTTTAAAATATCTTGAATGTAACTCTACACCCTTGCCTCATTTAGTATACGCGGTTCTATGAATATGCAAATGAGCCCCGCCTACACTCACTCACAGCAGCTCAGAGATCCACTCGTTGATGATCACACATTGATCTGATTGGTTACAAGGTAGTTTGTGACGTCAGAAACACCAGCGATTTCAAACTGTGTTTTTGAGACTGTCTTTGGTTCACTGCAGTTTTAAGGAGAAAATACTCAGCAATGGTGTCGACTTATGAATTTGCATATTAAAAACACCACATAGACATTTACAACATTGAAAGCTTGATTTTCATCACAGGGGGACTTTAAAATACTGAGTAGTATAAATAAGTAGACTAAATACCATGGTATGCATGTAATGTGTAATCAAATTACCATTTTAGTAGACAAAAGGCCCACTTCAGTTCAGTTCTACTTCTAAAGTAAGTGGTGTTACCACATACTTGAAAACCACGGTAGCATCTTCCTTATTAAAAGCGTAAGCCTGATATTTTATTAATGATATTTCATTAAAAACACATGATCAAAATGCCATTCCATGTTTTTCTCTCGGTTTGATTACATTGTGTGTTTGTATTAAAATAAAGGTTATATATCGGCATCTCTGTTTCCTTGAAGAACTTTTAACATCCATGAAAACGTTTCAATGCACAAAAGATTCTTTATAGTGGAAAAAAAAAAGGTTAAAAGGTTATTTTAAGGACTGTTCACTGAAAGATTATTTGTGGAACCAAAAATGGTTCTTCTATTCTATATTTCTGTGAAAACCCCCTTTGGTAACCTTTATTTTTAAGAGTGAAGTTGTGCAATTGTGCACTTATGCACTTGTGCTCCTGTTTTGTAGCTGAATTTCCCCTTGGGGGTGAACCAGTCCATTTTGTTCATGAACACACACGCATAAAATGCATCCCTACCTGCATGTTGCAACTAATGCTGAAGGCGAACTTGCACAATATCAATGTGAAACAGTGTGTTTGGGTGAAGAGCAGCCGTGGCTAAGAGATTCTGTGACCAGAAGCAACATTACATAAACCAGCAGCAACGGCATTAGATGTCACTGAACATTTATGTAAGGCTGTTAACTGAATTAAAAAGAAGTCAGAGTCATGCTATTCGTGTTTTCCAGGAAAAAAAACATCTAAACATACTTCATGCTCAACAAGGTTGCATTTATTTAATCAAAAACTCTTGATCATGTGACACGGAAGACTTGAGTAGTGATGCTGAATATTCAGCTTTGATCTCAGGAATGAATTACAGTTTATTCTGATAGAAAACAGCTGTTTTAAATTGTAGCACATATTACTGTTTTGACTGTATTTTTGACACTGGATACAGACAGGATTTATCTGTCTGACTGCAGGTCTCATTGTCTCAGACTCTAAATGTTTGTTAGGTCATCGGATTATGCACAGAGCTCATAATGGGATGATAGCGAGACTAAAAGCTGCCTGTATTTCAGCATGTTACAAAAAAAAGTGGAACAGTCATGGTATTAGATGACATTTTGATATTAATTTGATGTATTAAACAGCACCCCGAAAGACCTGTGATTTTTATTTGCAGTGTAAGAAGTTTAAACTGCACCAAACCACTAGTAAATGTGAGAGAATGCATTTAGACAATGTGTGCTTTAAAAGGTTAGTTCACCCAAAAATGAAAATTCTGTCAGTAATTACTCACCCTCATGTTGTTCCAACCCCGTAAGACCTTTGTTCATCTTCGGAACACAAATTAAGATATTTTTAATGAAATCTGAGTGCTGTCTCACTCCTCCATAGGCTGCTAGGTAATTGATATCTGCTATCCCAGAAAAGTTAGTAAAGACATCGTTACAATAGTCCAAGAGACTACAGTGGCTCAACCTTAAGTTTATCAAGCGACGAGAATACTTTTTTGACTTTGACTTCCATGTCATTCTCCTAAGCTGTTGACGTAGTGTAAACCCGTTCTGGGTTGTAGGTCAGAACGTAGGCTCACTATTGGCCGACGCTGGTCATGTGTGTGATGCTGGCCAATAGTGAGCCTACGTTCTGGCGTACAATCCCGAAGCGCTGCGCTGTTACACTACGTGAACTCACTCAGAGGCCCACACAGAAGAAAATTAATAGTTGAATAAAGTCGAATAATAGGAATAAAAGTTGTTGTTTTTTGCGCATGTATTATGTATTCCCATCGCTTGATAAACTTAAGGTTCAGCCACTGTAATCACTTGGACTATTGTAACGATGTCTTTACTAACTTTTCTGGGCCGGCAGATATCGATTACCTAGCAGCCTATGGAGGAGTGAGACAGCTCTCTTAATTTGTGTTCCGAAAATGAACGAAAGTCTTACGGGGTTGGAACAACATGAGGGAGAGTAATTACTGACAGAATTTTCATTTTTGGGTGAACTACCCCTTTAATCTCTGAAGATAAATCCCTACTTCTTCAGATGAACTTCTTCTGTAACATATACAAAGAAACATGACAGAGGCCTTTATAACCACATGCGTTCATGGAAATTGCAATCATTTGAAGCCTTTGCACCGGCTCTTAATGCTATAGAAACAGTCCAGTTCAGCTGGTAGAGGAAGTAGAGACGGCTAAATTAACCGGGGGATTTACACTAAGACACTAACAGGAAGGCTGATCCTTCTCTTCCTCCTTATAATCTTTCATGACGTATTTCTCTACAATCAAATCTTCTGATCCTATCTGTTAACATTAATGTATGCCGTACAGCGTGATGTGGTGCTCAACAGACAACTCTATTTGGATCTGCAAATGGAATGTTTTAAAAAAAACATTCTAGACCACACTTAAAAAAAATGCATCAGCGATAGAACATCAATTTCAAATGTTCACTATGGAACTCGGAACTCTACATCGGAATACTGATTGGAACACACCCGAAAACACGTTTCTGAATTATGTCATTTACTTTTATCATAATATCTTATAGTGGATATTAGATATCCATTTGAGGTTGATGACAAGTTTTGGATGTTTTCATCTGCCAGAAACCGCATATTCCTGCCAATCGATATTAAGGTCAGCTAGATTTATCACACCTCACCTTTTCAGTTTATCTACAGACCAACATTCAAGTTAATTTGATTAGTGTTTGGCACTGATTAGTTGATTAGTGGTTTTGTTTCTCCTTTCACAATCACAAGTAACCTGTAATGCCTAATGGATCTTTTGGTGGCTTGGCTTGGTCTGATGTTGGTCCAGAAGGATTTAAGGTCGTCTAGATCCTTAGAAAAAGAGAAATGTCAGTACCACGGTTGTACACACAATGTGGATTAGCCAAGTAGGACGTGCTCCTGGATTAACATAATTTGTTGGCCTGTTTTTTAATTAATTAACTCATTAGATCCCTCATTTAGGGTACGATTACACAACAACGATATGCTTAAAAATGGAGAAGTTTTTCCTTTTCCGCGTACAGGCGACACCATTGTCAAAACGATCCCCATTTACACGGATCCGCGAAAACGACTAAAAATGCTGTATTCTGCTGCCAGGCCATTAGATGGCGATGAAACACTATAAACTGAACACATAATACGCTAAAACGTTTTTTTAAAAGTGCACTTTGAAAACTGTTTTCAAAAGTTTGCGTTTTCAGGCACCCAACTACACCGTTGTCGTGTAAACGAACGGACAAAGTTTTACGTTTTTAGTTGAAAACGGTGTTGTGTAAACAGCCGCTAAGTCTGGTTATAGCCTGTGTTTTCAAGTTCTTTGTCCGATCTCGTCTTTTTAGCAGTTGTGTTTTCTACATTTATCTCCTGATTTTCCTTGTGGATCTAAAAAGAGTATCTGTTTGATTCTTTATCGTTGTCCGCTCATTACAACCACCATTAAGTGACAATTGTATGATCACCATATTTACTGTAGCCTGTACCATAGTATTTACAATTCAAAGAAAAAAAAAACATAAGTAAAGCTGAGGTGAACTGTGTGAACATCTCATATATATATGAAATTACACCTTAGTATGTATATATGTATATATATATATTAGTGTTCACAGCTCACCTCAGCTTTACTTATGTTTTTTTTTTATATATATATATATATATATATATATATATATATATATATATATATATATATATATATATATATATATATGCATATGCTGTCAGGTCTTCTAAAAGAAATATCTAGTCTAGATAAATAGATCTAGGTCACTAAACGAAAAACATTCTTCACCTTGTCTCCTGAAGGTCCGGAGGGACTCTATGAAATTACACCCAGATAGTTCTTGTGCAGAGCGTGTTGCCTTTAGGAAAAGACCTCTCATTACTCTTTCATAGACTGTAAGAGTATAGGAACCACAGTGACATAACAAAATGGGCCACCTGAGAGGAGAAAGCTGAAATAATATCCCAGTAGAAACGCGCTGCCAGACCGAACACATTGCTGAGCTCCCACAATCCTCTTTGTCTATCCCAGATGCATTTATCCTTGTCAAGATGCCAGTTATGTTTTTCTTTTGCATTTAAGTCCCCCTGTGTTTAAAATCCAGCTTTTAATGTTGTTTATATGTCTATGTGTTGTTTTTAATATGCTTTAATAGTTTTCTCCCTAAAGCTCAACGGTTAATCAAAGACGTTCTCAAAAACACGGTTTGAAATCGCTGGTGTTTCTGACGTCACAAACTACCTTGTAACCAATCAGATCAACGTGTGATCATCAACGAGTGGATCTCTGAGCTGCTGTGAGTGAGTGGAGGCGGGGCTCATTTGCATAGTCATAGAACCGCGTATACTAAATAAGGCAAGGGTGTGGAGTTACATTCAAGATATTTTAAGGTATGAAGAATTTTTTTTGTAATTTTGGTTATTAACAATGAGTTTTAAGGGATAAAATTATTGACTACATGCAGGGGAACATCAAGCAAAAATCTAATGCTAATGCTAAAAAAGTCAGTTTGTTTTAATGATGGAACTGAAACCAAAAGTACATGTGTCTACTTTTGAATAAGTGCTCTTCATACGCATTTTACTGTGACACAGCACTATCTTCTGTTATCTTTACGTTAAATATTTACTCTGTGCTACGAGTCACTCAACCTTTGAAACGATGGTGTGACACGATAAACTTCTTCCACAGATATTATTGAGTCAAATTATCATATCTAATCACCACCGTGAAAGTGAGCTGTCAAATCCTTTTTATGATGCTTTATTTGTATAAATTATGCATTATTCGCTGGAAGAAAGTAATGAGTGTACAATACAAATGTGCAAACTGAACAAATTCAGCGCAGGAACTTTAAATGGCTTTCTGGCCACTGCAGTTCACAAGTTTCTGTCTGTCTATAGTCTTAATGGTAGCCATAGTATGCACAAAAATATACTGTTCTCGCTCTGAGAAACTGAAGTGTAAAAATAGCCTAAGTAAGAAGTAGCATGACGTAGAGCTTAGCGGCTAATGGGCTCAAAACAGCTCTATGCAAGCGATTCAAACCCTCACAAACAAAAACACTGATGCATTTTATGTAAAATCAGTTTATCCTCTAAACAACTTCAGCTTATGGGTAATATAATTCACAAGCCAATGAGATTAATGCGTGTAACCCGTCAACTCAGAAAAGATGCAGTATGTTGTCATAGACAATTGTTTTTAAACCAATCACCGGCACCGTGGAAACTTCCCGGAAGCTCCTGAGCTCCATTTGCCTGATTCATGGATCAAACAGGGTCCAGAAAAAGACTCCAAGGAAAATCTGTGTTGCTCAGGAGTTACTCTTCTACAGCTCTGGAGAATTAATGCCGTTGCCAGTTATGTCACATTTAAGTATCAGCTCTACACGTCTCAGATGTTTCTACAAGAACAGTCAATACACTGTAAAAAAAAAAAAAAAAAAAAAGCTGTGGTTGCCAGTATAACCTTGTAAATATACAGTAAAATTTTTAATTTTACTATTTAAAACTCTAATATATTTGTGGCCTAATGGTTAGAGAGTCAGATTAGTAACCCAAAGGTTGAAGGTTTGATTCTCAGTACCGGTGGGGAAGTGAAGGAACAGCGCTCACTTTCAATACTCATGATTATTGGCATCGATGGTTTTTAACATCCATAGAATCTTTCAGTTCCACAAAAGGTTCTTTATAGTGAAAAAAGGTTCTTTAAATTATTAAAATGTTCTTCATACTAAGAAAAAAAGTTATTTTAAGAACTGATCACTGAAAGGTTATTTGGGGAACCAAAAATGTTTCTTCAATGGAAAATTCCCTTTTGGAACCATTATTTTTAGATTGTTAGACTTTTTTTCCAGAGAACCACAACAAATCACCATTTGTTCTCCATTTTAATTCTGTCCAGGAGAAACAACTGAGCCATTAAAGTGCCATTTGTCATGAAAACAAATAAAAAATAAATAAATAAAAATAAAACATCATGGTAACACACGACACTAAAATAATGCTAAACATTAATTTAAGTTGTAACACCCTAATTGATAACAAAAGAAATATAATAAGAAACTTCATCAATAACATATGTGAAGTGTCACACAGGGAATTCTGGTAATGACAGAGGCTTTTCACAGTAAATTATAAGATGATTTGTTAATTTTTACTTCCAAAAATTGTACATTTAATAGTATTTTGCTGTAAAATTACATGACATATAAGATTAGATCTATTTTTCCCCTGTATATAATAAGATCACTTACTGTTAACCAATTAAAAGATTTTTACTGTAGCATTTTTACAGTAAAAATTACGGTAAAAATCGTGTTAATTAGTTAATATTGTTTAAAAAAAACTGCAATAGATCTACCAGGACAGTTTAAACAATGTTACAGTAATATACTGTTAAATGTTCAGACTTTGAAAGATTTACAGTAAAAACTCTAATCTGATATTCCTACAATTGCCTGTGTGAGACTTTATGTATGATTATGTTTAAACAATCATGTTTCTTGATAGTTTTGTTATGAAGTATGTATATTTGGGTTTTGTGTTGTTTAATTAATGTTTACTGCATTATTCCAGTGTCATGTGTGTTACCATGATGGTGTTTGGTATTTGTGTGCATGGCACTGTGTGCAATCTGTATTTTAATTTTACAGCTTTTTTTTTTTTTTTACAGGTTTTTTTTTATAGTAAATTTAAGTTCAGCCCCGTAAAACCTAAAATGTTGCTACCATATTTTTTGCAATAAAGTTCTGGCAACCACATCTGCCGTTTTTCACGTAAAATTCACAGATTTTTTTTTTTTTTACTGTGTATAAATTTAATGTTCATTCATCAAATCATTCAATCTTGGAAGAATCGCTTGAGTTTACACTGAGACTTAATTGCAAACTGTTGAGACATGACTGAGTCCTGTTCTGAAAAATAAAGGTTCTTTATTGGAATCGATGGTTCCATGAAGAACCTTTAACATCCATAGAATCTTTCCATTCCACAAAAGGTTCTTTATGGTGGAAAAATGTTATTTGAATTATTAAAATGTTCTTCATACTAAGAAAAAAAGCTATTTTAAGAACTGATCACTGAAAGGTTCTTTGGGGAACCAAAAATGTTTCTTCAATGGAAAACCCTTTGGAACCATTATTTTTAGACCTTTTTTCAAGAGAACCACAACAAATCACCATTCGTTCTCCATTAAAATTCTAAGAAACAACTAAGCCATTAAAGTGCCATTTGTGTTTTTTTTTGTTTTTTTTTACTCACCGTTTCTTCAGATAATCCAATCCGGACATGATTCAATCTCGGCACAGAAGTTCTGAATTGTTTAAAAAAAGACGCTTTACACAAAACATCAAACGAGAGATACAGTCCTTGCATAGTTATGTACAGTAGATAAAAAAAAGATAATGTGCTGTTATAAATTGAGCTGTTATCAGTCCGTCTCAGACCAAAGTACTCTTTTTCTCGGTGGCCGGCGGTTCGTAGGTGGTCACCATCTTGTTCTGGTCCCACCGGGCGTTGGCGGGCGAGCTCTGCATGACCATCAGCCGGATGGGAGCGGCGTTGGCGTTGGGCACGGGGTCGGGCGCGTACTCCTTGGTGGGGTCTTTGCCCTGGCAGTCGTAGAGGATGCAGGAGATGAGGAAGACGAGGAGGAGGATGACATAGCTGGCGATCAGTATGATGAGGTTGAGGGTGACCGGGTCGATCTCCACATCGTCTGCGATGAACCTCATGGTGACGGTGGTGGAGGACTGAGAACCTGAAGGACTGAGTCGGACCCTGAGCGCTGTCTCAGGACATACAGACCTGAGAGGGATTAGTTCACACAAATCCCTCTCTCATTCAGCCTGTCTATCTCTCTCGCACTCACACACACACACACACACACACACACACACACACACACTCAAACACATGTTGTGTTTTCATGCTTTATGGGGACTTTCCATAGACAATGATTTTATATTGTAAAAACTGTGTATCTATCCTCTATCCCTAAACACACACACACTCTCTCTCTCTCTTTCACTCACTCACACACACACACACACACACACTGTCTGTCTCTCAGTTTCAGTCTAATGTGCTTTATTGGCATGACTAATAATTGTACATCTGTATCGCCGGAGCATTTACGGCTTATAGCCTCTGTCTGTCAATCACTCAGTTTTAATGCATTTTGTTGGCATCACAAACACATTTGTACTGCCAAAGCATTTGCAGATGAGTTTCCAAGGGCAAAATAAAACATTGTGTACAAGTCAGTAAGATGTCTCTTCTGCTCACCAAGTCTGCATTTATTTGATCAGAAATACAGTAAAAATAGTAATATTGTGAAATATTATTACTATTTGACTATAACTATTGGATTTTCAGCATTATTACTCCAGTCTTCAGTGTCACATGATCCTTCAGAAATCATTCTAATATGATGATTTGATGATCAAGAAACATTTCTGATTATTAACAGTGTTGAAAACAGTTGTGCTGATTCAGATTTTTGTGGGAATCTTTTGCAACATTATAAATGCATTTACTGTCACTTTTCATCCATTTAATGCATCCATGCTGAATAAAAGTGTTAATTTCTTTCAAAAAACTTACTGACCCCAAAGTTTTGAATGGTTGTGTAAGTCACACTTAAAATGTCTGAATGTTATTGCATTTATCAAATATTAAAGCGAAATGTTCAGGAAAAACATCTGATAAGTTTGTCAGGAAATGCTAAAACAATATATAGTGCAAAAAAATTAAGTCAAAAATGTGTTCATGTTAATTAATTAGTTAATGTTGAACACCTTTGGTTCCTGTGTGTGAGCTTGAAGAGAACTGACTTCATATGTTCACTAAGGGCTCATTTACACAAGACAAAACAAAAAGAAATTCCTTTGCGTTTTTCGCGTACAGATGATAACGTTGTCAGAACGATCCACGTTCACACGGATCCGTGAAAACGAAAAACGCTGTTGTATTTCTTGCCAGGCCAGTAGATGGCGATGTCATTTTTGTAATACGTAATACTCATGCACATGACTTCACCATATTCACAAATTCGTGTTTTTGTAGTTCACACAGAGATGATATAACGGTTAAAAACTTAAAAACTAAAACTCATAAAAAGCCAAAAATGGTTCCTCTATGACATCACTACGAAAACCCCTATTGGATCCTTTATTTTTAAGAGTGCATGCATAGATTCATGAATGAATGTCATTGTTTTTCTATCACTGACTGGTGGTGACTCCATACATTACTGCAGTTTGAAATCTAGAATGAAGTTATTGTATTTGTCTCTATTGTTCTTTGTGTTTCGTTTCTTTAAGACACTGATTATGTGTGTGTGTGTGTGTGTGTGTGTGTGTGTGTGTGTGTGTGTGTACGGCGCAGGGCTCCTGTGTAATCCTAATCTTGATTGTGAGGAGGGATTGAACCATCTGTTTTAGCAGCGTTCACTATAATCTATCACATTATGTGAGACAGAGACACACAACACTGAGACAAGTCAATGTTATCCTAAATGAAAAATATAAAAAATTCAATAAGATAGAAATGCAACTAAGGGCTCCAAAATGCACACAAAATAAATAAATGAACAAACACTTAAAACACTGAATCCAGAATATGAACTTATTGAAATGAGAAACTAAAAAACACCATCTGCGTATTGCTTTTACAACATTTAAAATCCCTCAGTTCTCGAAAAGCCAAGCCGATGTTGATTCTTGTTTTATTATGAGCTCTGTCTCCTTTTCCATCAGACTCTCCTCTGTTCGGCATTTGTTTAAAACGGGTGATTCTCAAGAGCAGATTCCCACTCCCAGTCTCCCACAACACACACACACACACACACACACACACACACACACACACACACACACACACAACTTACCTCTGCCACTTCCACACCAAGCGGAGCAACTTCTCTCTATTCACGACACGTATGCAATTTCCCGCGAAAACCATCCTGTCAGGTCTAAAATATGAACACTTTTAATTGATGTAAGACGTTTTGGAAGATGGATTGACAATATATCGACTCATAATTTTAATTTTGTTCATTTAAAACAAAAAAGTAACAATGATAGGCTACCTATATATATAAAAAGTTAACACGTAGGTAGGCCTATTTGAGAATCATTTCAAAGTTCAGTATTCTGTCAGTCATTGGTAATACCTCAGGGGAAATGGAGCACAAATGGTGCATATTAGCAAATCAAGCCCTTTTAGCAGACCGAATCTGAAATCAAATCTGACAGAAAGCAAGAGAGAAACATGAATCTACAGATCAACTTTCTATCAGGATGTACCCATAAAGTATGTATGCAAGGCATGAATAATTCCTTCGAGTCATTCCTAAAGCGGATCTTTCACCGTGACAGCAGGTCTGTTCAGCAATATTCAGTGCAGTGTCTCTTCTAAACAGCAGAGGGCAGAAGTGCTCAGGACTGAAAACAGGCCTCATTCTTGAAGAACACGTGCACTTTGACTCATCTAAATCTGAATAGAATAATGCTTTTATATTATAAACTGCATTTATGAAATGAACACATTCAGATTTTTGGATGCAAAATCCACATGACATTTTAACTGCTTAGTAAAGTAACCGCACAGAGAGAGTTATTAAATGTAAGATGATTAGAGGAATTACTCAAACACAGCTGGATGACACACATGCTGAACTTTAATACTTAGTGATAAAGGTTTAATCAGTTTTAAAAAAAGAAAAAAACATTTAATAGTGAGTGATTAAAAAAATAAAATGGCAATAATTAGAGAAGCCCTGATCACTCTCAGCTTCAGGAACAGATTGTTGGCATCATTCATTCTGCTGACATTATGAAACTGATAAGTGAAAAACTCGGAGATAAAGCGGCACCACAACATCTGTGCAGGACTTTTAAAAGAGCAAGCTGTTTTTCAGCCAGTCAGACTTTTATATAATGAATAAGCAGGAACGAAATGTTTTCTGCATTATCAGTGTTGTGTATTGAGAGGTGCGGGTGGAGTCTGTCCTGTCTCTGTGTGTGAATGCAGAAGTGGTGCCAGAGAGAGAGAGAGACGCCAAACATTTTACCTCCCGGTTCCAGGATCATGTTTGATAACGTCAGAATTCAGACGTCATGTTTGACTGACGTGCATAAACAAAGTTTATCGCGTTTATTCCTGTTCCTGCATCCATGTGTCACTGTTGCATTTACACTAGATGCAAATACATTTTTTTCTCTCTTGCCATTCCCAGAATTGTTCTCATTAAAGATTTTCTTACCGAGTTATTTGCAGTGTGGCAATTTCAGATTTTTTAATTGTAGAATAGTTTTGCAAAGCAATTTGTGAATCGCAAAAAAATAGTTCATTCTAGTCAATGAATCCGTCAAATTGGATCGCAAATGGTCTGAATGATTGTTTTGTGAATCGCAACTAAATAGGCCAAGTTCATCCAAGTCAATTCTTTGCAGTGAATTGGTTAAATCGGTTTGCAAAGCGGTTTGAATTGTTGCTTTGTGAATCCCAAAAGAATCATTAATTTCACTCAATTATTTTCAATGAATCAGTTAAATCCGACCGCAAAGAGTTTTGAATGATTGCTTTGTGAATCCAAAAAGAATCATTAATTTTAATCAATTCTTTTCAATGAATCATTTAAATCAGTTTGCAAAGCAGTCTGAATGATTGTTTTGTGGATACCGAAATAATTGTTCATGCTAGTTAGTTCTTTTCAGTGAATCAGTTAAACCGGATTGCAAAGCGGTTTGAATGATTGCTTTGTGAATCTCAAAAGAATCACTCATTTTTAGTCTATTTTCTTTTCAATTAATCAGTTAAATCAGATCGGAATGTGATTCCCCAAATATGTGATTCCCCAAAATAATTTTCATTCTAGTTTACAATTATTAATTTGCATTAAATATGTATAATATGATGACATTTCCCATGCAAAAGACAATAATCATTGGCTGTGTTCAGAAAGACTCGCTGCAAATGGGGGCAAAATTGAAATTGTGCTATTCATTGCAACATTTGACATGCAATGCATGTGGCGCCGGTTAAAGCTCTAGCTTGACGCTTTTTTCTCCCCAGAGTTTAATGGGTGGGGAACATCGACAAAGAGTCTTGAGAACCATAGACAGCATTTTATTTCCCTGAACAACCAGCGGAGTTCAGAGACGGACTGTCTCGATGTCTTTGGAAGCAGTGCTGAGGTTTGCGCTGGATGATTCTGTAATTGGAACGATAAACCAAGAATAATCATATCAAGGGTTTGCCAGACAGAAATTATATAGTTTAATCCAATTTCACACTAATAAAAACGAACATTTGGAAGCCTTGTTGGAAGAATTGACACAAGCGCATACTAATTTACTTGTAAAGTTCTGTTCAGTTTAAAGACACACGTGAACTGGCAGAGATTTCCAAATGAACTTTATGCTGCGTGAACTCTCATATTGAATCTCATGTTGAAATGAGTGTGTGTTTCCTGCGCTGTGAGGCATGGCTGTAAGACAGAAGATGTTGCGTGTGTGTGTGTGTGTGTGTGTGTGAACTGCTCTGAGACTGAGCCTATTTATCCTGAACTGCTGAGGTCCATTAGACATGGACAGCAAAACTAATTTGATTATGACAGAGAGAGACACTCACACACATATGGAGAATGAACTTCACGCCCCTGCCAGTACATGAGTGTGTGTTTATGAATGAACAGGGCATATTTGATTGAGTGTTTTGCAACACCAATGCAATAGTTTTTTGGCGTTTCTTTAGTTCTCTTACGAGAGTTCTCTCGTACTGCGTTCGTAGAACGCTACGGGAAAAGTCTCTTTTCACGAAATACTGAAGCAAAATTATCCTTAATTTTCATATTTGTAAAACGCATTGCGGCAGTGCACAGCCATGGCGAGACGGCTCGCTCACTCATTGGCTGTTCTGCGGCAACTGCATGAGCCTATCGAGCGAGGGCTGATGCAACATCAGACCAATGAGAGTGCTTCGCGCGCTCCTCGTCACATCCCGCCGAAACGGGTGTGGCCATCCCCTATAAAAGGAGCTCGAGTAGGCTGATTCAACTGATTTTCATCTCTTCAGCGAAGCTCACGCATCGCTGGATCACGGAGAAGCAAGCGTCGTCGAGGCAAGCTTTTCAGCGGGACGAGCCCTTGAAGCCGCTGGCCTTCGCCGCCTTCTACTGCCGTACCTGCTGCGCTTTCCGGCGCTTCATATCCTTTATCTGCTCTGTTCTGTGTGTGTGTGTGCAGTGTTCCCCGAACACTCACCCCTAAAAGAGCCGCGTCTTTTTCAAGATGCCATCCTGTGGCTCGTGCCGAGCCCCGCTCACCGAGGGAGACCGCCATGTTATTTGCGTCTCCTGTCTGGGCGAAGATCACGCAGCGCTCGCGCTCGCTGACGGCGGCTGCCCTCACTGCGAGCTTTTGCCGATGGCGACTCTGCGGACTCGCCTGGCACAGTTCTCCGAGCCTGCGCCCCCCCGCCGCGGTGCCGCGCCGTAAGAAGCGCCGCTCGCAGCGGGCCCCGGAACCCACCTCTTCCCGACAAAGCTCGCCGGCTCGCCCGCCAGCTTCACCGGCTTCCCCCGAAGCACTTCCTGATGCTCAGCGCCCGCAGTCTGCCGCCGCTTCATCTGAGGAAGTTGTTTCTGAAGTCGAGTCGGTCGAAAAGGATTCCTGCTCTCTGCTAGCTTCAGGCAGTGAAGACTGGGCGAGCTCTGCGGACCTCACGCCTCCTGCCCGAAAGCCGTCGGCTAGAGCTAGCATCGAGAGGGAGCTCATGCGAGTACTCGCGTTGGCCGCGGCGAGCCTCGGCCTCGAGTGGTCTGCACCGGAACTCCCCTCGCGCACCCGGCTTGATGGTAGCTTCCTCCCTGGTGAGCGCACTTCTCCTGTGTCTAAGCCCGCTCCGTTTCTTCCTGAGCTTCATGAAGAAGTGGCGAAGGCCTGGAACGCTCCCTTTTCTGCACGAACACGTTCGTCTGTATCCCCAGCATTTTCCTCCCTGGATAATGCTCAGGACCGAGGCTACCTCACTCTGCCGCCGGTGGAACAGGCGATAGCAGCCCACCTTTGCCCGCCCTCTGCTGGACGGCGGACTAAGCCAGCGCTGCCGTCAAAAGCCTGCCGCATGACGTCGTCGATGCTCGCGCGGATCTTCTCCGCCGCTGGGCAGGCGGCATCGGCTTTGCACACCATGGCCACGCTTCAGGTTTTCCAAGGCGATCTCCTCCGCAAACTGGACGAGATAGGACCTGAAGCTATCTGCATCGCGGACCTGAGAAGCGCGTCGGATCTTCCCTCCGCGCTACCAAGGCTGCAGCACAAGCCATGGGACGCTGTATGGCTTCCGCTACCGTAGCCGAGAGGCATTTGTGGCTGACGCTCACGGAGATGGCTGATGCAGAGCGCAACGCGTTCCTCGACGCCCCGCTATCCTCCGCTGGCCTTTTTGGATCTTCTCTCTCCGAGCTCGTGGAGAGATTTTCCGAAGCCCAAAAAGCGTCACAGGCGTTCAAGCACTTCCTGCCGAAGCGCCCCAGTTCTGCAGCGGGCCGTGAGAAACAGGCCCCTCGGAGCTCACAGCCTCAGCCCCCGCCTTCGGCCGCCCCCTCACAGCGACAGCGGCGCAGATCACGCCCTCGCTCTCGCTCTACTAGCCGCCGCCCCACTCACCGCGGGCCGCGACCAAGGGTTGTGTTGAAGCCGGAAGCCCCAAAGAAATCCTAGCACGCCTAGGAAAGCGCAGGTGTGTAAGCCCCGTTGCGACCGGGCCCTCACCAAAGCGCACCGCTGTCTCAGTCCCAGGAATTGCGACTGCTTCAGCGTTCTCAGCAGAGCACAAGCCCGCACAGCTGCCCGCTTGCCTGCACACAAAAGCCGTTTTTACGGCTACCCAGATAAATCCCGAAAAGAGTGTATTTTCTGGTGTCCCGGCCACGGCCGATGGTGCTATAAATGTAGTGTTGATGCCCACTTCTCTGTGCCCATCCCTACACACAAGCACAGCCCTGCACACAGGGCCCGTACTCATAAGATCGATGCAGTTCGGTCGCGCCCCAAACATAGTCAAAGTGCCCACTTCCCAGTGCCCATAAACGCTATGTCTGGCAAGCCACAGGCTCCCTGTAAAAACGGGACCTGTGCGCGCCCGCTCTGTTCAAGCAGACAGCGCGGCCAAAGCAGTAAACGTGCCCGGTCCCCGCCCACGTTCACTTGTAGGCTGCATGAGTCCCATGAGACCTTCTCAGACCTCCCCCGCTCAGATAAACACTGTAGCGCGGTCGAGGATGAGCGTTTTGCCCGCTGTATTACGCGCGCTCCCCGCCTCAAATGTCTCAGGCGTAACGCCTATGCTAGCGCACCCCGAAGCGCCGCCGTCGCACAGCGAACAGAGCGCGCTTCGCATCCAACCCCTAGCCGGCCATGCAGACGCATGGGCCGCGTTTCCAGGGGTTTCGGACTGGGTGCTAGACATTATAAAGAGAGGCTTCTCGCTACAGTTTTGTCGACGCCCTCCACGCTTCACAGCGCGCGTCGAAACTACGGTGAATTCAGAAGTAGCACACCTACTTCGCGCCGAAATATCAAAACTGTTGAGCAAAGGGGCGATACAACATGTATCCCAAGCTCAAAGCGAAGGGGGGCTATACAGCAGATACTTCCTAGTCCCCAAAAAGGACGGTGGTATCAGACCCATACTAGATCTAAGACGACTAAACAGAGCTTTAGTGAAACGCAGTTTCAAAATGCTCACGACCAGCAAAATCCTCGCGCACATTCGCCGAGAAGACTGGTTTATGTCGATAGATCTAAAGGACGCGTATTTTCAAATACAGATAGCGTCACGCCACAGGCGATTCTTGAGATTCGCCTTCGAGGGTCGGGCATACCAGTATACAGTCCTGCCATTCGGCTTGTCCCTGGCACCCCGTACATTTACGAAGTGCATGGACGCAGCGCTCGCTCCCCTCAGACTCAGGGGCATGCGAGTGCTGAACTATTTGGACGACTGGCTGATCATAGCTCAATCACGATCTCAGCTCGTGGAGCACAGAACCATGTTACTCGATCACCTCGAGAATCTTGGTATCACGATCAATTGGACGAAGAGCTCCCTGAACCCCAGCCAAACTATATCGTTTCTGGGCATCGTTCTGGACTCTCGTTCTATGACGGCGCAGCTGTCGCAACAGCGCGCGCTGCGCATACAGCACGCAGCGAGGTCCTTCCGCTGCGGTGCGATTATCCCGCTCAAACGGTTTCAGAGGATGCTGGGCCTCATGGCCTCAGCATCATCAGTTCTCCAGCTGGGCCTGCTTCGCATGCGCCCTCTGCAGTTCTGGTTGAAAGCGCGAGTGCCACGCGGAGCGTGGGCACTCAGCCGATTGCGCTTCAAAGTCGATCAAGACTGCGCAGCAGCCCTGAGACCATGGGCGGCGGGCGATTGGTACCGTTCAGGTGTAAGCCTGGGGACTTCCTCGAGAGTGAAAGTGGTGTCTACGGACGCATCCACCTCGGGATGGGGAGCGCTGCTCGAGGGCAGGCCGTTCTTTGGCCTTTGGTCAGAACGAGAAAAGCTCCATCATATCAACTGCCTGGAAATGCTAGCAGTTCACAACGCGCTGACGCGCTTTTGTCCCCACATCAAGGACCAACACGTCGTAGTCCGCTCGGACAACACGGCCGTGGTGTCCTACATAAATCGCCAGGGCGGTCTCGGATCCAGTTCCCTTTTCAGGCTGGCCGAGCGCCTCCTAATATGGGCTCAGCGCAACCTGCGCTCGCTGAGAGCGGTGCATGTGCCCGGGACACTCAACCTGGGTCCAGACAGGCTGTCCAGGAACAACGTTCCCACGGGCGAATGGTCTCTACACCCACAAACAGTCCGGCTGTTGTGGCAGAGATTCGGCAGGGCGGAGGTGGACCTATTCGCGTCCCCAGAAAACGCTCATTGCCCCGTGTTCTTTTCGAAGAACGACAGCGCACTGTCCCACAAGTGGCCGCACTGCCCGCTATACGCGTTTCCCCCAGTCTCCCTCCTACCTCAGGTGCTGGAGCGAGTCAGGGAAGTGAAATGCCCAGTACTGCTTATAGCACCGTTCTGGGACAACCAAGCCTGGTTTCCAGTCCTGATGCAGTTAGCAGACTCCGCTCCATGGCCAGTGCCATTGAGGAGAGATCTCCTCTCGCAGGCCAGGGGCTCGATTTGGCACCCACACCCAGAGCTGTGGTCCCTTCATGCGTGGACGCTCAACGGTTACCCGTTAGTCTCACGGATGGAGTGCTGAACACCATCACTCAGGCTAGAGCGCCTTCCACCAGGCGGCTTTATGCCTCGAAGTGGTCGGTTTTCTCCAGCTGGTGTACAGCTCGGGGCCTGTCACCCCTCGATTGTGAGGTGACGGAGGTTCTCTCCTTCCTACAAGAGCTGTTGGACAAGGGCAGATCCCCTTCCACGCTCAAAGTCTATGTGGCGGCTATCGCAGCGTGCTCGACAGCAACGCCAGGCCAGTCACTGGGAAGGAACGATTTAGTCATCCGCTTCCTCAGGGGAGCTAGGAGGCTGAATCCCCCCAGACCTCCCTCAGTCCCGGTGTGGGACCTTTCTACGGTCTTGGCAGCCATGAAAGGTCCCCCCTTTGAGCCTATCCAATCTGTCAGCCTCAAACATCTGTCTTTCAAAACGGTGTTTTTGATGGCCCTCGCTTCGGTGAAGCGCATAGGCGATCTGCACGCGCTCTCTGTGAGTCCAACGTGCTTGGAGTTTGGGCCCAATGACTCCAAAGTCATACTCAAACCTAGGCACGGCTACGTGCCGAAATCCCTCAACACTCCGTTTAGGGCTCAGGTTATTTCCCTGTCTGCCCTGCCGGGATCAAACGAGGAAGGGGACTCGAGCTGTCTTTGCCCCGTTAGGGCTTTAAGAGCTTATGTGTCCCGCTCCGCTGCCTTCAGACAGACGGAGCAGCTCTTTGTCTCGTTCAGTGGACGTTCCAAGGGAACGGCTGTTTCGAAACAGAGCCTGTCCAGGTGGGTGGTTGACGCCATAACAATGGCTTATACCACCAAGGGCCTTCAGTGCCCCTTGGGCATTAGAGCGCATTCCACGAGAGGCGTTGCCTCATCGTGGGCCTGGTCTAGCGGGATTTCCTTACAGGAAATATGTACGGCGGCGGGCTGGGCCTCGCCGTCTACATTCATAAGGTTCTACAACCTAGAAGTTCCCGCCTTGCAGGCCAGGTTGTTTTCGGTTTAGCCGAATCAGCTGTCTAACCAGGACACTGATTTCGCAGGCGCACAACGCCACCGAAGACTTCACCGCACTTGCAAGCCAAGTATTTTCGGTGTATTCGAGTCAGCTGTCTAAACACGGCACTGATATCGTAGACGCACAGCGCCGCCGAAGTTTTCTGGGCAGAATTGTGTAAGACCCATGTTTTTTCCCACATTAGCCAGGCTCCCTCCTGCCTATGTGATGTTATATCGCGTCTAGAACGCACCTATTTGGGCGAAAGTGTGTAAGTCCCACATTTCCCACATCAGCCAGGCTCTCCCTGCCTATGTGACGTTGTATCGCGCTTAAGGGCGCATCCATTTGGGCGAAATTACGTAAGACCCACATTTCCCACATTAGCCAGGCCTCCCCCTGCCTATGTGATGTTATATCGCGTCTTAGGACGCAGCTATCTGAGGGTGGTTGTCCCCCCCCCCCCTCCAGACTCTCCGAAGTCTACCGGGTGATTATGCACTGTATACCTGGACTAGCTTCCAGTGGTCGGTGTTTTCTCATCCCAGCACGCACGGCGTCTTACAAGTGGTTCCCGTAGCGTTCTACGAACGCAGTACGAGAGAACTCTCGTAAGAGAACGTACTCGGTTACTAACGTAACCTCGGTTCTCTCTAGAAGAGGGAACGAGTACTGCGTTCCCTGCCGTGCGCGCGGTTCGCTCTGGTTCGCTTCGGCGATGAAAACCAGTTGAATCAGCCTACTCGAGCTCCTTTTATAGGGGATGGCCACACCCGTTTCGGCGGGATGTGACGAGGAGCGCGCGAAGCACTCTCATTGGTCTGATGTTGCATCAGCCCTCGCTCGATAGGCTCATGCAGTTGCCGCAGAACAGCCAATGAGTGAGCGAGCCGTCTCGCCATGGCTGTGCACTGCCGCAATGCGTTTTACAAATATGAAAATTAAGGATAATTTTGCTTCAGTATTTCGTGAAAAGAGACTTTTCCCGTAGCGTTCTACGAACGCAGTACTCGTTCCCTCTTCTAGAGAGAACCGAGGTTACGTTAGTAACCGAGTACGTTTTATGAGACCAATTGCAAGCCTATAAGCTCATATACAAATCTCTCAGTTTTGTCTTAATCAGAAATTACTTCATACTGTACTTACAGGGACAATTCACCAAAAATTATATTTCTACAAGAATAAATGTTTTTGTTGAATTTTATTTTTACTTTGTAGGCCAACACTTTGCAGAGAAAACAACTTTATTCAGATATAATTTCATGACTTGTCTATATGACTGAAAACCAAAAAATATTACACAGGTGCATTAAACTATAATAGTGATTTCTGATTCATAGATGAATCATTTGGTTTTATTAAACGTGTAAAATGGGTTCGCTAAGCCGTCTGAAAGATAGTTTCGCATATCGGAAAAGAATCTTTCATAGTCGATTCTTTTCAATGAGGTCAAATTGGATAGTAAAGCGGCCTCATCAATTATTTTGTGATTTGCGAAAGAATGCAGAGCTCTTTGCTCTTTGGGATTTCCCTGCTGAAAAAAAATCGACACGATTCTTTTGCGATTTGCCAAACTATCGTTCACCGCCCGCAAAAGAACCGGTTATTTTAGTCGATTAATTTTAATGATTAGGTCAGATCGCTTTGCAAAGTGACCCAAACGACTCCTTTCGCGAATCGTAACGGGATCATTCTAGTAAATTCATTTTAATGAATCGGTTTGGTTCACACAGTGGCCCGAACTGATCCGTCTAGACTCTAGTAAATAAATTTTAATGAATCGGACGGTTCGGTTCACAAAGCGGCCTGAACGAAACGTTTCGTGAATCGCAAAAGAATCGTTCAGTCATTCAGTGCTGCGTTCCAGTCCACTTTTAGACATGCACTTGCGAACTTCCCTAAGCACTTCCCCTCGGGGGAATCCCTGCCGCCATTTTGAAGTGTGTTCCACTTCGTGAAGTGGACGAGGGAAGTGGACAGACCCTCGTTCCCTCGATCTTGACCGAGGGAGCGAGTCTACTTCAAATGTACACTTCAGGTACCTATATGTCCCACAATGCAGTATGACTGTGACGTCACCACATATCTCGTCTAATCACCACCACAACAGACAACTCTATGATATATTAATTATATTTTTTATTTTACTTAAAACAACCCAAACACACATAAACATTTGGATGCTGCATTAATAAAATTCTTAAAGGAAAAAAAATGTAAATAATAAATCAACTCCACAGCTGATTCCAAGTGATCAAGGGCTTAGGACGTTCCAATTCAGCCCATTGCAGTTTCCGCCAGTAGTGGGCACTCGCAATGAAGTATATCCGAAGTTAGCAAGTGAAGGGCATGACAATTCTGGACTGGAACGCAGCACGAGTTATTCATTTCAGTGAATCAGCCAAATCGGTCTGAACGACTCGCGAACCAAAACACCCACAGTTCTTCGGATAAAACACAATGGGAGACAGGTAAGCCTAACCTGTTTTTATTTTTATTTTATATATTAATTATAAGCTATATTTGACTTGACAAAACTCCACGGAACTGTAAACGAGCGTATTTCTTCTCGGTTTGTGCGTGTAACGTTAGGCCAACGCAAACCCGCGTTCGTGCGCGAGTCACTCGACTCAGATCATCGATCGCGCCTCGGCTGGCGTTGGGTCAGTCTGTGGGGTGTCTGGGAACCCTTTCCTTCCTGAGGGCTGCAGTGTTTGTGTTAGACCAGCCGAAAGCCCTTCTTCTGGGTGTGGGAACCGACTCCTCCCTGGACTCCACATTTCCTCTAGTCAAGGACTGAGCGGCCGAAGCCCAGGCCGATCTGAGCCGTTACATTCAACGCGCATGTGTAAGAACAAAATAGGCTACATTTTACACATCATACAGAAGAAATACATAGGCTAACCATATGTTCACAAATAACATTTCATTTAGACAGAAGACTGTTTGCAGGTAAGGTAAGTTATAGTTTTCTGATTGGGTCATTCCTGGGAAAATGTTGACCAATATCAAATTTAAACCTTTTTTTTTGGTCATAAATAACACCATTTGAACTCTAAGCATATTGAAATTGATAATAATAATAATGATTTACAGTTTTTTGAATGACCACATCAAAATTTTGTCCCCAGGTCTGTGTCGCCCATTTTCATGATAAATCACACTTATACATGATTTTTCCCAACTTTTTTACATTGTTGGGTATATCATTAATGATTCTCTCTAATGTATATATATATTTGTTTTCAATTATTACATTTATTTAAACAGTTATGATCCATTTTTTTAGCTTGTCCCTCAATTTATTGTCCACCCTGTTATCTTGACTACTTTCCCTTTAAATTAGTTACTTGCGCAAGTGAGTGAGATCTTTGACCTATTTTATCTTCAAAATTAAATGTGATCAACCTTAGAACGTTCACCCTGTTAAGGGAAATATGAAAAAAGTTAGTAGAAAAATCATATTTTTAAAATGACAGTTTTTAAAGTTCATGCAATTCTTTATTTTATAAACCTTGTATGTTAGCTTGTTTTTGCTCATTGGCTGATTGTAGGTCAGAATGTCCACCCTGTTATATCTGAAGAGCTAACAGAGTGAACACTGAGTGTGAACATAGTGATTGTAAAAGTAATTTGTTTAAAGTTGAAGAAGCAGGGCATTTAAAGTCTGTTTGCGATGTTTTAGATATTGTTTCCCATCAGTTCAAAATAAAGTAAAATTGTAACTGGTTGTTTGTGAGCGATAGGAAATCATCCATCTATCCATTCTTTATACCACTTGTCCATCACTTGTTATTAATTTGTCCAACCTGTTATCAGTTTGTCCACTCTGCTTTTTTTTAAAGTGTTTTACATCACCCTGTCACGACTACACAAACATTTTTTAAAATGTATTAAAAACTGAGTTTGATTTCCTACATTTTATGATGATCAAAAACACAGAATATCATAAATTACCCATCTGTGCTGTTCAGATGCTCTAATCAATAAAAAAAATAGAATATGAATAGAAATGATTTACTAGTTGTCATCCATTAAGAGTCAAGAGCCATAAAGCTATATAGATGTTTTTGAGATCTCTACTGAATCTCTAGAGGAGACACATGTAAGATTACTGGGTTTTTACTAGGGAACAACTGGAGACTTGAGCAAAAAGAGCTATTTCCATTTAATCTAAAAACAATTGAGATTTATATGAGTGGTTTATCTGGCGTGAAACACATCTGCAGTTTTCTAAAGGCGTCATCTGTGTATTTTAGTTTCCCCTCTGTGGGTCACACACTTTGCCCCGGATTCGGCCTCTCTTAAAAAGCTCCACGAAAAACCCTTTTCATGCTCGTCCCTCGGTGGAGGAGGAGGCAGGAATGTTCACACTTCACAGATAATAATAACGCCCTGCGATCTCATAAACACACACTCCTGCAGTGGCCAACAGTAACCTGCTCACATCTTTAAATTTCACATTACTAGAATAAAACACTTGCCATAAAAAAAGTCTCTGAGACCCCAAACGGAGAAGCCATGGAGTTTAAAAGAGATTAAC
Organism: Vimba vimba; assembly: GCA_022828995.1. Lineage (NCBI taxonomy): Eukaryota > Metazoa > Chordata > Actinopteri > Cypriniformes > Leuciscidae > Vimba > Vimba vimba. Next base: position 19,689,211 of record CM040817.1, on the reverse strand, counting down.
TCTTAAAAAACTGCTTTATAATATGATGTCAATTAACGTTTCCAACTTTCATTTAAAGGGAAAGTAGTCAAAATAAATGGGTGGACAATCAATTGAGGGATAATTGAAAACATATATATACATTAGAGAGAATCATTACTTGTATATACCCAAGAATGTAAAAAAGTTGGAAAAACATCATGCATATTAAGTGTTGTATTTATAATGAAAATGGGCGACACAGGCCTGGGGACAAAATTGTGATGTGGTCGTTCAAAACGCTGTTAAATGTTTTAAATTATTATCTTTTTAATCAACTTCAATTGTTCAATAGATTAACTAATCAACAAGAAAATGATCTGTTAGATGTGCGTCCCTGTGACTAAACCCGCAGCCATCGTGCCACGGCGCTTTAATGCGTCTCTGGAGGATGACGGATGAACTGTGAGCTTTTCTCACAGCAGGGCCGAGGTGAGATAAAAGGAAAGTTTGCGGTGTGAAGACCGTACCTCTCATGACATCAGCGTTAAACGCTTCCCGACCTCCACAGCTGCTGTGCGACACACACCCTCATGCTTCCTGCACTCAGCGTCTCAACAATTCACTTCAGTTACCCTGGGAAAAACGCCTCGGTGCCAGCCCATGCACAAAAACCCCATGTTATTTCGTAGACGCACAAAAGCCCAATAAAATGACCTTTGATCTGGTTTTAATAGTGCGTCCCAACACTGATGCATTGTGAGTGGATATAATAGATGATTTATTCAGAAATACTGCTTATAACTCATAAAGACTGTGTGCTATATTTTAAGTGATAGCTTTCTGTGAGGTGGAGAGCGAAATTTAAAGTTGTTGTTTGCTGGATATTTTGCTGTTACAGTGTGACATCCATTGGGAAGAACATAAACGTTTGGTGTGCATATATTAGGGATGCATATGGCTTCCTGTTCAGTCGCGTATTGCTTTAAAACTCTCACACATACAAAGCTATATCTTCCCTTCGGTCTACTGATTCTCTTCAGCAGCCTCTCTGTAGATTAACATCTATGGGGAAGAGAGCTTTCTCTGTTCCTTCACCCAGGTTATGCAATGCACTTCCTCTTATTGTTAGAGATGCTCCCACAGTTTCAAGAAGTTGTTAAAAACTCATCTATAGTATAATTTCACAAACCTAAATCGCTTGAAGCAAAAATCCATCGTTCTGTCCCTTTAAATGTCTGTGTTAAAAGAGCACATTCATCCGTTTAGTGAAGCTGACTGCTGCATCTTTAGCTAGCTGCTGTTGGAACGGTGGCTTGGTAAATTTGTTGGGTAATCAAATATCCAGTATCTCTGCTCTCCATTATTAAGGTATTTGGCGCATTATCATCGGTAGCAGTTCAAACTAACATCATGTAATTTTATTGACATGAAGTTGACCTTCAAAATTTAGGTGAAAATTCGGACGAGCCGCCAATTCATGAATAAATCGTTCACAATGAGATCAATAACATGCATTTAGAAAATAGGATACATTTCAAACCATGTGGATGCCGACACAATACTTCCATTTTCTTAGGTAAAACATGAGTTGAGATTTTGTGTGTGTGTGTGTGTGTGTGTGTGTGTGGTTGTGGTAATCAACATTTTGCAAGAATTGCTGTTGACTGGATTTTTCCCTCATGGGTCATAATATTTCTTGCCTAGAACTACCTTTTCTTCAGAAATTGGCCCTTGTGGTAGAAAGTGCTAATGTGAACTACACACATTAACATTGCAGCAATGTGAGTAACTATGACAAGCTTGGATTGTTCTTTTTTTCCCCATTAAAATTTATATGAGCAGATTAGATGTGTGTGTGTGTGTGTGTGTGTGTGTGTGTGTGTGTGTGTGTGAGTGTCCGTGTGTGTGTGTGTCCTGAGACTCATTGATACTAGTGCTGATGTCATAGTGCTTTCCTGAATCCCAGCTCTGAGATCATTGTCTAAAGAGGTTGTTCAAAGGTCAACCGATCTCACACGTCAAGAAACAACACAACCCGATTGACAGCGACACTGGGCCGCTTCCTTTGAGATTTCATCTAACTGTTGTCACAAAACTTTCTTCTACTGCATGAAACACACAGTATACACCGCATTAGTACACAGTAATAAAACAGGCAATGTTTACAAATGAATAACAAAACTAATCACAGAGTTTATTTACACACTGAGAATGATAAACAGTGCAAAAACAGACTATTTAAAAGTAAGTGTGGTAAATAGTCAATAAAAATTACATGATCCTTCAGAAATCATTCTAATATGCTGATTTGATGCTCAAGAAACATTTCTAATTATTATCAATGTTGAAAACAAATGTAATGTGATGCATTTTTCCCCCCAGGATCCTTAGATGAATATAAAGTTCAAAAGAAAAGCATTTATTTGATGCATAAATCTTTTCTAACATTATAAATGCCTTTACGGTCACTTTTGATTTTAGTTTAATGCATCCTTGGTGAAAACCTTTGAATGGTATTGTAGCTTTATTATGTTCGCTTTCACTCGAACAGTCACGAGCGAATGAATTACTCACAGAGGATAATGTTTTCTCGTACAGATTTCTATCAAACATTGCTCTGCGGTTTCCCGTGTGGGAGGCTTGACGTCTTTCCTTCTTTGGGGCATTGTGGGATACGTCTGTCTGAGGCCGATGGACGCAGCTCTCCTTGATATCTGCAAGAGCTCTTGATGAGGGAAAGTTGAACAAAGGCTGACCGGCCTGAGCACCGCACTCCTGGGTTTAATTAGGAAGTGTGTGTGTGTGTGTGTGTGTGTGTGTAAGGAGCAGGGTGGGACTATTGCAGCAACAGTGGGGAAAAGAGTACACGCCGATCGATCAGTGCGAGCCAGACTTTTGCGTCACAGAGGACAACAGTCTGTGGTTATCATCACTCACGCACTGCTCCATTCAGACGATTGTTTTGCCTCGCGGGAATAGTGCTGGTCAACACGGAGGCAGAATTGATGGAAATCATTCAAAAACAAAAAGCCATTGTTTCATAAAAGCTTTACCACCTTCCAGCCCAGCACACAATGACTCTATAATGCTTATCCGTCTCCATAAAACACACACAGGGAAATTGACTAAGAATGAATTGTGCATGCTTTATATTTGATGTTTAGGCACTTAAAGGTGCTGTATGTACGTTTTTGACTGTATTAAAGCATAACAATACCATAATATGTTAAGTTTGCAGATATTTAGGAAACATGCTGAGTTCACACACAGCCAGTTATTTTACTTTGAAATATGCATTTCGTGTCAGAATGCCTGTTTTTGTTTTGGTCTGCGGGATATCGCACGTTGCAAATTTACCCAATATTATTTCGACACTGTAAAATGACCGTAAATAGGCAGTTTCTCTCTTTATGAACGTCACGTTTATTCACATCCAGCCATATACTGAAGTTCACATATACTGATCTCCCCGCGTCATGTCCCGACACGCCCCTGATGATTCACGTCACTCAGATTTAAAGTAACAGTGTTGAAACCACCATACACTATATCACATCACATGACATCTCCCCCTTTTTCTGAAAACAAAACAAAGTCTGCTATTCTCTTCTCCTCCCCTTTTTTTTTTTTTTTTTAGAAAACCCTTGACAGTAACTTTATCATACATAACAAACAGCATGTAATCAGCTTAGGTAAACACCTCTCAATAACATGAATTTGAGCAATGTAACTGTTAATGTACTATCGAACAGAACAAACACTTAACTACTGTAGCACAACTAGTTACGAAGCATATAGTTTCCTGATTCTTTACAGGTCAAGCCTGACAACCGGCCTACTGACTCTTCCTGACCTGGTAAGCAACAGTCCACGCTTTGGAGTATGAAATGTTTCCCTGCATGGTTGGGTCGGTACAGTCTCGGTTGTATCAGTATGTGTAGGCTCAATGTCCACAGTCCCTTTTGTTTGTGGTGCAAGTGTGTGTACAGCCTGTTTTGTTGCTAATGTTGGTGTTGGCACTGCTTGAAGATGACGTCGGTTACGCCTCAGTACCGCTCCTTGTTCCGTCTCGATGACATAGGAACGAGGTGTTACACTTTCGTGCCTGATCACTGCCGGTGAAGCCCAGACCTTCTCGTGGTCCAGCTTGGTAAGAACAGTGTCACCTGGTCTTAGTGTTGACAGATTCTTAGCTCCATTGCGACGATTATAGTAGAAAGCTTGTCTGTCTTTCTCTATTTTGTCTTTCAGCAAGACAGACTTCCTATTTGGCCACCTGGGATGAAGATTCTTCTCTAGGGTTGGAAGTGTTGTTCTGATTTTCCTTCCCATAAGAAGCTCTGCCGGACTAACTCCAGTAGTGGCACAGGGAGTCGATCGGTAGCACATGAGAGCTAACAGAGGATCTGTCTGCTTCAGAATTCTTTTTGCAATCTGCACAGCCCTTTCGATGTGACCATTTCCCTGAGGATGGTGAGGACTTGATGTAATGTGTTTGAAATCCAGCCGATTGGCTAGTTCTCGAAACTCTGCACTAGAGAACTGAGGACCGTTGTCACTCACCACCTCATTTGGAATTCCGAATCTGGCAAAGACAGCCTTCAACCTTTGTGTGACATGAGATGTCGTTGTAGAAGGTAAGTGCAGTATCTCCAGAAATCTGGAATAGTAATCGGACACAATTAGATAATTCTGTCCACGATGTTCACAAAGATCAGCTGCGATTCTTTTCCAGGGTCGTTCTGGGAGTGGTGTGGAGATCAGGGGCTCTTTCTGCTGGGTACTTCTCAACTCTTGGCATATCTGACATGACAGCACTGTGTTCTTTATGTCCGCTGAAATTCCCGGCCACCACACAGACTCCTGTGCTCTCTCTCTAGACTTTGTAAGGCCCTGGTGACCTTCGTGAATCTTTTCCAGGATCTCCTTCCTCATCACCCTTGGCACAACGATTCTTCTTCCCTTGATCACTAAGCCCTCATGCTCTGAGAGCTCTGCTTTTGCAACCATATAGTCTCTGGCTGCTGCCGGAACTTGACTGCGGTGTTGTGGCCATCCAGCTCTGATCAGCTTAATTACGGCTTGTAGCTCACCATCTGTTATAGTGGCATTTCTGATACAGTCCATTTTATGGGGCGTCGCAGGTACCCCTTGTATTACTGCATTCACGTAGCGCTCCACATCGGCATGCGTTTCTGAATCTTTAGTGATAACAGTTTGCGGGCTTCTGGACAGTGTATCTGCAACGACAAGTGTCTTGCCTGGCGCATACTCTGCTTTGGGCTTAAACCGCATTAGACGCATCAAAAGTCTCTGGCACCGTACAGGAACGTTGTCAAGACTTCTGCTATTGATGAGAGGAACCAGCGGCTTATGATCCGTCACCAGCTTAAACTCATCCAAGCCGCTTAGATATTTTTCAAACCTCTCACATGCCCACACACCAGCCAGACATTCTTTCTCGATCTGTGCGTATCGGGTTTCTGCATCAGTGAGACATCTGGAGCAGTATGCTACCGGCTTCCATCCTTCTTTGTGTAGCTGCAAGAGCACCCCCCCAAGTCCATAACTGCTTGCATCAGCCGAGACAGCAGTGGTCTTAGTGACATCATAATACGCAAGAACTGGTGCCTTCATGAGAAGCTCTTTAATATTTTCAAACGCCGTCTGCTGCGTGTGTGTCCACATCCATACACTTTTATGTCGGAGTAGTTCGTACAGAGGCTGGCTGACCGTTGAGAGGTTGGGAATGAACCTCCCCAGGTAATTCACCATGCCCAGCACCCTTTTCAGTTCCTGCACATTTTGTGGTGGTGACAGCTGTCGGATGGCATCCACCTTGTCTGGATCTGGCTGCACCCCTGTCTCATTAATAAGGTGACCCAGGAACCGAAGTTGGCTTTGTCTGTACGTACATTTTTCAGGATTTAGTTTTAACCCTGTAGACTCCACTCTCTGAAGCACTTGCTCTAAACGAGAGTCGTGTTGTTCCAGGGAGGACCCGTAGACCAGTATATCGTCCATGAAGACCTCTACCCCCTCCAGACCTTGAAGCGTCTCCTGCATTTTCCTCTGGAAGATCTCTGGAGCGCTCGAGATCCCGAAGGGAAGCCTCCTGAAACAATATCTCCCAAATGGTGTGATAAAGGTGGTAAGTCTGCAGCTATCTGGATGGAGAGGGATTTGCCAGAATCCGCTGGCTGCGTCTAAGGAAGAGAAAACTTTTGCGCCGCTCAGTTTGGCAATAATCTCCTCTGCAGTAGGTAGCACGAAATGTTCTCGTTTTACTGCTTCATTCAATCTTTTGAGATCCACGCAAATGCGTGCTTTGCCATTTTTCTTCAGAACGGGAACCATTGGTGCACACCATTCAGTCGGTTGTGTCACGCGCTCTATGACGCCATTTTTCTCCATCCTTTGCAACTCCTCTTTCACCTTTTGCAGCATTGGTATTGGAACGCGCCTCGCTGTGTGTGTCTGACATGGCTGTGCTGAGTCTTTTAACTGAATTTTGACGGGGTCGGTTTTTAGTGTGCCGTGCTCACCAAACGCATCATAGTCAGAGGCCACCCTGTTCGCCTCCTCCACTCTCCTTACCAAGTTCATATCAGCTGATAGAGACCGACTCAGCAGGTTATTGACTTTGTATCCACGGACCACATAGGCAGAAAATGGATACAACTGTCCTTTGTACACTGCAGTGGCTTGGAACTGACCCAGACAGAATATCTTCCCCCCAGGGCTATCCAGTGTAACATTAGCTGGCTCTAGTGTCTTTACTGGGACTAGTGTGTTGAAGGTCTCTTCTGCCACAATGTTTACGTCAGCCCCTGTATCAATTTTGAAATTTACAGGGGTCGCCCCAATCAGGAGCTGCACCATCCACTGGTCTTCTCGTTCATTTACATTGTAAACTGAACCCAGAAAGTATGAAGGCTGGTCTAAACGTTCTGTGACTTCTCTCACTGACCTGTTACTGTGGCAGACTCTGGCCCAGTGTCCAATTTTTTTGGCATTTGTGGCATTTGCCTTTCTTTGCAGGGCAGCGCTCATCACTTGCATGCACAGCATTTCCACAATATCCACATTTTCCATGACTGTCAGCTCGGATTTTGTCTTTAGGCTTGCGCTGTCCCCTCACAGGTTGCTTACTTGTGCTGACAACTGCTCTGACCATGCTCACCGTCTCGCCTTGCATGCTGACTTGTGTGGCCACCTCCTCCGATTGACGAACAGTCTGGATTGTTTGTGCTAGTGTGAGATCAGTGATCAACTGCAGCCTCCGAGAGAGATCTTTATCCAAAATGCCGACCACAATGCGGTCGCGAATCGTTTCGTCCCTCATGGCGCCAAACTCACAGTGCTCAGACAGCTCGTACAGTGCTCTGATAAACGCTTCTGCTCTTTCGCCGGGTTGTTGCACTCGCTGGTGAAAGCACGCACGTTCGTGAATGACATTTCTCCTCGGGAAAAAGTACTCGTTAAACTTTCCCAGGACTATTTCAAAGTCGTTTTTCTGTCTATCCTCTGCGAACACGAACGATTTATAAATATTCTCTGCCTCACTCCCCATGGCGTAAATGAGACAACTCACTTGCACTTCTCCATCCTCTTTATCTAGCTTTGTAGCCGTTCGGAAGCGCTGAAATCTTTGTCTCCAATCCATCCACTCCGTTGGCTTGTCGAAAGAAAAACTCGATGGTGGATTAAACTTCGCCATTATCCGCCACTTCTGACACCATGTAAAATGACCGTAAATAGGCAGTTTCTCTCTTTATGAACGTCACGTTTATTCACATCCAGCCATATACTGAAGTTCACATATACTGATCTCCCCGCGTCATGTCCCGACACGCCCCTGATGATTCACGTCACTCAGATTTAAAGTAACAGTGTTGAAACCACCATACACTATATCACATCACATGACAGACACCACAGGTTGTTGCCAGTTGGCAAGAAACAAAGTGTATTGCAGCAATGGAAACCAGCGAACGCAGATTGCTACCCAACCTAAAAATGTCTCCGCACCCATCTAAAGTCTCTATGAATGGGAGCATAATAAAACACGATATCAACTCATTATGAATCAATAAATCAGCTCAAGTAAGTCTTCTCTGCTTTCATTGTCAATTGCGCTCGTTCCTGTTGCGTGTCCTCAGACTGGCAACCTGTGTGAGCGTTGAGTCTGAGGAGGAGCGGCGGGGGAACAACTCCCTCCAATATTTAGAATTTGGACTGCAGTACCTATTTCAACCACTAGCTGTCAATCCTACAGACTGTACCTTTAAATTCATTAAAGGAATTATGCAGAACAGGTAAATGTATAATACCGAAAGTTGCTATTAGACTACAGTGGTTGTCCGATTTGTCTAAATACCATATTTGTGGTTCTTGTTTAGCAAATTACATTTCAAACTACAAAGTCAAAATTCATGTTTGAGGTATGAATGTGTACAATCTGTGTTGTAGACGGAAATTTGAGGTATGTTAAGTGAAGTAATTTACATATACGTTGAAAACTGTTGTTCTGAATGCTCACTAATTCTGAAGTTTGTAGTCAGTAAGTTTAAAAAAATGAATAAAAATGTATACTTTTTTTCAGCAAGGATGCATTAAATTAAAGTGACACCCAAAAGTGACACCCATCGATTCCAGCAATCGAGCCCGAGGAGGCGAACGGACAGCCTCTGCTCCAACTGCCACTTTCCAGAGTGACGGGCGAATTTGACTGCGCCCAGAACTGAGTCACCCTCCCTGGGCTGGCCAGTAGGTCAGAGAGGCTGGATGTTTAGGCCAAGCCTGCACTTGACATATTTCCTAGGAAGGAATTCCTCCAGGGTGTCTGACACTGAATCGTGCCCAGGACGGTGCACCCTCCCTGGGATGCCCGAGGGGGTCAGAGGGGGTTGAAGTTTGCCCCGAGGCCACACTTTGTTTTTCATCCGACCATCAATTTCTACAGTCAAGCCTGCTAAGTGCACTTCTCTGGGCTGCCAGCAGCAAACTATGCACCCCCCACCCTCACCCCCCTGGTTTACTTCTCTGGAGGTCTGTGTTTAAAATGGTTCAAAACCTGAGTACAGTCCATCACACAACCGCCTGAGAACCAGAAATTTTTGTAATGCGTTTTTTTGATGGCTCTGAATTGTCAAAACACCTCTCAAAATGCTTGCTACGGATGCGAACAAGCAGAAAATCAAACCTGATCCAAAATTTTTTATGATGGACAAAGGTTTCGGAGGCAGTGTGTAAACGTGATTGACACAACATGAGGTCATATTTATTTTTTAACGTGCAGAAATTTCTTGTTTAGCAACTTACATTTCAAACTACAAAGTCAAAATTCATGTTTGAGGTATGTTGAGTGAAGTAATTTACCTACATATTGAAAAATGTTGTTCCAAATGCTCACTAGTTCTGAAATTTGGAGTCAGTAATTTTTTAAAAAAAAGAAAAGAAATACTTTTATTCAACAAGGAGCCATTAAATGGATCAAAAGTGACAAAAAGAGTAAACAAAATACACCCATAGATTCCATCATCCACCCGGAATAAACCGTTCCCTCAGACAGCCTCTGCTCCAACTGGCCAGGGTAGGTCAGAGAGGCTGGATGTTTAGGCCAAGTCTGCGCTTGACACATTTTCTGTGAAGGAATTCCTGACACTGAATCATGCCCAGGACGGTGCACCCTCCCTGGAATGCCCGAGCGGGTCAGAGGGGGTTGAAGTCTCCCCCGAGCCCACACTTTGTTCTTCAGCCGGCCATCAATTCCTACATTCAGGCCTGCTAAGGTGCACTTCTCTGGGCTGCCAGCAGCAAACTATGCACTGGTTTGCTTCTCTGGAGGTCAGTGTTTGAAATGGTTCAAAACCTGAGTACAGTCCATCACACAACCGCCTGAGAACCAGACTCAAGGTTCCATGTGAGTCCGAAATTTACTTTTTCTTTCCGTATTCATCATTCGATGGCTCTGAGTTGTCAAAACACCTCTCAAAATGCTTGCTACGGATGCAAAAACAATGAAAATCGAACCTGATCAGAATTTTTTTATGACGGATGAAGGTTTCGGAGGCTTAATTGGTTAATGTGATTGACACAACGTGAGATTGCATGTATTTTTTAACGTGCGGAAATTTTGGATGAGAATTTCGGACTCAGTTTGCAAGGACCTTCAAAATTGAATCCTGCCCGGGACTGCGCATCCTCCCTGGGATGCCCGAGTGGGTCAGAGGGGGGCCGTTATTGCCATGACCCGCCAGGCAGTGTGCAGGAAACCACAAGTCGTTGGGTTCCAGGGGGTTGCAAAGCTGAATCTTAAAGGATTTGATGGAAAGGCAAAACAAAATGAACATGAACAAAACACATGTATAATGAGCCTAGTTAACATAACATTTGAGCAAAACAATCTTCCTTTGTGAACTTTGCTTCCACATAAATTTTCCTGATGAAAGTTGAGAAATCACTGTGTATTCACTGTGGATTATGACATTGTGAATTTCACTGAACAGTTGTGCCAATCTTTTGTATTTAGACGCAAAAAAATGGTCTCTTTGGTATCTTTTTGTCATTTTAATTAGTAATTGTTCTGTTTAGCACAAACATGCCTCCTTCTATGTTCTTCCCAGTTACATATTAAGTATCAATGCTGTTGCCGATGTTCCTCCTAAAACATAAAGAGTTTAGATAGATACTGCATACAAGTTATGTCGAAGAGCAGTTCAGATTATTTGAAATGTTTGACTTAATATTGAGATTGTTGTCTTTGGTTTTTTGGCAAATCTGAGCAGTTTGAGACTGTTTTGAGATCTGTTTTGACAGGATGCATGTGAGATTGGGGACTTTTTACCCAGGAGGAGCATCTGTGAAGCAGGATGCATTTAGTCTCATGGCAATACAATTGAGACATTAAATAGATATTTCGGTCATATTTATTTCCCTTGAGTTTCACTCAATTTCTCAACTTTCAACCAGAGACAAAAAGGTCTGCCAGCTCTTTCTTTTGAAATGAAGATCTCTGTTGCAACACCGTAAGTGCATTTCAGAGTTCAAAACTCTGCAAAGTCAAAGGCCTTGAGTTTATTTTCAAGGCTATAATGAAAACCTCACATTCTCTTATTCCTTCCTTCCTGTTCTTTGGCTTTTATTCACAATCAAATAAAGGAAGAGAACTAGGGAGTCACCCTGTCAAAGTGAATAAAGTGAAATGGATGACAGTAACTTTTGTTTTTAACTGAGATGAATCGCTCAGATCGGTGAGATCAGATGTGTTTTATTCAGTCTTCCTCCTGAATGCATGCCGGTTCAAAGTCATGTCACTGCCAGGAACTGTCTGGCACGGGAAGTGCAGTGATCCCACGCTGAGATCTTCCATCCCTGAAACCATGACAGAGTTTTCAGAGCATTAATTGGCCGCCCTGTCTCTCTACGAGACACTTAAGCAGATCTATAGCTTTCTAAACTCCTCAGTTCAGGCTGTTTTTTTTTTTGCTTGCAATGTGTTGAATTGAAGCTCAGAACAGCAGGAGTGATGCTTCGCTCTCTTAGAAACACAATACTGCAGGATGACAGATAACTTTTTAGTGTTTCACCAACTTTTATGGGCAAAGCAAAATAATTCCTGCAAGGAACAGCTTCTCATTCTCGTGTTTAAAGAGCGGAGCCGCTGTAGGAGGTGAAGCACAGTGTATTTCATTCATGAATAGAAACTCCTTTTAAAGGTCTTTCTCACTGCATTAACACAGAAACCATTTACTCTAGTTCACTCTGCTCTTATTTAGAGGATGTCAAAGGTCAGACAAGAGCCCAAAGCAGAGACGAATAAAAGCTGATGGAGCTCAGAGGAGGAAAACAGTGGATTCTTTGCATGGATGTTCGTTGACATAGTACTGAGCATTTAACCCTGGGTTAATGTAGCCCTGGGTTATTTTGTTCCAAAGTAAATTGCTGTGGTTTATTGTTTGCTGGCAGCTCGTTCGACCTTCTGATTTCTCAAAGTCAGGTGAAGAAACGGCTGGAGGAAGTGATGTCGTGCTGAGGCCCAAACGCTGAGCCACCCCTCACTGTGAGACCTCAGCTGTGTCTCTGTCCCCGGGGCCACAGCAGTGATCTTTCAACAGACAGAGATCTTGGGTTGTGTTCAGGAACCCCCTGGTGCTTCTATAAGTTGCATGAGTCCATTTAATCAAATGAAACTCAAAGGCAGAGAGATGCTAGAGTTAAACCACATGTTTCCCTCAGCCTTTTGCTTATTAAATGTCTTGAGGGTTTGGCTACACAGCATGAGGAATGACATATCACAGATGTAATATTCTTTAATTCACAAATATTCCACTTGAAAAGTTCAGTCAGAAATGTTTGCCAGTTCTTGTTGTTTTGTTCTTCCTGGGTGGTTAAGTGGTTGCTAGGGGGTTCTGAGTGGTTAACCCGTTGCTAGGGTGTTCAGGGTGTTTAAGTGGTTGCTAGAGTGTTCAGGGTGGTTAGGTGGTTGCTAGGGTGTTAAAGTGGTTACTAGAGTATTCAGGGTGTTTATTAAGCAGTTGCTAGAGTGTTCATGGTGGTTAAGTGGGTGCTAGAGTGTTCCGCCTGGTTGTTAAACGGTTGCTAGGGTGTTCTGGGTGGTTGTTAACCAGTTTCTAGGGTATTTAGGGTGTTTAATTAGTGTTCTGGGTTGTTGTTAACCAGTTGCTAGGGTGTTTGGGGTGGTTAAGTGGTTGTTGGAGTGTTCTGCCTGGTTGTTAAGCAGTTGCTAGGGGTTTCAGGGTGGTTAAGTGGTTGCTTGTGTTTTCTGTGTGGTTGTTATGTTGTTGCTAAGGTGTTATATGTGGTTAAGTGGTTACTTGAGTCTTCTGGCTGTTTTTTAAGCACTTGCTAGAGTGTTCTGGGTTGTTGTTAACCAGTTGCTAGGGTGTTTGGGGTGGTTAAGTGGTTGCTAGAGTGTTCTGTGTTGTTGTTAACCAGTTGCTAGGGTGTTTGGGGTGGTTAAGTGGTTTCTAGAGTGTTCTGCCTGGTTGTTAAGCAGTTGCTAGGGGTTTCAGGGTGGTTAAGTGGTTGCTTGGGTGTTCTGTATGGTTGCTATGCAGTTGCTAAGGTGTTATCTATGGTTAAGTGGTTGCTAGAGTGTTCTGGTTGGTTTTTAAGCAGTTGCTAGAGTGTTCTGGGTCGTTGTTAAACAGTTGCTATGGGTGTGCTTGGTGGTATTAAGCAGTTGCTAGGGTGTTCAGGGTGGTTAAGCAGTTAATATTGTGTGGTTAACTGGTTGCTAGGGTGTTCTGGCTGGTTTTATCAGTTGCTAGAGTGTCCTGGGTGGTTGTTAACCAGTTGCTAAGGTTTTCAGTGTGGTTAAGTGTGCTGGGTGGTTAGGTGGTTGCTAGAGTGTTCTGGATGGTTGTTAAACAGTTGCTAGGGTGTTCAGGGTGGTGGTGAAGTAGTTGCTAGGGTGTTTGGGGGTGGTTAAGTGTTTGCTAGGGTGTTCTGGGTGGTGGTTAGTTGGTTGCTAGGGTCTTCTGGGTGATGGTTAACTGGTTGCTAGGGTGTTCAGAGTGGTTAAGTGGTTGCTATTGTTTTTAGGGTGGTTAAGTGGTGGCTAGGGGGTTCTGGGTGGTTCAGTGGTTCCTAGTGTGTTCTGGGTGTTTAAGTGGTTGCTAGGCAGTTCTGGGTGGTTAAGTGGTTGCTAGGGGGTTCTGGGTGGTTAAGTGGTTGCTACAGTGTTCTGGGTGGTTAAGTGGTTGCTAGGGTGTTCTGGGTGGTTCAGTGGTTGCTAGGGTGTTCTGGGTGGTTCAGTGGTTGCTACAGTGTTCTGGGTGGTTAAGTGGTTGCTAGGATGTTTGGGGTGGTTAAGTAGTTTGCTAGTAGGGTTGGGTGTTTACAAATGTAATAATGTTAAGTTTAACATACTAGAGTAAATTAATTTGACCTAAACCAACTAAATTGTGTTGACCCAAATAAACTGAAAAATAATTGAATTAACTAAATTAAATAAATGTTCTTCAGTTAAATTAAGTAAGGGTAGTGAATTCATTTCTGACTGTTAGATTAAAAATGTATCTGACTAAAAGTGGTACTTTGGTAACTTAGCACTTGAAATCCTAAATTCACAAAAACTAAAAAATATAGAAAAAAAATATAATTAAATTTAAACCGAAATTCTAAAAACCAATACAAATGACAGAAGTACAACAAAATTACCAAAACTTAAGTTAGAATAAAAACTGAAAACATAAAAATAAAAGCTACTTCAAAATCTGAATAAATAATACAGTAGTATGAAATAACACTGGTCTCATTTGTGTTTATTTTTATTTCTCCTAAGGTCTTTCCAGACCTTCCCGTAGAGAGAAGAAGACCTGGTCCTGGGCGTCAAACATCTGATCTACTGTATGTGTCGGGTGTCAGCCCATCTCTGTGTGTTCACCAGGTCGTGAGGGACGCTGGCTATCGAATCTGACGAAGTGTGTCGTGGATGCTGCTCTGACGCAAGCAAACCATTGAGTTGTAGTGTCTGGTGTCAGGGAAACGCATAGCAACGCAAATGCTGCCTATAAATACGTCTCTTAAGTCTGTCTATTTTAAACCGCCATGTCGAAGCGAGCAGTTCAAGGCCACAACCCATCACCTATAGAGCTGGTCGAGTCTGGGGACTACAGCTGTACTGCTCTAATGGACTGTTGTTGTTTTGTGCTTTTACATAAATAGAACATTTCTGTTTGTCAGTTCATGACGGAAATACACAATCTGTGTGTTTTATGTTTAGTGAGCTACATGTGCTATGTGTATTTGTCTTTCTTTTACATTTTGCTTGCCAAAATCTGCCAAAGCATTGTCAGATTGTCAGCATCTTTTAATGTTTTTTCACTGGGGATATTTTGGGGATATTTAGTTTTATTCTATCAATCAATAAATTCCACTAGAAACAAACTTTGTTGTATTATTTTATTTTAATACTGTGAAGCTGCTTTGATACAATCTGTATTGTGAAAAGCGCTATACAAATATACTTGATACTTAAGTTATCTGAGTGGGTTGAGAGAGCATTGCTATGCGGTTGCTAGGGTGTTCAGGGTAGTTGCCAAGGTGTTGCTTTTCTGTTTCTAAAGAAATGTGCGGCAGTTGAGAGAGCGTTGCTATGCGGTTGCTGGGGTGTTCATGGTAGTTGCCAGGGCGTTGCTTTACTGTTTCTAAAGTGAATTGCGTGGTTGTGAGATCATTGATATGCGGTTGCTAGGGTGTTCCGGGTAGTTGCCAGGGCGTTGCATAATTGCATTACTGTTTCTAAAGTGATTTGAGTGGGTTGAGAGAGTGTTGCTATGTGGTTGCTAGGGTGTTCAGAGTTGTTGCCAGGGTGTTGTTTTAGTGTTTCTAAGGTGAATTTTAAAACAAACAGTTTGCAAAACAACAAACTTAAAATGTTAATTGGATTTGACCATAGACCACAATAGTGATGCTTGACCTTGTAAACAACCACACAGTCTTACTCAAAAAATATGCCTTTCAAATTCACTACTCAAATCAATAAACAATAAAGCAATAAACTATATGTGTAGTGAAGTCTGGATCATCCAGGAACACAATGTGGACTGTAAAAGAAAGAAAAATTTCCTTCCATTCATTATTGAAAGTTTTACTCACACGAGAAAGCTCGTTACAATCGACCCGACCCAAAGCGCTCTTTAACTGAGACTTCAAAGAAACAGCAAGAGTGACTGGAGAAATAATTAAAGCCAGTCGCCTAGACTTCAGTGTCGGCTCATTCTGTCAGAGTTTGTTTTATCATTCGGCTTTTAAAATGGATGCTTCAGCAGTCTGTAAAATGCACAAATATATTGACACATTCAACTTTTTGAATGCAACAGTTGCTATGAGGTCTACAGTTTAATGAACTATATTAGATGACAGAATATTTGTATATTCAGATGATTTTGAAATCACTCACTCCACATGATACCACAAGATAACATATTCTGTTTACACAGGAGTTTATTAAAAATAGTTCTGTCAACAGCTTACAGATATAACATTTCCAACGACACTTATGACGATTACAATCATACAATAATTTGAAACTGAATTGTTATTAAGACACATTCTTTGCATTCTCCCATCAAACATAAGCACCTGAAATCAATGATTCACGATTTTCATTTTGTTAAAATGATCAAAAGTGCTCAAATACACATAATACTGTCATCTTAAATGCGGTTATCAGTCTTTTTAAGTTACTTCACATACCGCTCAAGTCAGAGCATGTCATATGTCTGTCGTCATAGTCCGAAGCACAAGAATATAAACAAAATAAACTCAATAAAAGAAAATAATAGCATCTGGTTTTCCAGCCCATTGTTGTTTATACATCATAACACTACTGATATAAGTACCGTACGTCCACGAAAGTGACATATAAAGTAGCTGGGTGTCAGAAAAACGCTCTCAATGAAGAAAAAAATCATTGTTCTTCATTTCCTCATTGTCCTCCCTTTCCTTTATGTCTCAAAGTGCGTCTTTCCATTAATCCGACCGGACAGGAAGCAGCCCCCGGATTAATACGGCACTTCCCGTCTCTGGGTTTGCACAGCGGTTACTGGTCTTAATTTTGCCTTGGCCCGCGTCCCAGATAACAGAACGGTCCTGCCTGACAGGCAAAAGAGACTGAGGAGAAAACAAAAAGAAAGAAAGCGCTTACAAACCACTTGAAAGGTTGGCTAGCGCTGCGGCCCGTCAGAAGCTGTGAGGTCGTGAAAACGAGCGTAACCGTTGTCCCACTCTGCAAATAATTATTTTCTTACTGTGCATAGTATTTGTCTTGTTTTCCAGATCTATTTATCTAAACATTCCTAAATCAAGATACATTTACTTGAAAATCAAAATGACTTAAAAAGGGTAAATTTTGCCCTTTTTGGGCTCTAATAGAATAGGTTTTCATGCTTGAATGTTCAAAAAACATTATTTTTTACATATTCTCCATTGTTGCAGCACCTCTTTTCCCAGTCTGCCAGTAACACTCTGTTTAGTTCCTGTCTCTATGAAGCCCCTCCTTCTGAAAAGCTCAATGTGCTCTGATTGGTCGGCTGGACCAGTGTGTTGTGATTGGCTAACAGCTTTGTGCGTGTTTCTTAAATGTCACGCCCATATAACCGCAAGTTTCAACAACTCAACCAGACATCACCTAATTATTTACTGTATGCCTTTGGCGGGAATAATTTAAATAAGGAATATTGTGACGTGTTCATTCGCGGACGATAACTCAAGACTACAATCTACCAAGAGCAGCGCAAATTAGCGTCTGGTTTAAAACCTAACAGTAGTTTTTTTAGTGCCAAAGAGGGTTAGCGCTGACATAAGCTGTTGTTGAATCTGGCCCTAAGCATAAACTCACTTCATTTTGATCATTTTGACTTAATATCTTGAGTAATTTTGCTTCTCAAGTAAATGTACCTTGATCTAAGGTATTTGTAATGGAAAACAAGACAAAAATACTGAGTAAGAAAAGCTTTTTTTTTGTTGCAGTGCAGCTGTGTCTCGACATCTGGACGCATGCAGCTGCAAGTCTGTCTCAATTAAATGCTCCGAACGCTCATTCTGAGACCCATTCGTGAAATCCCGTCACTCGGTTGGTCTGAACTGGGGGCAAAACATCTGGACATTGTCCCAAAATGTGAGTGTAACGATGGTTTGACTCATTCATCGTCAAGGTTTTTGGAGTCCATGCTTGTGTCCAAATCAGGCGAAGATGCTCCTCTGATGGGCCATCAGGGCTGTCTGACTCTCTCTTCTTCTCTCCTTCTTTCTCTCCATCCGCACCTTCCAGCAGACGGCGCTCAAGGCGAGCAGCACCAGCCCGGCCGAGAGCAGCACCAGTCCGAAGTAGGATATGGTGGAGCCGTGAGAGTTGAAGCTGTAGGCCACGGCGGTCACCACGATCCCGGCGATCAGGACCACCACGCCGAAGGGGACGGTGCACCGGTAGCAGGACAGCTCGGCTCCACCGGTGGCCGCCGTCAACTGCACCTCGTTGACCAGAGGAATGATGACTGTCGGTGGCTCGTTGTTGTTGGTTTTCTCAGCCAGGATTCGTTCGGGAGCTCCGGGGATCGTCATGGTGTCTTTCACAAGCTCGGCGGGCATCGCAGGGTCAAGGGTCAGTGTGTTTCGAGGCATCAGCCGCAGTCTGAGCCGTCTCTACTCTCTATTGTTCTCACCGTTTCCACACCTGTAGGAAAAGCAAGGCGAGTTTAGTTACAGGGTTTTATACAATGAGAAAATGGTTCTATTACCCTTCAAATTCCAATGTGTTTCCCGAAACCATATTGTCGCAAATTGGTCGTTCAACCACGTTGGTTAATGATGTCACACACGTGGTAGGTGGAGTAATAACTACTTTTAATGAATCTGTTTGAGATCGAATTAACGCTAGATGTTTTGCTATAATTTACAGACGTGGCATCTGAGGACTATTTCGAATTTTTCTCAGTTATTTTGCTTTATTTCTAGATTCAATCATAGGCTCGTTCTTACGTTCTAGAACACGTTCGCACATGCGCACTCTTCAAAAACAGCGCTTTAAATCTCTTGACAAACTAAAAGACGTTACATTTTTACGTATTCTAAATGAAAGACACAGGTTGTACTGAATGTCAGCTTGCTTATTTTGCTCTAGATAAGGATTTATTAAGTCCACATGTCATGCAAACAAGAAACTCTGCTTCTAAGCACAGGTCGAGAGCTGTCGTTCCAACCACACAATTTTGCTATGCTGTTTGCGTACGTTCGTCAGAACGATGTTTTCGGGGAACACAGACTCGTTGAACTATGCTGATGACGACAGACCTTGTGACCATAGTTGGCTATCGATGCTTTCGGGAAACGCACCCCTGGTCTGGTTGTCATTGCATTGCTCTGCGATTCCTATGGTGTTCTAGGTAGTTGCTAGGGTGTTTTGAATGTTTTTGTGTGTTGCTAGGTTGGTTGCTAATGGTGTTTGTTTGTTTATAGGATGCAGAATGCGTTACACACTGAAGTGCAATACTTAATGATCTAAACAAAGCCCTAACTCGATGTATGAGCAATAGTAATAGTGATGGTTGAGGGAGTAAACACATGCGAGTGCAGGGCAGGTCTGTAGAGTTGTTTTGGTTTTCAAGCGGGAAGAGCCCCCAGATCCCCTTTCTGACCACAGACACAGGCTGACCGTCGTCTGAATGACGCAAAGAGAGCTGCCACATTCCCTGGAGAGCTCACGATATGACATTACAAACCGGCCCATGAAACACGAGCGCCGTATAAATTAACAGTCATTTCTCAAGGGGCTTTTTCTTTTTCTTAAGAGGGTCAACAGAGCTGCCAAACGCCCGTGACACTTCTCTCTGACCGTTACGCATTACAGCTGCACAACTTAGCCTGGATTTCAACCCTCATTTGCTTCAGATTCACCTCAATACTTTTACATTTACAGGAGATCTTTACAATCAATATAAACTGATGGATATTGTTGCATTTTTAGTTTTTACCCTAAACTGACCACACACATTTTTGACAAAATTTAATAAAAAATTGGCTGTCATGGAGGGTAGTAACATTGTTTCTTTATAGCAATAACACAATACAATAAAACAAATCCGAATAGAGTAGCAGACTCATTCACAGTCTGAAAATTGCATTTGCCCAAACTAAACCAAGTTAATATTATTTTCATTCAGAACTGCTAAAATCTTGTTTATAATCAGTTGTCATAAAAGTAGATGTAGTCATAAAATATTAAATGATACGTCAATGCTGTTGCATGTTTTTGAGCTTTTAATGGGTGTTAAAATCTTTCAAATAAGTGCATTTGTGCACTTAATATGGCAAATACAGTATATGTATTGCTTTATATTTATAGTGAATTAAAATGCTATTTTTAATGCATTAAAACTTTTGTTTTGGTGACTTAAAATAACATATAATCTTTATATTATCATTGCATTTACATTAAAACTTAATGTTTTTGAGAAACCAACATTAAAGGTCATGAAGGCAGCAGAAACATTCTCTGATGTAATCCACTAATATTTTATGAATGTGAAAATAATGAGTTTGGAGCATGCATGAAGGTAATCTGAGACAGGGTCAAGTCATTCACCTCACACGTGTTTTCCATCCTGCCCTCTGAAGATCCTGTACAGCAAAGCGAAGGCGTTAAAGTCCCGTTATAGTCCAAACACAGGCTGCTTCTAGAGATCTCCTTCTCTTGAAGCGTGTTGGAGACTGACTGCGTGTGCAGGTCTCATTCACTTGAAGTGCGTCTGAGTTCCTCCTCCTCCATGTGAACTAACGCTGCTTCAGTCTGAACACACGGGGAGGGGCGTAAGCTTTGTGAACCATGTCATCTGCTGCATGATATGTGCTGGTGGTTTGCAGTGATGGCCATGTAATAAAGTTCATTGAGAGGAACTTTTTCAGTGTGTTTGGGTATAATTAATGACATAACTTTGCAGCTTTAAAAATGGCATATTCTGCCCTTTTACAAAGTTTTGATTTTGTTTTTTGGTTCTTTTGGAATTGATTTTCACACATGAATGTTCCAAAAATATTGTTTTCTCATGTTTGACATTGTTGCAGCACCTCTCTTCCCAGTCTGTCAGTAACGCTCTGTTTAGTTCCTGTCTCTATGAAGCCCCTCCTTCTAAAAAGCACACTGTGCTCTGATTGGTTGGCTGGATCAGTGTGTTGTGATTAGTCAAGTACTTCAAGTGTGTGTTTAGGAATGTCACGCCCCTTACCATAACTGTGTGTTTCAATACACTACTAACTCAACCAGGTCGCCTGGTTGAGTAGTCAATCATTTTCCCCCTTAAAACTCTTCTTTGATCATCAAAATTACATATTTATACGTTTTATCCTTGAAAAATTCTTCATACCTTAAAATAGCTTGAATGTAACTCCACACCCATGCCTCATTTAGTATACGTGGTTCTATGAATATGCAAATGAGCCCCGCCTCCACTCACTCACAGCAGCTCAGAGATCCACTGGTTGACGATCACACGTTGATCTGATTGGTTACAAGGTAGTTTGTGACGTCAGAAACACCAGCGATTTCAAACCGTGTTTTTGAGACTGTCTTTGGTTCACTGCAGTTTTAAGGAGAAAATACTCAGCAATGGTGTCGACTTATGAATTTGCACATGGTTTGTCTTAAAGCATATTAAAAACACCACACAGACACATAAACAACAGTAAAAGCTTGATTTTCATCACAGGGGGACTTTAAATGAGGAAAATTGTGATGTGTTCTTTTCCAGAGGAAAACTCAAAGACTCAATGGAGGCGTTTCAGGGAGTTCAGAAACACTGACTCAGATATAGAGAATAACTCCCGCTGGAAGGACATGGGCTGCGTTTAAATTCACTTTTAGACCTACACTTGCAAACTTCCTCCTTCCTTCCGCCCCTCGGGAGAATCCTCTCCGCCATTTTGAAGTGCGTTCAACTTCATCAAGTGGATGAGGCAAGTTTGTTTGGACAGACCCTCGACCCCTTGAATTTGACAGAGGGAGCAAATCTAATCAATATGTACACTTCAGGCAGATCCATAGACCACAATGCAACACGATTGTGACGATTGTGAATTTATCCACAAGTGATCAAGGGCTTGGTGCGCTACATTTAAACACATTGCAATGTTTCTGCCAGTAGTGGGCGCTCATGCAACGTAAGCAATGACGTCAATCCGAGTGAATGAGACGGAGTGAAGTTAGCGAGGGAAGGGCATAAAAAAGTGGACTTTGCAGACCTTTTTCATGCTCAGACAGCAACATCACACGCTGAAGAATGCTGAAAATGAAAAAAAAAAAAAAAAAAAAGAACCATAATAGGTCTAAAAATGTATTTAATATTAATATTTAAATATTCTGAATTAATGTTTCTCAAAAAAAAACTTTCGATTTAAAGACTTAAATGCTTCAAATTAGTTTCAGAACAGTAAATTGTGTTTGTGTGCATGTCTAGCACACAAGTAGTGTTTTAAAAGCATCCCTTGAGGAAGTTGTGTGTCTTAATAATATGTGTGTATTTAGTTCTGGATGTATTTATTGCAACATCTTACAAAACATTTGTTTCACACCTATACACAATTACACATTTTCATTGTTTAGATATGAATACTGATCAAATTTACATTTATATGTATTTTCATTTGGAAGAGGTTGCCTCTAAATCACTGCACAACCTCTGTGAGTGTGTATTTTGACATACATTTGAATATGCGTCAATGTGAATTTGAATGCGTTTGTGGTTTGAATTGGCTCTTGCCTTCTGCTCTTATGTGTGACTCAAGCATCAAATGTGTTTTTCTGCTTTTTTTTTTTCTTGTAATGCGATACAGGGTGTTGTCTACAGTCTTCCTTCCCGGAGGAAATCTTTCCTCAAATGCAGCACGTGCTGACGGACATCGCTCGGGTCTCTGACTGACAGCAGAGACACTGAGGGTTTGGTCATTCGGCTAGTTTTGTATCTTGCTTGAGTTCATTTGAGTTCATTCAATGCAATTCTCACCAAACCGTTCTTTAATGAACAGTTTTTATACAAACACTCCTTAAAGGTTCTTCAATGTATCTTTTAGTTGACATATGTTTTTCAATGTTTCATTTCAGGTTCTGTCCTATCAGCTTGAATCTAACCCTTTATTTTATTACACTTTCACAACTATTATGACACACCGCCCATTTCTGATGAATTGATGGGCCTGTTATGAATGGTGGAGTATAAATATTTGAGCTGATCTGTCTTGTAACAGGCTGTAGGTATAGAGTATCATCTGGTAACAAAGGTTACAGCATTGGGTTACTAACAGAGGCTGTCAGATGAATGTCTCATGTCAGGCTCCTGACCACCCGGCCAGAGTTTATTTTGAGATAATGAACGGCTGACGAACGTCTGACTGGCACAAAAAAAAAAAAAAAATCATATATATAAATATGTATATAAAAATGTACACTGCCAGTCAAAAGTTTTTGATCAGTACGATTTTTAATGTCTCTTCTGCTCACCAAGGCTGCGTTTATTTTATTAAAAATATAAAAAAACAGTAATATTGGGAAATATTATTAAAATGTAAAATAACTGTTTTCTATTTGAATATATATTTTTAAATGTAATTTATTCCTGTGATCAAAGCTGTATTTTCAGCATCATTACTAGTCTTCAGTGTCACATGATCCTTCAGAAATCATTCTAATATGAGGATTTGATGATCAAGACATATTACTTATTATTATCAATGTTGAATTCAATTGTGTATTTTTTTTTTTTTAGGATTTTTAATGAATAGAAAGTTCAAAAGAACAGCATTCATTTGAAATATATTCTTTTTTTTCATTATAAATGTTTTTCCTGTCACTTTTGATCAATTTAATGCGTCCTTGCTGAATAAATGTATTTTCTGAATAAATGTACCCCCCCCCCCAAAAAAAGCTTTCTATTTCAGATAAATTATGTTTTTTTTTTTGAACTTTTTATTTACACAACTGTTTTTCAACATTGATAATAATCAGAAATGTTTCTTGAGCATCAAATCATCATATCATAATGATTTCTGAGTAATGATGCTGAAAATTCATCTTTAATCACAGGAATAAATTACACTGTACTATATATTCACATAGAAAACAGCTATTTTACATTTTAAGAATATTTCACAATATTACTGTTTTTTGTTGTTGTATTTTTAATAAAATAAATGCAGCCTTGGTGTGCATAAGAGACTTCTTCTAAACACACACACACACACACACACACACATATATATATATATATATATATATATATATATATATATATATATATATATATATATATAATATATTTAATTATCTGTTTAATATTTAATAATCATTTTAATATGTACATTTATATACTCTTAATTTTCTTGTATACTAAAATGTACCGAAATGCTTGAGCGCGAGCATGTGGCGCGCGATCGGCTGCGCTCTGACGTCAGCGCCCGCGTTCACACACATGACTCCTGACTCTTGTGTTGAACACGGAAACATCATGGCTCTGCTGTTCAGCGATGAGGAGTTTCAGCAGGCCTGGACCGAGCTGGACCAGCCGATGCTCGACGGAGGCTGGGAGTTCTTCACCGAGACCATGAACGTCAAAATATACAGACTTTACAACAAGGTGAATATTTGATGGATGACTCAATGCGCACGCGCCCTGTGCACAATCAAAACAATCCAGTGCAATGCAATCTGATCTATAACATCATGCATAACATGGAATAGTATGCGTTTGATTTTTATTTTAGGCACAACAACATAATACAATGTCCAACGTAAATGTGCTATATAATATTGGGCATACTGTACGTGATGATATAACGCTAACGTAATCATAAGCTTCAAACTCACTGTAAAAGCAGCAGACCGGGGCTAGTTGTCACATATCATGTTGTCACAATCCATGCATTTTAAAAGTTATATATTTCGAATCGGAAGTTCAAACACAGACATGCTTGTTTTCTAAAGCAGTTGTTGTGCATTTTGATTTAATCCATCTATTTTTATAATTAACTATCATTTCAGTATCATCATATTTTTGTTATTAATTATTAATTAGGCATTTCAGTTGAATAAAACAATGTTTTTTAATTTCCTCCCCCCTCCCCCATGCTTTTTAATGTTTCATGAATTACCTAATATTGTCTTTCTGTTTAATAGGCTTTTTAATGTCAGCTTCTCATTGTGACAACTTGCCCCATATAAATGGGCTCTTAAAAATAAGACAACCCTGATAAATGTTTTCTGGAGTTGAAAGTGTGACTATTTAAAATGAGTATATGCTATAATATAAAACCTAATTGAATGGGTGAATCTAGTGGCAGTGCAGTGATTTACAACTGAACCTTTCTGTTATATAATAATTAACACAATATGTATTATAAACACACCCATTGCATTGGATTGGTAATATACATAGTATTTAAAAGTTCTATAACACTATTTGGCTCAGTGTGGATGAAATGACCAAAATCACCCATAAAAGATCCAGATGTTTTAAGTGATTTATAAGCAAAACCTACAAGCAAAAGTATCCATGACGGAGAGATCCTGTTTTCATGCACTAGGATCAGTTTCCCATCTAGTGCGTGTCATGTAAAACATCACATCAGTCATCCACATATCACGACGCTTGTTCAGTAGTACAGGCTCTGGCTGTGATGTGGCATGTGTTTGTGATGCTTTCGTCTTTAATGTCGTGTTGAACAGGAAACAGGTTTGTACGAGTACAAAGTGTTCGGTTCTCTGGCCAGCTGCTCTCCAGATCTCCTCGCAGATGTTTACATGGATCTCAACTACAGGAGACACTGGGACTCCTATGCCAAAGGTAATCATGAGCAGGACTGCAGAAGTCACGATCAAACATCTTCATGAAAACCATTATTTCATAAGCATTCACCCTTGAGTCTCAGTGTCGTGATAGTTTGACTCTCAGTATTACTCGTAAGGCAGGTTTAGACAGATTCCTACGCTCATGAATCATCATTGAAGAGATTATAGGTGATACACCCATTTCTGTAGCAGAACAACTCAAACAAGCTTTTGTTGTGGGTAAAAACGTTAGTCAAGTCACGTCAGCTTTATTCATTTTCTACAGTAATAAACAGGAAAATTACAGAATCATTGATGCAACTTCATCAAATGTGACACAAATTCAAATTCTGCTGTAACACAGCTCTAAAAAGACTGTGTCGTTTAGCTCAAGTCAGTTCAATGTTTATTCACTTCAGTTCAATAACTGTGTCCATGCTGCAAAGTGCGTTAATTATGAAACTAATTCGGATAAAGCAGCTCTACAGAAGACAATAGGTTAATTATTCAGCTCATGGTTTGTTCTCATCTGACAGTGTCAGCCAAATTCATAATGTTACAGAGTATTAAGTGTCTTAAAGTTATGTTAACTTACTCTTGTGTAGCTCAAATAAACTGGCGCCCTCTTGAAATGCATCATATGGGTTGTTTTTACATTTTTTTCTAATGTTTTTCCACACTCTGAAGCTTCTCCTCTTGATGGTGGTCAGATCCGTTCACATACGCAGGGAACTGGACTGGTACGTCATGTACATGTAGTGTCCCAGTAGATTGACCCAGTGTTTATTCTGTCATTGTTGTGTGTGTTGAACGTGCTGTGTTGTTTGATAGTGATGTGGTTTATACAGTACTAGTCTCATGTAGGCAGAAGATCTGGACTCGATCGCAGCGTTTATTGGCCAAGGACCATCCAGAGGCCGTCTGACTGACATCTAAAGCAACCAATCACAGCTGGTTTTGTTCCGTGTCATGTTTAAAGGCGTGAAAATGTAGCGTCGATGTCCCTACAATAACAGATGTGTAAAACTCTTGGACGTATTTTAAAGAACCTATGCCGCGAACTTTTCATACTTCACATACTTTTGAAAATCCTGCATTTATTTGATCCTAATAAGCGCTCATTGTCACAGTTGTTCTTTTTCCATGAGGGGGTTTGGCTTCACGACTGCTTTGTTTTCATGCGGGCCGTTAAAGAACGCGACACACACGTCTCCCGGAAGTCCTGTAGGGTTCAACCAATCAGATGGCGACTTTGAAAATCCTCAAGTGTTTCTAGTTAAGTGTGCCATATGCATCAGACGTCCATGCTTGAGACTTAGGCTGCATTTACACTGCAGGTCTTGATGCCCAATTCCGATTTGCTGACTATACCCGATTTTTTTGACAACCCGCTTACATCATCTTTTAAAAGTGACCAGTATCCGATATTTGCATTCACACTATACACTGCCGAAACAACCCAATGTAGATGTTCTGACCCGGAAAATAGTAAAACAAGTAAAACTATTTGTAAAACAGCTCGATTTGCAATGGATGCAAAAGCAGACAAAATGATAATAGTGATGAGCGGATCACGGTTATATCCGCGGGGGCTCTGCGGATAATCCGTGGATCGGGCGGGTCAAGTATTAAAAATAACATTCTGATTAATTTTGGGTGGGTCGCGGGTGGATATGGTAAATCATTATTAACGAAAATATTAATTACATTCTCTAAAATATGAGCATGTTCCATTCCAGTTTAAGTTTCAAGGGAGTAATGATCATCCATTTATCCTCATGCGTAACAACACATAAGAATAATAGTAATTTGACCATCGGGTGCGGATACTTAAATCAGAGAAAATTATTGGTGCGGGTGAGCGGCGGTTGATTTGTTTTTGGCTGCGGATTCGGGTGACGTTGGAGCTCATCTGCGCATCTCTAATTATCCAGGGTTTTACTTTCCGCACTATTTTCAAAGGTCAGCAAAACATTGTTCTCGTAAGGCGGAGAAAAAAATACTCCACTGTGTTGAGCCTCATAAGTCATGTGATCACAGTTGGTGTCCACCTGAGTTGACGTCCCTTTTTTAATGACGTACGACTCACATTTACTGGGGAATATCCGATTTGTCTGTTTACATGTCAGACGCAAATGCACGTATCCGATTTATATCTGATTTATTTCCACACATGAGTGAGGCCTGAAACCGATCTGAGAATATGGGAATCCATGTGCTTTTTCTGCTTACACGTTCGCCGGTCATATCCGATCTGTGCCACATGAGAGGAAAAAATCGGAATTGGGTCACTTGAACCATGCAGTGTAAATGGGGCCTATATACAGAACAGGCCTTTATGTATCGAGTTTCTCAGTGGACTGATCCAGAATCAGATCCTTCAGTCTATATAAGCTCAACCGTTAGCATGTGAAAGGCAGAAACTGACCCTGGATCAGATTTCTGTACATTGAGCAGGTTTGTACTTTGAATCTCTTTTTTTGCAACAACATTAAATCTCAGTCAGTATGTGTTTAATGTTTAATCAAAAGTGTTAATAGTTAAAAATGAGATGGCAAAGCACCAATGAGCTCAGGAAACGAGGAGGTGTGATGCCACGTTTAAAGTGGCCTACATGCAGTTTATAGCATTATAGCATGTAGTGTTCCACTGAAGACTAGTTATAAAGTTGAAAACAGTTATAAATTAGTTATTTATGACCATTTTCTCCCTCTCTGACACTTATAATGCATAAAAAAACGGCAAACTTTTTTCAGTTTTCCAACAAACCAATATCAAAATAACATTACTTGAATGTTTTCCAAATGTACATTCAGTTTGCTTGAATAAACTTTCACTTTTATGATGACAAAGGTTATCAGGCCACAGTTTATATAGTCTTGACACATCAAAGTTTGGTTCCCATACTAAAAACTGTGTTTCTTAGACATTTTTTAGAAATCTATTCCAGGTCAAAAAATGACCCGAATGCATTATAATTAAACTTACTGTTTTTGATACTTTGCCTTTAAGACTTGAATGATCTTTGCCCACGTACTGTAGTTCACATGGTCATTTATCAGTTGTTTTACATGGTTGTTAATATGTAAATGTGGGAGGTCAATGAGTGATGTTAATGAGCTTAAGGTTGTGATGCCATAACCTTTTTGCAGGTTATAGTTAGGGAAAGACTTTTGTGTTGAAGTATTGCATTGCATTTTGAAAAAAGCTCAGGAAATTATGTTTTAATTTAAATGACCATTTAAACAATGTTAACATCAGTAATCATCAATACGGAGCTTGTTTTATTCGACAAACGTGTACATGTTGTGTTCTCTCAGGATCTGGGAACTATTAAACCATCTTTAAAAATCACTTTGTTGTGTGCTTGAGTTTAGGACATGAAAGCTGTTTTTGCTCTCCAAAAGATTTCACCGGCGATTTCATAATTCATTATTATTTTGACACATTTTTATTTATTCTTATCCTGGACTTCTTGTGTAGTTGCGCGAGTGTGCATTTGACAAGAAACTAGCTTTTGAAGCCATTTGGTTTTCCTCATGTTTGAGACATGACATGACATGGCAGGGTGGTGTATTTCCCGCAAACACAAACAGACCGTGAATAGCTGTGTGTGTGTGTGTGTGTGTGTGTGAGGGTGGAGTGCTGTTTTATTGGAAACACATCTCTGGCTCCAGACGGACCCTGTACGCATGTGTTTGAGATGATCTTTCACGAAAAGCCTCATGCATCTGACAGCGTTTGTGCTTAAGTCCTGATGTATGTCCTCTAGTGTCCCCCTGTGTGCTTTCCTGTGGTATAACTGGAGAAACTGGAGAAAGCCCATCCAAACACTGATGTACACACACAACAGCACAAACTGACCTCCAGATCTTGATTGGAAGACAAGTGTTTACAGTTCTTATTGTTTCACGCTGCGGTGTCATCATCATAAATGTTCGTCGAACTACAGGACTTGTTTTGTTCTTTTATCTGAACACCATGTCTTTGTTCACATGTATAATTTCAATGAACGTTGTGTAATTTCAATCACTAGCATGAATCTTGTGTCGGACCACCAGAGCAGTGAAATGTGGTTTGGGTTAAATCAGTCATGAATCGCTTCTGATTACAATCACAAGCCTCCACCCTTGTTCGCTGAATACATCATCTGTGAAACGCTAGATTGACCCGTTCAGACCTGGAACAAACACGCCTGTCAGTCTTTTTCTGCTCAACAGTGTTCAGTCAACAGTGCGTGTTTTTTCTTAAATCATTTTTTTGTTGTTTTTTTTATCATAGTTTTATTTTCGGTTGTAATTTTCATTTGAAAGTTTTAGTAAATTTGTTGTATTTTATCATTTTTAATTTTTAAATGTCTATATAGTTTTTTTTTAATCTCAAGCTGTGGTTATTTTAGTACATCAAGTTAAACTAAACGAAAATGACAAATTTCAACTTGGCAACTATCTGGGTAACACTTTACATTAAGGTGACGTAGTTACACGTTACTACATCCACTTACTATAGTAATAACTGTAAATTATGCATAATTACAAGTAACTAACCCTTAACCAAACTCTAACTCTATAGCAGGTACATATAGTTAAGTAATATTACTCAGTACTTACTAGAGTAAGTACAAAATAACTACGTCACCTTAAAATAAAGGGTAAAGCTTTATTTTACAGTGTCCTTGTTACATGTTACATGTACTTACCATAGTAGTAACAGTAAATTATGCTTAATTATATGCAAGTAACCCTCAACCAAATCCTAATCCTACCCTAACCCCATAGTAAGTACATGTAGTTGCTTAATATTACTCAGTACTTAAATATATGATTACACTGTAACAAAGACACCTTAAAGGAGAAGTTCACTTTTAAAAAAACTTTTGCTGATAATTTACTCACCCCCATGTCATCCAAGATGTCCATGTCTTTCTTTCTTCATTCGAAAAGAAATTAAGGTTTTTGATGAAAACATTCCAGGATTTCCCCCCATATTATAGAGTCCAATGGGACCCAAACGGTTCAAGGTCCAAATGACAGTTTCAGTGCAGCTTCAAAGGGCTTTAACGGTACCAGACGATGAATAAGGGTCTTATCTAGCGAAACGATCGGTCATTTCAAAAATAAATAATAAATAAGTTTTATAAGCACAAATGTTCGCCTTGCTCTGTTCTGTGATGCGCGTTCGTGACGTCACGTAATACGCAATTACGTTGAAAAGGTCACGCTTGAAAAATTTCTGTCCTGAAGAAAATGTTCTTTTTGGCTTTTTAATATTAAAACACCCAGGATACGCACACGAAATGGGCATTTTAAACGATAAACTGACACAAATACATTTGAAAATGTGTATATGCTCCTCCTTCCGCACATTTGTAAACACGTCAAGCGTGACCTTTTCACCGTAATTGCGTATTACGTGACGTCACGAACGCGCATCACAGAACAGAGCAAGGCGAACATTTGTGCTTATAAAACTTAAACTTTTTTATTTATTTTTGAAATGACCGATCGTTTCGCTAGATAAGACCCTTATTCATCGTCTGGTATCGTTTAAAGCTCTTTGAAGCTGCACTGAAACTGACATTTGGACCTTGAACCGTTTGGGGCCCATTGGAGTCCATAATATGGGGGGAAATCCTGGAATGTTTTCATCAAAAACCTTAATTTTTTTTCGACTGAAGAAAGAAAGACATGGACATCTTGGATGACATGGGGGTGAGTAAATTATCAGCAAAAGTTTTTTTAAAAGTGAACTTCTCCTTTAAAATAAAGTGTAACCAAATAAAGTGTAGGCAACAGCTGAAATAAAATGAGTTTTATATACTGTATATCTTTTTTTAAGTTCAAGTTTATGGCAACACTTTACATTAAGGTTTCATTTGTTAACATTTGAACTTCTACAGCATTTTATAATCTTAGTTAGTCAACACTTACTAATACATTTTTAAGATCAAAAGTTCTATCTGTAAACATTAGTTAATGCACTGTGAACTAACACAAACATGGATATTTTTTTATTAACTAAATTAAAGGTATTAAAGGTCGGGAGGCAATTTTTTCATAAACAAAAAATCCTGATAGCAATCAATAATACAAGTGGTCTAAATATTAACACACGTACATATATATTTTGCGTTTCTATGGCAACACTATCAATGCCGAAATCAATCTGCAGCAGTCAGGTGGTAAAACTAGAGCTCTGCAAGTATACGTTCATGTTGTCATGTAATGTTGTGTGCTTTGAGACAAAAGGTCATGTAATGCAGTCTATCGTAATGCTATGCAGACTCTGCTGTGTGTGTTCATGTGTTTTGAGGTGGCGTGGCTTTGGAGACGCACTGAAGGAAGGGTGGGATCTCATGCTTTCAAAGTCCGTTTTATAATATGAGTTAGTTTTGAACTCAACTGTTTAATAATATGAAGCTGTTTTTACGTGACTTTGAATTCAAACCCTGAAACGCTCGTCGTTCCTGATCGCTTCCAGTCTTCTGGGAAGATGTTAGATGTTGGACATGGATTTGCTTTCAGTGAGAGTGAGGTTGCATGATGGGATCAGACTCGCAGACGGTGTCCAGATTGTCCAGAGTTCAGGAGAGGTTCAGGTCTGGTTTTAGTTCTTCCACACCTGACGCGGATATCACTTTGAGTCATGCTGGAACTGAAAACGGTCCTCCTGAACTATTGCCATTAAATCAGAAGCACACAGAGTCTCTAAAATGGCATTTAATAGTGTTGCATTAAGATTGGCATAGCTTTAATTTGTAAAATATATTTTTTTTTATCAAAATTAGGCTGTTTATGTTATATAGGTTATTTAATTAATATATAAAGCATTTTTCATGTTTAATTTCTCACAAAATGAACTAATATCATGATGTAAACCCTTAACCTTGATGTGAAATGAATGTGATACAGTGATATGAACTCTATCACCCATCTCTGTGATTGTGTCTCATAACTCATCTTTCACTCTTCTCATCCAAAACATATTCCTCTCATAATAACTTGCTCTTGAACTGTTTGTAAATGTATGTAGTTTAGGTTCTGGGTAACACTGGGTCTCATTTGTTAAGATTAGTTAATGCATTGGCTATCATGAGCTGACAGTGAGCTAACTATATGTTTATACATGTACTGTATACAGCATTTTTCTGCACATTACAAATGCAGCAGCTGTTCTCCTTAGTTTCAAGTACATTACGTCTCGTCACCTTTATTTATATAGCACTTTTTACAATACAGATTGTTTCAAAGCAGATTTACAGTGATAACAGGAAAATAATGCAACAAAGTTTGTTTCTAGAAGAAAAACAAACTATTAACTAATATTAATGGATACAGCTTGTCATTAACATTTACTAAGATTAATA
Organism: Vimba vimba; assembly: GCA_022828995.1. Lineage (NCBI taxonomy): Eukaryota > Metazoa > Chordata > Actinopteri > Cypriniformes > Leuciscidae > Vimba > Vimba vimba. The sequence goes on along the minus strand of CM040817.1, from coordinate 19,656,542 downwards.
AACACTGTAGAAGTATTGCTCATTGTTAGTTAATGTTAAAAAATTTAGTTAACTAATGTTAACATCAACATGAGACCTTACTGTAAGTGTGCAAGTACTCACACTGAGTATGTGTGTGTGTGTGTGTCATCCTCAGAGCTGCACGAGAAAGACTACAGTGGGCAGAAAGCCATATACTGGGAGGTGAAATATCCATTACCTCTGTCCAACAGGGATGTATCCTACAGACGCACTTCATGCTCGGAAAAATACAGTGTGTGTGTGTGTGTGCGGGACAGATTCATGCTGACCAGTGTCAGAAAAATAATATTTCTTCATTTATGATAATATTTGATAAATAAATCTGTAGTTCTCTCTCGGTGAGCCCTTAACCCTCTTGAGTATGTGTATGTGCGTGAGCGCCGGGATCTGGACGCGGGAGGACGGAAGATCTGGGTGGTTTTAGCCAAGAGCTCGAGTGTGTCTCAGTGTGCAGAGAAGAGAGGCGTGATCCGGGTCAAAGATTACAAACAGAGTCTGGCCATGGAGAGCGATGGCTCTGGCGGGACCAAAGGTACAGACACGCTCTCACACACACAGACACATGTTCTGTCAGTCAGTCAGTCAGTCAGTCAGTCAGTCAGTCAGTCTCTCAGTCACTCACTCACTCTGTCACTCACTCACTCTGTCAGTCAGTCACTCACTCACTCACGCAATCACTCACTCTCTCAGTCACTCACTCACTCACTCACTCACACACACACTGTCTCTCACTCACTCACTCACTCACTCACTCACTCACTCACTCTCTCTCTGTCACTCACTCACTCACTCACTCACTCACTCTCTCTCTGTCACTCACTCAGTCACTCACTCAGTCAGTCAGTCACTCACTCTCTGTCACTCACTCACTCACTCAGTCAGTCACACAGTCACTTGCTCACTCACTCACTCACTCACTCACTCAGTCAGTCAGTCAGTCAGTCAGTCACACAGTCACTTGCTCACACACTCACTCACTCACTCACTCACACACTCACTCACTCAGTCACTCACACACACACACTCACTCACACACTCATTCAGTCAGTCACTCACTCACTCACTCACTGTCACTCACTCAGTCACACACTCACTCACTCACTCACTCACTCACACACACTCATTCAGTCAGTCAGTCAGTCACACACTCACTCACTCATTCATTCAGTCAGTCACACACTCACTTGCTCACTCACTCACTCACTCACTCACACACTCACTCAGTCAGTCACACACTCACTCAGTCACTCACACACACTCATTCAGTCAGTCACACACACACTCATTCAGTCAGTCAGTCACACGCTCACTCACTCACTCACTCACTCACTCACTCACTCACACACACACTCATTCATTCAGTCAGTCAGTCACACGCTCACTCACTCACTCACTCAGTCACTCACTGTCACTCTCACACCCACACACACACACACACACACATATACACACACACACTCGCTCACTCAGTCACTTACACACACACACACACACACACACACACACACACACACACACACACACACACACACACACACACACACACACACACACACACACATTCACTCAGACACACACTCACGTAATATACTCCTGCTCACCTGCAACTATGTGTGTTTGAATCATATTCCAGTGTTCATGAACTACTTTGATAATCCCGGAGGAATGATCCCGACGTGGCTGGTGAACTGGGCAGCAAAGGTGAGCCGGCTGTACATTCATTCATTCATTCATTCATTCATGTCATGTGCATTTATTGGTGTAACGGTGTTGATGAATGTGTGTTTTCACCTCAGACGGGTGTCCCTGCCTTTCTCACCGACATGAAGAAGGCCTGCAATAACTACGCAAACTACTGCACCAACAACAAGTGATGCATGAACACTGTCCTCTCATTCTCCTGACATCGCTTTGGTTCTGTTTCATGTCAGAAGGGCATTCTGGGTGCAGGGCATTGTGGGTAGAGTTACTGATGTTTATTTGGGGATCGGAGAAAATTCAGCAGAGTTAAAAAATCAAAGGATTTCAGGTTCCTGTTGAACTTTAGAAGGAAATCATGGATAATTTGAGTTTATAAAATCGGTTCTGAATGTAACATAGATTAATCATAGCGCTTTTATGTAATTCGTGAATATATGAAAACATTAATTAACCTTCGTTAGATATCAAATGCACAAAATCAATCAGTAAGCCTTCCTGAAATCCAAATGCTGTTAGGTTTTATACAGCAACCCTATAAAGTTAAATATACTGTAAATATATATAATATATAAAATTTGGGCACTTAAGACATGGAATTGTGCAAGAAAACAAAGTATAAAATCAAGAGTTGTTTACAGTGAATAAAGATATTTGGCAAAAAGAAGTTTGTTAGGTTTGAATCATAAAGCAATAGATATACACTGTCATTATTAATAATTGAGCAGCAATAATAAATGAGCATCAAATCATCATATTAGAATGATTTCTGAAGGATCATGTGACACTGAAGACTGGAGTAATGATGATGAAAATTCAGCTTTGATCACAGGAATAAATTACACTTTAACATAAATTCACATAGAAAACAGTTATTTTAAATGGTAATAATATTTTACAATATTACTGTTTTTACTGTATTTTTGATCATATTAAAGCAGCCTTGGTGAGCAGAAGAGACTAATTTCAGAAACATTGAAAAAACTCACTGACCCCAACCTATTGAACAGTAGTGCACATCCGGACTGAAGTGTCCAAATAAGCATGAGGGTCACTGTATGTGATCTGAATAGTTATATAATGGTTATGTTATAGTTTTGTTCCCCAACACATGCAGTTGAATACAATCATGCACTTAAATATAACAAGAAGAGTTTGCATGTGCTGAATTAGCCATTTATATTATAATGATGGATTGTAGTAAAGCAGCGTCCTCTACTGTTTGAAGCTCGGGAACACAGTTGAGGCTTTACAAAGATAATAAACTTCGCACTGATTTAATTTTAATGGTTGATACATTTTTAATGGTCAGAATTTATGGTCTGTATATTGGGAAAATTAATTGCATACTTTTAAACAGGAATTTGCATAAATCACTTTAAGGACAATTATTACAGAAAATATATTTCTGAGCATTTGCACTGAAAATATTATGACTCAATTCATAATACTGCTGTTTACATGTTAATGCTGAGCACAGTAAATTTATGAAAAAAAAAAAAATAACACATTATTCCGATCACAAGAGCAATTTAAAGCAGCAATACAATTAATATCTGCTGGTGTTTACAGTCGTGGGTTTTTATCCATTAGGAAATGGAGATTATTCATAGGAAAGTTATTAAAGAGTTTCATTGACATTCCCTTTGACTTGTTTGACACTCCATAGTTTCATTGTGTGTTTTTTTTCTTCTGGATCTGTTGTTTTTTGACATCTACCTCTTAAACTCTCGGTACTGCAAGTGGAAATAAAATCATCTGTGCATTCTGCCTCAGCCTGTTCATTGTTGCAAAATTTAATTGCAATAAAACTGGTGTTTTGCCTTTCAATGTTGTTGAATTTTTATTTGTGTTTGTGCATTAAAACTGAGCTTAAAGTCCCCCTGTGGTGAAAATCCAGCTTTTAAGGTTGTTTACAGTACATGTCTATGTGGTGTTTTTAATATGCTTTAAGACAAACCAAGTGTAAATTCACAAGTCGACACCATTGCTGAGTATTTTCTCCTTAAAACTGCAGTGAATCAAAGACAGTCTCAAAAACACGGTTTGAAATCGCTGGTGTTTCTGACGTCACAAACTACCTTGTAACCAATCAGATCAACGTGTGATCGTCAACGAGTGGATCTCTGAGCTGCAGTGAGTGAGTGGAGGCGGGGCTCATTTGCATATTCATAAAACCGCGTATAAGAAATGAGGCAAGGGTGTGGAGTTACATTCAAGCTATTTTAAGGCATAAATATATATATATATATTAAAAGTAAATGCTTAAAAATTTAATTTTGGTGATCAAAGATAAGTTTTAAGGGATGAAATGATTGACAACAGGGGGACTTTAAAAGGACTCTAAAATAATATGAATACTTGTACAGGACAGTATTTTCTAGGTTAAATTAAATGCAGGAGCTGTGTCTCTCTCTGCTGGTCAAAAGTGTAATTACAGTCTGGAATGTCATATTCAGTTCCTAAACTGACTAAACAGGTTAGTCAAACCAGATGATATAATGATATTCCCTGATTTAAATATCATAGATTTTATAATGGTTCATTTTTTTTTATTTATTGAATTCTTTTGATTTTGATCCTATAACCCTCCTAAATCAATACGTTTTGTAAGTATTTTAACACATGCACACTATAGTGTTATAAACATCCTTCTGTACATCATGGTTTGTTGGGTATATTTGTATAGTTGACAGTATAATTATATTTAATGTTAGTGTGATCCTGTTTCTGTATAGCACAAATATGGCACCAGCATACAGAGCGGCTCTCACCCCAAATTCAAAATAAATCATATTTTGCATATAGAAAACATATATTTTTTTCTGATTTGTGACATATATTTATTATTAAATTGTATTATTATTATTTATTGTTATACATAATGTATATGAGTGTTTAATATTTGAGTTTGCATGTAATTATCATTATTACTTTTTTCACTTTGCATAGTCACTCACAATCTATTAAAAAACCTTAATGGTTGTAAAATATAATTTTTTAAATCTTCTTTTGAGGTTAAATATACTCTTGACAGGCTTCATGAGATTCACCCTTCTGAATGTTTCTCTTGGCCGATGCACTCGTGTCCATTAAAGCTGTAGGAAACAATGAAAATGAGATTGTTGAGGGTCTATATTTGTCCCACATTTTGTCCCCTGAAACGGCCCTCTCGAATAACATCAGGTATTCCTCTGTTTCTTTCCACTGGCTGTCTTTCACGAATGGAAGGCAAATATATTTCTTGGCCAGCTGTTGTATTTCTTCTGATTGGTCATGTACAGGACTAATTAGCTTCAGAAAGCGATACACTTTTCCTCCTGGACTGAAAACCTCCTCCGATTTCCCAGGTGCCTGTCTGTCTGAACAGACGCTCCGCTCGGAAACCTTCCCGTCTGCAGCTTTTGTGATTCTTAATAGATTACAATTAGAGATAGAGGGGCCTCTGGGAACAGGCATCCTTGATCCTGAATAGGCTTTTATGGGCTTTTTCTAGCGCGTAATGCGCATGAAGTGAGTTTTGATGGAGGTTATTCAGCCCGGTTATAATTGCAGACGTTACCTGGCGCTGCGTCTGGCCCCTCTATCTGTAGCCAAGAAGCCCCTGAACTCAAGGTTAGGTAATTATTTTCATAAGCATATGCTTTGCATTGTTGAAATCTTAACCGTTCTGGCGTCGAGGAGAGTCCAGGCTCTGGTGCCAGTTTATAGGAGTCCAAACAAAGTGTTTCTGCAGGTAATTCGTTTGCGTCTCCGTCTGGATTTGTGCAGGGATTTATAAGAAAATACACGGGAATTTAAGTCTTTGGACTTAATTTGGTTAATAATTTTGCAGTTAATATAATTTAATAACATTCTTAAATATAATTAATAAATTGGTTGCTAGGGTGTTCAGGGTGGTTGCTAGGGTGTTCTGTTGATAAGGTGTTCTGGCCTGGGTGGTTGTATGGTTGCTAGGGTGTTCTGGGTGGTTGTTAGAGTGTAGGGCTGGGTATTGATTGATTTGATTTGATTTCGTTTCGATATCCATAAATTTGGATAGCTATATCAGGTAAGTAGCTACATCAATTTTTCTCAAGAAAAAACAAACAAAAAAACTCAATCTGTAAACTATTCAGGGAACCCTGTCAGTTGGTACATTACTATAATATTAAATATTAAATTTATCAGACTAAGCTACGTTCATTAACCTATTACATTGCTATCAACTGCTTATTATTATTATTATTTTTAGATATAATAAACACTCAAATAAAAAACGATTTGTAGCCCTATACAAACATTTAATTAGCACAAAAGGCCGTTTTTATAATAACAACATACTAATGATAATGTTTCCACTCCAATTCGTTTTTTTAAATATAGCCTATTCTTAAATGTAAACATAACATAGGCTACAAACATAAACTTGTTTTCGTGACAGATCTAATCAAACAAGCGTTAAATAAGACATCACTAAAATGTAACCAATATAGTGCATATCTTTTGCAAAAATATATATTTTTTCTAGCTACTAAACTGTGTAGCTGTGGACATCGAAAGGCTTTCCTGTGGGAAATGTGGGCTTACCGTTGGCGTTACACGTGACAGTTTGTTGATGACGTCTGTTCGCGGTTGAAACACTGATTGAGGCATAATACATTTCGGTAAGTTATACTGTATCTTTCAACATACCTTTGGATGTTCACTCATGTTTATTTAGTGCTTTAATAGCCTACAGCGGAAGATATGATCGGTTCACGTGCCGCTTGCCTTGAACTGAGGCGCAACGATCGGTCACGCGCCACACTAAAAAGAGCGCCAAGACGACATTTATTATTTGAATTTCGTGATAAAATCGACAGAATTAAAAAGATAAGACTTTGTTTTAAGTTAAGTTTTGTTCACGCATTAACAGAAAACAACATCAATTAATAAGCTATGTGTTTTGGGTGGTTAGGTGGTTTCTAGATTGTTCTGTGGTTGTCAAGCGACTAGGATGTTCTGGGTGGTTGTTCAGTGGTTGCTAAGGTGTTCTGTGTGGTTAAGCGGTTACTAGGTTGTTGTTGTTGTTGTTGAGTGGATCATACTGGTCTAGGTGTTGTTAAGCAGTTGCTTGGTCTAATGGTTGTTAGGGTTTTCTGGGTGGGTATGTGATTTCAATGTTGTTTTGGTGCTCGTCAAGCAAATGCAAGGTTGTTCTGAGTGGTTGTTAATTGATTGCTTGGATGTTTTCAGCTGGATATTATATTGCTAGGGTGTTCTAGGTGGATGTTAAATTGTTCCTAGGTTGTTCTGGGTGGTTGTTAAGTGGTTGCTAGGGTATTTTATGTTGTGGCTCAAGTCAAAAGGTGGTGTCTCAAATCCTACCCCAAAGAGTAACCAGTTGTCTGATCAAAAAGCCTGCAATCTATTGCAGTATTTTTGTTCTAGCTATTCAAAAACCTTTTCTTATTGACCTTTTAATAAACCGTATACAGTATAATAGATAGCTAAGCATACTAACCAGTTAGCAATGCGCTTAGCCAAATATTATTAATATTAAAGTACACAAAAGAAGTTCTGCAGCCAATTTCTGTATATAGTTGACTTGCTCTTGGCAGGACAAATGTGTGGCAAAGATTTCTGTGTTAAACTGCTGATTCGGTGGGGAACATACAGAGATGTTCTTCTTCAACTCAGCTGCATATTAACTGTTTATGATAGAACTGAGTTTCGGTTCCATTTGCATCAGTGGATTCTGTTAAAGAGGTTGTTTGCGTTTCATTCATCATTCTGCAGAGAAGATCCTGCTTTACTCACTGTAAAAAAATATTGTTTGAAGTTAAAAAGTAAGCGTTCATGCTGCCTTATAATTTTAAGTTTAATCAGCTTAAATGTGAAGATATATTAACTGACAATTTGGATATTTGAGTTATGTCTACAAGTTATTTTAACACTAAATTTAAAGTAGTAAATTTTTATCTGATTGTAACAGTAATCATTTTTCTTTTCAGCTTTTGAGGAAGGTTTATCATAATTGTATTGCATTGCATTATAATTAAAACTACATAAGCTTTGATCATAAGCTTTTAGATATCATCTTACTAAGACATATTATTGGGAGATAGGCCTATAGAGTGAAAAATTATATTTCAATGCATTTTATTTTATGTAAAAGTATCATTGGACATTGATCATCACCATTCAGAATTGAATTGGGAATGGCCTTTAAAGGGTTAGTTCACCCACAAATTAGATTTCTGTCACAAAAAATAAAATGTGCTGACGTAGAACACTGGAAGTGCTTCACTAGGCATGTTTCCATCACAGATTTGCCAAAACTTTGTGATTTTTTCTAAATGTCGACAAAAAACTATTGCGAAAAGACGGTGTTTCCATTAACTGATGTTATGCGACTAAAATGTAATTTTTTCCTCTCGAGATAATCATTCCAGAAATCATGGCAACGGATGTTGGTAGGTTTAAGTATATCCCAGCCACTGCACTGGCCATTATTATTAATCGAAGGAGACGTATGTGTGTTATCCAAGCATTAATGGTAAGGAAAGACCCTTATACTTGGAGCGGCTGGTGTTTCTGGGTGTTTCTCCCTCGTATATGCTTTGAGGTCTAGATTGTGTCATTTTTTTGAGGTTTAGAATCCATTATTCCTGTAACTATTTTGTCTTTTATGAATTGAATAAAGAACTCTGTCTCGTATTCTGTCCAAACACGCGTCATCTACGTCAGCTGACCTGTAAATGCGCAAAAACTGTTTCCATTGCAGTTTTGCGAAATATTTCTTTTTCGAATTGCCTGAAAACCACCTCATGCGAGCGTAAAAACTTTTTTGCGATAAATGGGAGTTTTTGCGAAATTGATGTTTCCATTGGGCGTATTTTCAATTCGCAATTTCCATTCGCGCAATTTGAAGGGTTATGGAATGGTAATGGCGGCTACTGTTTACAAAGTGAAACTGACACGAAAGAGAAGAAATAGTTGAATAAAGTGTTTATTTATTTATTTATTTATTTTTGCGCACAAAAAGTATTCACACGGTAGTCACACGGACTATTTTAACAATGTCTTTACTACCTTTCTGGGCCTTGAAAGAAAGTGGTAATGTTTGCTGTAGGTGGTGGGGGATCAGAAAGCTCTCGGATTTCATCAAAAATATCTTTTGTATTTGTACTTTTGTACAAAAAAATTGTATTTCCAAAGATGAACGAAGGTCTTACGGGTTTGGAACGAGATGAAGGTGAGTAATTGATGACTGGATTTAAATGTTTTGGGTGAACTAACCCTATAAATTCTAATTCAGTTCCTGAATTTGAACTGAGGTAGCAAACAGGAGGCAGAGGAAGTAGAACTACAGAGAAAGTAGAATCTTCTTCCTCCAGAAGGGGGCGTTAGAGTCTCTCCCATTGTCTGTATTTGAATATATTGTGTTTTTTTCTCTCTTTTTTTTTTTTTTTTTTGAGGCTGTCATTTGAGACTTGCCACTTGAGTCATTTTCTCCTGTGTCTCCTCTGTAAATACATAATGCAGAAAGTATAGGAGCTGGCACGCCGTCTGATTGCAGCTATTTCAAGTGATTACAGCAGAACGTCTCTGTCGCTGCTGCTCGTCCCTTAAACGCTGCAGGACGGAGCCCGCTGGGACCCCATTCCTCCATTATATCATTAGTCCTGCGGCCGGAGAAAACACGAGACGACTGCTTTTACTTATAGAGCTCTGACCGCAGCCGTCTGCTACTGTAACACACACTTCCCACCGGAAAATCACTCACATCTCATTCATGTCTCAAGTGTTTCTCCAAGAGCTCAACGAGATTAAATGGAGGCTTTTGAGTCTCATGCTTCTCAGATGTTTCTCCTGAGGAAACAATAACTCAAATAATCTCACATCATGTGTCTCTCTAGAGTTTCAAAAGTGTGCAGGCAAAAGGTAGAGATCTCAATTTGAGCTCAAATGTTTCTCAGAACTTGTTCAGTCGTTTTTGGTTCAAAGCCGTGGTCACACTAGACTTAACCCTTTAAACATGAAAGTATTATACAATCATTTGAGACATTTCTCCTTATATAGATTAGAATAATTTTTACATGAAGGGTTCTTTAAAATTGAGTCAGGAACCCCAGAGTTCTACAGTATATAGAACCCCACTGAAGCTTTTATTGTAAGAGTGTAATGTATTGAATCAGTGACTTTGCTGTTGAAGGGCGTCTGAGAGAGTGAGAATGGGGGTTTTGTTGTATGAGGGTGGGCAGTAAGAGCTCAGACTGTAAACAGCTCTACGTGGCTGTTTGTTATTGAGTGTACTCGGGTTGGAGCCAACAGTAAAGCTGTCTGTGAATTGAAGTGGAATTCAATAAAGCGTCCGTTAGCTAGTAAACCCCAGCGCCGGACCTTGACGCACCGTGACCCGCCACCAACCGCTTCACGATTACACCCATAAACCCTGAGGACCGGCCTCTCAGGACCAGCTTAAGCCTTTATTTATGAAGCATCTTAGTGAAGATCGGGTTCCGGCTTCAGATCCGTTATAAACTCATCTCAGATCATCACACTCAAGCTCAGATCATTTACACACACTGATCTGCAGACAAATAAGCAACGTCATGGAGATTTTCACAATAATCGTTTTGTAGCTCAACTAAGATGTATAGACGGCTAATTAAGGCCCAAAGCATGATAATTAAAGAAGCAAACAAACAGCTGAAGCCTTCTGTCCACACTGAGGAATGAAGAGAATTTTGGTAAATATTATTTAATGATTGATCATTTAGCAAAAGGACTATCACATGGATATTTTCTGAATGCTGGTGGTTGAAAATATATGTATGCATGTGTGTATATATATATATATATTATATATATATATATATATATATATATATATATATATATATAAATTAATAAAGTAGCCTAAACAATTTATAGAATATAAAAAATAAAGAACTAAAGAATGTATAAAATAATGTTTTATTAAAATTTGAAAACAGGCTATTTTTATAGAGCTGCACAAAATTATATTAATATTATTCATCAAAATACTTTGGGAGTTTATTATTTATTATATACTGTGTGTGTATATATATATAAATATATATATATATATATATATATATATATATATATATATATATATATATATATATATATATATATATATATATATATATATATATATTTATATTTATAATGTAATGTGTTATTAAATAATATGTTATCTAATAATATATGTTATTTAAATTTTAAAATATTTTATATAATATAAAAAATAATGTTTATCATTCAAAATGATTGAATACAGTCCATCTTGGCAACTGTTATTTTAATATATATATATATATATATATATATATATATATATATATATATATATATTTTTTTTTTTTTTACTAAATATTCACTGTTAAAAAATAAAATACAATGCATATAATTGCATATTTAAATGTTCCTTCATGTTTTAAGATTTAGATCGCAATCTCCCGCAGTATCATTCATTATGGCAATTATATAACCGTTTCACTGCACTATTGGGTTCTGCAGTGAAGAACACACAGTGAATAACAACTTCGTACCTATTTTATTGTCTTCTGTATGTCTGATGAACTATTAGATTATGTCTGTAATGTGTTTTAGTTTACTCTGAATCATGTGAAAATATTTCCATTCAACAACGGAAATATTTCAGCCTGTTTTTGTTTGTAAGTACTATCACTGCCATCATTTTCCAATGTCTCACTTTCTATTTTTTGTCTTGACATTTAAACTTAGCACTGATTCCCAAGAGGTGTTTAGATGGGAATTGTGGGTTTTCTTGGAAATTTGTATTTGTAATTGATTTAATTGCGGTTATTAAACAGCACTGCCAGTATATCACACACACACACACACACACACACACACACACACACACACACACACACACACACACACACACACACACACACACACACACACACACACAGACACACACACACTCTCTCTCACACTCTCAGGCTGACTAACAGAATGAGATAAACATTTGAAAGCAATGCAATGTAAATAAGTAAACATCACTTTAAAATAAAGTCAGCTAGTCTCAGGTAGTCTCTTCTGCTCACCAAGGCTGCATTTATTTGATGAAAAATACAGTAAAAACAGTAATATTATGAAATATTATTACAATATAAAATAGCTATTTTCTATTGGAATATAGTGTAAAATGTAATTTATTCCCGTGATCAAAGCTGAATTTTCAGCATCATTACTCCAGTCTTCAGTGTCACATGATCCTTCAGAAATCATTTTAATATGATGACTTGATGATGTCTTTACTGACACTTTTGATTACTTTTATGCATCCTCTTTCTTACTGACACCAAATCTTGAACGGTATTGTGTATACGTATGTTCCTCCAATACAATTTCAATTTGCTCATGCAATAAATGCAAAATCTCTGTTTCAGACTTTGGCCTAGAAAAGTACAAGTTTGCCAACACAGGAAACTTTAATTTGTTTCATTGCCATTGTAATCCATTGATTTAGCTGACTTTTAATGCATGATTTATCACTGTGAGAGAGATTGAGTGGACAGCAATCGTATTAGAACAGTTGTGGTTGAGCTTAAACCATCTAACACCAACATTACATTACACTTCTTTTACCACACACACACACACACACACACACACACACACACACACACACACACACACACACACACACACACACACACACACACACACACACACACACAGCAACAATAGATACTCACAAATCCATCCAGCCAAATATTTGCAGTTGAAAGCCGCGTTTCTGAAGAAACCACCCTTCATAATGTGTCGCGCTCTGCAGATTTATCTTGATTCTCCTGAGAGGGGAGAAACGGGCCTATTGTTATTATTATTATTATTTTTAGGAGTGTGAGCCCGGGTCCTTGTGTTATATACCAGCTGCTGTTATCTCTGGTGTCTTTTCAACAGGGGTTGTCTGTGATTTCTCTGGGTCATTTACACGGCAATATTAGTCTTACTGGAGCCTGGCGGCTTCTTGGCTCCCGAAGGTCGTTTATTAAAATCGTAACACGACAAAATACTGCAGCGTATTCTTCAATGTCATTTTCACACAAAACAACTGGGGGAAAAGGGCCGGTTTGATCTCGTAATTACTCAAAAGTGAAGACGCCCGTCTATATGGGATCGCGTAGGTCAGTGTGAACGGGCATAAATCAAAGTGGAAAAGCCCATTTCTCATTTCGTGGGACGTGCAGCACCAGGGGGTTTGGGTCCGGCTCTAGAAACGACTGACTGTCTCCTTCTGTTCCTTTACGTGCGATAGAGACGGATTCATCAATATTTAGTCAGGGTATATGTATTGTATATTTGAACATGTGGTTTCACAATTTGTTTTAAGCTCAGTGAGTAAGAAGGGAAAATCAGCCAGGGTGGGTGGTTCAGGGCACAAATGCGTTATTGTTTGGGGAGACAGCCAGGACGCACTGAGCACGCTCAGTCTGAGGTATCATCATCATCATCATCATCATCATACGGGATCCATTCTAGTATGGTGTAGAGTTACTGCTGGTGGAACTTCAGTTAGCCTACACTCTTATGATTTAGTGAAGATGTAGTGCTTTTCTATGTAAAAACTGGATGTGGGTTGATGCCAGGCTGTTGCTAGGGTGTTCTGGGTGGTTGCTAAGGTGATGCCAGGTGGTTGTTAGGTTACTTTGCGGAACTTTTGAGATGAAACAGATTCTTGATGTTTCCTCATAGATTCATAGATGTTCATTCATATAGATTCATACAGTAGATTCTATTCTTTTATCATAGGGAACTTTGTAGATTAAACAGATTCTTGATGTTTCATCATAGATTCTCATCAGTTTAATAGATTCTCCTTTAATTTATAGATTCTTAAAAATAAAAAACTAGGCTAGTTATTTTTTATCTCCTCTCTTTGTGGAACTTTGTGGATTCTTCTATGACTTCAGATTGTAAAACTCATTTATTTATTATATATGCACAATTTGGCATGATTCATTGTGTTATTATCACAATTAAAACAATTGACTTCAAGCTCAACTACCCAATACGATTACAAAATCTTTAACACATTTTTAACAATATTCATACAAAATAATATATATGTGTCACGTCATGGCTGTAGTGGAAATGCGCACAACGAAAGGAGTAGCCTAGAGTACAAACACAGTCTTTTTTAAATCCACAGTGATCTCAGGAGAAAACGCAAACACAACAAACTACCGGTAGACGATACCGGACAAATGAACTGAGGAAACTCAGGACATAAATACATGGGGAGAGTAATCAAGATATAATGGATCAGGTCTGTAGAACTAATTAACAATAAAGGAAACTACCTAGGGAACACAGGCAAACCAGAACAAAGGCAAACCAGAACCAAAACACAATCAAACTAAACTAAAAATCAAAACAGAACATACACGTTACATTATGCCCCTACATTACGACTTTGCTCCATAAGAAGTCCAATTGAGGAGGGAGGGAAACCCTCCAGGGGTTTCCAGGGGAATCCAGGGAAGATGACAGAAGGAGAGGCCAGGAGGAGGAGTAGCCAGATGACGCTACTCCCGATGACGATGGGAGGAGCCAGGAGCAGGAGTAGCCAGGCGGGGACCCAGAGAACAGCCAGGACGATGGCCCACGGTGACGTCGAGGGAGGGAGGAGCCATGGTAGAGACACCAGAGAGACGAATGATGGAGATGCCGCCGATGGAAGTGGAACCCAAAGGGAAGACGGAGATGGAAACAAATGACACCGATGGCTTAGGAGACGAGTGTCTGAGCTGGAGCCGTTGTGACTGAGGACCAAGGCGGAGCCTGATGGAGCTAAAGGGGTGGAGGAACAAAGTGTAGCTGAAGGCCAGTTACTCTGTGGCACAGGCAGAGTGACGTCTAACCAAGGCGAAGCCAGAGGGACGAGGGAGCCTGGTGAAGCCGTAAGGACGATTGTCCCCCGTGGAGCCAAGGAAGGGAGGAGCCATGGTGGAGGCGACTGGTCGACGAGCCGAGGTGGAGAGACTGGCTCAGTGAGTGGAGGCGGAGCCAGGGGATTCTCTTGACTAGTTGGACCTAGGGAAACATCCTCTTCCAATTCATCATTAATTTATACTCGTACTCCACTAATAATTAGAAGATTACAGGAGAAAACATAAACACAATCACGTTAAACTTTTAGGGGCTTTTAGGGGCTGTTTACACAACACCGTTTTCATCTAAAAACGTAAAACTTTTTATGCGCTTTGACTGTTCGTTTACACAACGACGGTGTTTTGGGTGCCTGAAAACGCAAACTTTTGAAAACCAATTTCAAAGTGCAAGTTTTTGAAAACGTTTGCCATGTAAACAACAAAAACGCAAATCTCTGAAGACGATGACATCATGCACATGCATATTACGTGTTCAGATAGTGTTTCATCGCCATCTAGTGGCCTGGCAGCAGAATACAGGGTTTTTAGTCGTTTTCGTGGATCCGTGTGAATGGGGATCGTTTTGACAATGCTGTTGTCTGTCTGTAAGTGGAAAAAGTTAAAACTTCGTTTTAAGCATACCGTTGTCGTGTAAACGTACCCTAAGACGATACTGGACAAATTAACTAAGTAATCCTTGGGCTTAAATACATGGGGAGAGTAATCAAGATAAAACTGAACAGGTGTGAAGAACTAATTAACAACCAAGGAAACTAACTAGGGAACACAGGCAAACCAGAACAGGGAAAACAGAACCAAAACTATGACACACAATGAAACTAAACTAACACAGAACACACGTTATATTACATATCATATTACAAAATATATTTTGGCAATTGTTAGCACAATGTTTTTGAACAGTTGGAATGTGTATTAAGAAGGTAAATGGGGTCAGTTTTGATTTCATGTTGACTTCAAAGCATAAAGCAACTGTTTTGTATCATAGTATTACAAACAGGGATTTTTATTGGAGAGAAAAAGCATAAAGAAGTAAAGAAATATTTTGCCTTCATGGTTTTCATCACATAACGAGCGCTGAAAGGGTCTGGCAGCAGATGCAGATTGGAAAGGCCTGTGAGTGAAGCAGCTCTGATATGTGACATGTGCCGTGTGTTCAGATAAATTTGTTTCCTTTGGAAAACAGCAGCGCTCCTTGGAATTCAGACTGATTGAGTCCATTGTCTCTGCCACTAATACGCCACACAACATATTTAAGGGACAGACAGGATGAATGGCTGGTAGCCTTGGCCTCAAACAAAAGACAGAGAAAGAGAGATTTCCTAGCTTTCCTGAGAAGACCCAGACTGTGAATCTGAAACCCATAAATTTGCAGAGCTTCAGCGAGTAGATTGGGTAATGTTTACAAACTTCTTTTAAAAAGAAAATCAGGATATTGCGATGGAATCTATTTGTGTGCTATAGGAAATAAAAAGTAAACAATCTCTTTAAACAATAGGCTATGTTGTTGAATGGATACTTTTGCTTACAAAAAGACCCCAGGGTATCATGTCAAATGTTTCCAACTTTGGCCAGATTTGCCAAGATACCAAAGTATCAATCAAAAGTCAATATTTTTATTTTATTTTATTATTTTATTTGTATTTATTATTATTTTCTTTTTTAATTTTCTTTTTTTTATTGAATTGAATTGAATTGAATTAAATTAATTTCATTATTTTATTTTATTTCATCTGTTATTATTATATAATCTGTAACACTTTACAATAAGGTTTATTAGTTAACATTATTGTATTTTTGGAAACTAACACTAACAAGGATGAACAAATACAGTAACAAATGAATTGCTCATGGTTAGTTCATGTTAGTTAATACATTAACTGTTAATGTTAACTGTTAACTGTTAGTTAATAAAAAATACAGTTGTTAGTTGTTAGTTCACATTAGTTCACAGTGCGTTAACTAATTTGTACAAGATTTTAATAAAATATTAGTAAATGTTGAAATTAACATTAACAAAGATGAATAAATTCTGTATATGTGTAGTTTATTATTAGCTCATGCCAACTAATGTAGTTCACTAATGTTAACTAACGAACCTTAATGTAAAGTGTTACCATATAATCAGTATATAAATTAATTGAATTGAATTTAAATGATGCACTAAAATACAGTGTGCAAAACTAGTCCGTTCAATATGCCAACAATTGCATGGATGTTTAGGAAACCCAGGAGCCTACAGTGATAAATGAGATCTCCATGAAATCTGAGGTAAGAAAGAGAAACATCTAATGCCGTTTATGACATTAAACCAGTAGAAAATGTCTCTTTAGCCTTTTTGTCGTCATTTCAGGAGACAAGCGGACTCGAGTGAACAGTCCATGTTTACAGGATGAAGGAAGCCACGACACAGACTCAAGAGGAAGGTAACGCTAACTGATGCTGGCGTCCGAGCCTTTAAAGGCTTAAAAGTTGCCCAGATATCTCTCTCTGGCTCTGAGAAGGCTTAGCGTCCAGGCCTTTGACTCTGTGTGTGTTTATTCAGTGCTTGGGTTTGTGTGTGTGAAGGGCAGGTTGGGTCTGTGGTCGTGTGAGGGTTTATGGAAGGGCCAGAGATCAAATCTGTGTTCACACTTGCGGTCGAGTCCAGACCTCCAGCCGTCTGTGTGGCTTTACGGCATTGAGAATATTCAGTGTGTTTATAAAACGGCCATATAGTGTGTGTGTGTGTGTATGACAGAAGGGGAGTTTATAGGACGGTCACAGTCTGTGTGTGTGTTTATTGAATATGCATATGCTGTGTGTGTGGCTGTCTGCGGGTGTTTTCGGAGGGCAGAGCGCGTGTCTGTGGGTGTTTGCTTTGGGACGAGCTCAGAGACGGTGGCTGCGCTGGTTGTTGGCATGTCAGCTAAAATTTTCAAATGTTTTTATGGGTTAGTGATGATGGTGACTTACAGTACAGTGACCTGAGGCTTAGTGTCTCCTCACTGAGGTAACCTGGGTCATGTTTGCAAACTTCTGTTGAAAATCTGAATAATGTGCTATTAAGTGGAGATTAAGGTCTCCTGCTTCTCAGATGTTCCCCTGAAGTAACAGACCCTGGTAATAAAGTCTCATTTGTCAATTTTTTTTAATTGTGCTCATATACTACAGTATCAATCAAAAGTCAGATTTGAGAAAGATTTGAAGAGGATCTCAATATCTATTTAAATTTGTATCCATCCGTCCATCCGTCCATCATCTGTCTATCTATCTTTCTATCCATCCATCCATCCACCCACCCACCCACCCATCCATCCATCCATCCATCCATCCATCCACCCACCCATCCATCCATCCATCCATCCATTCATCCACCCACCCACCCACCCATCCATCCATCCATCCATCCATCCATCCATCCATCCATCTATCTCCGTCCGTCCTTCCGTCCGTCTATCTTTTAAAAAAAGACGGAGTTCCAAAAGGTTCCAAAATTATTGCATGAAATGTGAGTAAAAATTGACTTTGGCACGGTAACATTTATTTTGGCTGGTTAACTTTATAAGGAACTGCAACATTACACAGTTTAAGTCACACTGTAATAATGTTAGTTCTAATTATAATCAATTTTATAATAATAATAATGACTTTTTAACTAATATCAAACCAATAAGATGTATTTAGCGCTGGTCGGTTTTGTCAGATCACTCGCCATTGCCAGATGTTGAAAAGTTCACTCTAGTCCCTGATGATGAGGTGTTATTGAGGGCTGGACCGTCTCTCAGGCTGCAGCTTCTCATCATTGTGAGGTAAAGGTGTGTGTTACTGTTGAATCTGTCAGTGACGGCTGTTCTTCACACCTCAGAGACCCGTCAGCGTTTGGGTGGTCCGCTCGTGGTCCCGTCCATCGCGTGTTCGGTGCCCGAAGCGTTCTTCTCCGTGACCCGCGCGGGTATTTTCAGCAACTCGCGATTTGTTGGTTGATTTTGAGGCCTCGGTTTGAGAGCGGTGATATTTTAAGCAGAAGTCTCTCCTCCTCACCGCAAGCATTTTCATAGTCCCCCGCCTGGATCAGAGAGACGTTTCTTCAGAATAAAGTTTGATGGGTTTCCCTGGTACCAACGGCTCTGTCAGTCAAAGCTGGCAGGGTGAGTGCTAAAACAGATGTGTGTGTGTGTGTGTGTGTGTGTGATTTCTGGAATACAGTCAGTGGATTGTACAGAAGGATTATGACTGGAAAATTCAATCTCTCATAAAGTCTGTTGTCTGCCCTTTATAAATCAAAGCCTGTAGTGAGCAGAGAGGATGAAGGACACTGCTGATTTGAAAAGGAGACTGAGGAGGTGGAAATAGAGCCTGTTTTATTAGCAGACGACTGAACGAGAGTTTCACGCACACTTAGACTTCAGAACAATAGTTCGGCCACATCATTTAACATACTACATAGTTCCTGAATGACAGCAAGACTCTCGATATGGGATCCATACTAGTGGCCGATCAATATATTGCCAAGGCCGATATGTTGTCTGATATTTGCCATTTTTAAAACATTTTTCTGTTTGGCCGATGAGTGACGTATGCCGGACTTTTATTTTGAAAATGCCGGGTGCCTGGTTTGAAAAAATGCCACAATTTACATTCTTGGATAAATGTTTCCTTTAAAGTGTTTCATGCAGAAAAGTATGGAAGCTTGTTTCCGCCACAGAATGAAAAATGAAAAAGACTTGTTTTTTCTCACAATTGCGAGTTTACATCTCGCAATTCTGACTTTTTATCTCAGAATTGCATGATATGTAAAGTCACAATTGCGAGTTATAAAGTCAGAATTGAGATATAAATTTGCAATTGCAAGAAAAAAGTCTGAATTGTGAGTTTATATCTCGCAATTCTGACTTTATAACACGCAATTGTGAGTTTATGGACCCTATTTTAATGATCTGAAACACAAGTATCAAACGTGAAACGCAAGTAACTTTGTGGGCGGATCTCGGGCACTATTGTTATTATACCGGCGGGATAAATGACTCTTGCTCCCGACGCAAATCTAAAATGGGTTGGTCTGTAGTAGCTTCATTACTCATAGGTGTTGTTTGTCGTAACGTGAAATAAACCAATCAGAGCAACATCTCACATACCCTTTAAAAGTCGGCGCGTTTGTTCCATGGCAGATTGCTATCATAATGGCGGATTTGCCAGGCGCAAGCCAGGAGCGGTTCACAGCCGAGGAGAGCAACGTTCTCGTCATGGGCCGTAAAAGACAGAGAAGTGACATTGTATGGGGATGGGAGAAACCCACCCAAATTAACTTCGGTTAAACAGGTGTATAATAATTTGGGTAAATGTGTAAGCTAGATTTATGCCTATTTTTTCACATCTTCATGGACACCACAATGATTTCCCTCGTGTGGTAATATTTTTAATTATGTATGGTTTGCAAAAATTGGAACTGCTGCATCTGTGTAGATGAGAGAAGCAAAGTGTATGCGCGTTGTGCACACGCTACATTATGGCCAAGCATGCACCCTTAAAATAGAATCTGAAAACGCGCCACGGACTTTAGACTAGGTTTTTCCTGGTCTGTGGCGGAATTGTTTTCTGGAACTGCAAAATAGCACCAGGGAACGTTTGCGCCGGAACACGCCTCCTCTTTTCGCTGAACCGCCCCTGGGAGCGCAAGTTCATTCCCTAATTTAGCGACGTGCGTCTGTGGAGGGGAAAAGTTTGCTGTGCGTCGGGTGCAAAATAGGAATGATACATGCGTCGTGTACAAAGTCAATTGCGCTGGGTGCAAGATAGGGCCCTAAATCTCAATGCGGAATTTATAACATGCAATTGCAAATTTATATCACGCAATTCTGACTTTGTATCTTGCAATTCTGATTTCTTTATTTCTCAGAATTGCGAGATACAAAGTCAGAATTGCGTGATATAATTGTGTAAACTCACAATTGTTAGATTATCTTTCAAAATGTTTTATTCTGTGGCGTAAACAAGTTTCCATAGAGAAGTGTCTACAGTCATTTGCTGAAATTAAGGGCGCTTTCACACTAGCACTTTTGGTGCGCACCCGGGTTCGAATGACGTCAGAGTTCGGTTCGTTTGGATGATGTGAACGCTGTTTTCCGAACTCGGGTGCGCACCCGCGAACCGTACTCGAGTCCGCTTAAAAAGGTGGTCTGGGGTACGGTTCATATGAACTCGGGTACGGTTCGCTGCTGATATGAACGCAATCGTACCAAATCGCGGAAGTGAACCGCTATTGATGACATATAATGTGGTGCGTGCCTGCGTTTTAACAACTGTAAAAGGGTCTATTACCTTGACGAAAAGCGGGATTGACGTACTGCAAGCAGAGAGATGATTTCTGCTTGCCTCCACAAAAATTGTCTTCGGCAGGCGGGCAGACATCCCGCAGTCTTTGGAACTGTTTTAATACCTTTGCGGCAGACAGACGCAAGTGTGTTTCTGTATCTTTTCTTTGAAAACAAAACCAAAGGTTAAAAAAAAAGAAGAACAAATGTGAAACGAGCAATTCTATCCATTTTGACGCCTTTTCATAGTGGTTACCAAGCAACACGAGTACGCGCCAGCTGCAGCTTGATGACGCAAGCGTACTGCGGTTCGGATACAAATAATATAATGTGAACACAGTCCATCGGAGGCAGGGGGAGGGGGGAGCAATCGAACTCGGGTTCGGAACAGGCAATCGAACCAAGTGTGAAAGCACCCTAAGAACTTGTCGACAGCAAGTTTTTGCATTTAAATTTAGTTCTCTCATTTACTTATCCTTCCCATCTGATGTATAGTCTATATAACTTGTGTTCTATATTCCAAGTCTTCTATATAGATTTGAGGCAAATAAATTTTTAGAAATGCTGCTTCTCAACAAAAACTGCAGTAAAGTAATAGCATGTGACGCCTTAGTAATGTTCTTTAGTCTTTAGAGTCAGACAGCATTTATATTACAGTAAGTCTATGAAGCTGATGGTGTCCTATTCTTTCCATATGCATGTTTCATAACATCTGATTATATTTATTTAGGGGTATACGTTCTGTTCTGAGATCAGTGCTACGGCTCCTGTGTGGATCCATATGGGCACGAACACCCGTCACCCTGTTTTTCATTAATAACCCAGCAGCTTGATCTTAGATCTGAAGCCCGGCGTCTGTGAACGCATCTCGCTCAGCTTAACGCTACATGTGGAGCACCAGCAGAACCGAGGGGGCTCATAAACGAGTTTATATGAAGAACAGATCAGAATGTCTGGTCAAGCAGAAGAAAAGTGGACAGTTTCCTCACAGAACTTGCACTTCAAAAATGACTTTAGATCAGGGTCCAGTTCTCACTATTAACTACGACTTTTGCCTAATATGATGATTTGATGCTCAAGAAACCTTTCTGATTATTCTGATTAAAGTAATAATTTCTTGTGTGTGACCTGTGAGCATACAAAGATGCAAATTATATTTCACAAAAGCTCTAATATTAAAGCACCCTATAAGTTTAGTCTTGCAGTGTTAGTGGTGGTTTTAAGCTAAGTGTTTTGTACTTCGGGACGGTCTAGTTTTGAAGAGTTGTAGATCTGGCAGAGGTAAACTTTCAAGGTTGCGCTTGAGTCATTTGTCTTCCTGTCTCATCCCTCTGTTAAACCAAATGGGCCTGAGAAGGAGCAGGTCAAGCGCAGGGTCGTCCCGTGGCACCAAGCATCCCGAAGCGTTGGCTGGATATTTCAGAGACGTCATTCCTGAGGGAGTTCAGGTTGCAGCGCATACCGTGCTGACAGGAGAGGAGATCTCCTCTGGGACTCCAGTCTCTCTTCTCCTCATCCCTCTGTTTTTAGACTCAGGAGTGACGCTGGGACCAAGACGTGCCGTTTGAAGGGACTTTAGGGTTCAGTTTTACCTCAACGTCCTTGGAGAGTTTTAGTGCACACTTGGTGTCCAAGTTTCCAATCGGAAGCCCAATTGAAAGCAGTGATCTGGGGTTTGGTTTGTGTTGGTTTGCAATTGTTATGAAAGCAATCTAGACTATTCTGAAGAAGTGAACCACTGTTTATGATGTATATTTGTCCTGTTCTAGTATAATGTGTTTATCATTGCTGCTTGTCTCCACGTCTCCACAGAAATTGCCCTTGGATTAGCAATTTGCATTCTTCACATGTCTTGCAATGCAAATTTTGGAGGAAAAAAGCATACATAATAAGTGAAGCTGATGTCTTCTTCTGTGTTGTAGTTATAGTGGTAAGATAAGATAGTAGTTTGAAGCTTCCACTGGAATTATTTTATTTTTTTAGGTAATTGAGTAATTTGACACAAAAATCAATATTAATATTAAGAAATGTTTGCTTTTTCTGTGCATTAAATCTAAATATTTCTCATATGTGAGCCAAAAAAAAAAAAAAAATAGAAAAATCACACAAGATATCTTTAATATCACATTTGTTTCTCATAGACATCAATGAGATTAAATGGAGGGCTAATGGAGACTTTTCTACAATATTCTGAGGGGGAAAAACAGTAATCTCACATTTTACTTTCACATTGATATCTCTATACTCTTACTGAATGACAGCTATGGACTCATTTGTGTCTTTTTTATTTCTCGCATGGCATTTTAGCAGAAAGTTGATGCTTAAATGAAACGCACAGTAACTGATGAGAGTCTCCTGATGAGAATTCCTGCATTCTTATGCATTTTTCTCGTCGTTTATCTCCTCTCCTCTCGTGTGTGTTCTCGTTGTGGTTTGCGTTTAGCACTTTTGGCAGTGGCACCAAAGCCGCCGTTCCCTGAGCACAACAGCGGCGGCCATTAAGCATAATTTGTCTGGTATCCCTGAACTGCAAACTCACAACGAGACTGAGCAAAAGAGAGAGAGAGAGAGAGAGAGAGAGAGGGAGGCATTCCTCAGGTTGTCATGTGGAGATATTGGGCCCCATGCGGCTGTGTGTGTGTGTGTGTGTGTGTGTGTGTGTGTGTGTCAGACAGCGACACTGAGGCTCGCTGGGAACTCCCGCAGGACACACTGTGTGTTTGTGTGTGTTTTAAGGGGGAGGGAAGCAACCTGAGAGGGACGTCCCGCTCCTGATGGTGGGATCAAGCGCTCCTGCGGCCAGCCAGGCACCAGCGATCCTGAGGGATTTACACACGTCACCCTCACACTCGCTCTCTGTTTGCTATGCTCATTCTGCTCTTCTCCATCATTCACTTCTGCTCATACACTCTTCGGAGAAAAGGTTCTATATGGAATCTTAACGGGTTCTGTCATGCGCATCATACTGTATATAGAACCTTTTAGGGGTTCCATCATGGGATCATTTTATGGATTCAGTTTTAAGATTCATTCATGTTTTGATTCATTTTTCATTTTAATTCAGTTGTATGAATTGAGCAGCTGAAATAATCTGTTAAACATTAAAGTATTATGCAATCATTTGACATTTCTCCTTATATATAACCTTTTTGGTATAAGGGGTTCTTTAAACTTTAGTCAAGAACCCTTGTGTTCTATATAGAACCCCACTGAACCTTTTTGTTTTTCTAAGAGTGTACAATATCTGTGTTCTTTGCCTCTTTGTAATGTCTGTCTCTCTTACCAGAGGAAATTGTCCAGTCACCTTTATTTCTATCTCACTTTATTCACTACAGATTGTTTCAAAGCAGCTTCACAGTGATAAACAGGAAAATAACAGAATCAATGATGCAAACTTTATCATATGTGAGACAAATTCAAATTCTGCTGTAAAGCAGCTCTAAACAGACAATAGTGTCATTATTCAGCTCAAGTCAGACGGCCCACTCTGTTGTGATTGGTCTACTGCTCTGATTGGTCAGATGGCCCAGTCTATTGTGATTGGTCTACTGCTCTGATTGATCAGATGGTTCAGTCTGTTGTGATTGGTCTTCTGCTCTGATTGGTCAGATGGCTCAGTCTGTTGTGATTGGTCTACTGCTCTGATTGATCAGATGGTTCAGTCTGTTGTGATTGGTCTTCTGCTCTGATTGATCAGATGGCTCAGTCTGTGGTGATTGGTCTACTCAGCTCTGATTGGTCAGATGGCCCAGTCTATTGTGATTGGTCTTCTGCTCTGATTGATCAGATTGCTCAGTCTGTTGTGATTGGTCTACTCTGCTCTGATTGATCAGATGGTTCAGTCTGTTGTGATTGGTCTTCTGCTCTGATTGGTCAGATGGCTCAGTCTGTTGTGATTGGTCTACTCAGCTCTGATTGGTCAGATGGCTCAGTCTATTGTGATTGGTCTTCTGCTCTGATTGATCAGATGGCTCAGTCTGTTGTGATTGGTCTTCTGCTCTGATTGGTCAGATGGCTCAGTCTGTTGTGATTGGTCTACTCAGCTCTGATTGGTCAGATGGCCCAGTCTATTGTGATTGGTCTTCTGCTCTGATTGATCAGATGGCTCAGTCTGTTGTGATTGGTCTACTCTGCTCTGATTGATCAGATGGTTCAGTCTGTTGTGATTGGTCTTCTGCTCTGATTGGTCAGATGGCTCAGTCTGTTGTGATTGGTCTACTCAGCTCTGATTGGTCAGATGGCTCAGTCTGTTGTGATTGGTCTTCTGCTCTGATTGGTCAGATGGCCCAGTCTGCTGTGATTGGTCTACTCTGCTCTGATTGGTCAGATGGTTCAGTCTGTTGTGATTGGTCTACTCAGCTCTGATTGGTCAGATGGCTCAGTCTATTGTGATTGGTCTTCTGCTCTGATTGATCAGATGGCTCAGTCTGTTGTGATTGGTCTACTCAGCTCTGATTGGTCAGATGGCCCAGTCTATTGTGATTGGTCTTCTGCTCTGATTGATCAGATGGCTCAGTCTGTTGTGATTGGTCTACTCTGCTCTGATTGATCAGATGGTTCAGTCTGTTGTGATTGGTCTACTCAGCTCTGATTGGTCAGATGGCTCAGTCTGTTGTGATTGGTCTTCTGCTCTGATTGGTCAGATGGCCCAGTCTGCTGTGATTGGTCTACTCTGCTCTGATTGGTCAGATGGTTCAGTCTGTTGTGATTGGTCTACTCAGCTCTGATTGGTCAGATGGCCCAGTTTGTTGTGATTGGTCTACTCTGCTCTGATTGGTCAGATGGCCCAGTCTGCTGTGATTGGTCTACTCTGCTCTGATTAGTCAGATGGCCCAGTCTGTTGTGATTAGTCGACCACTTCCAGTGTGTGTCGGAAATCCAGCTCTGGATCTTCCTTGGCACTTGATACACAGTGATACAAACAGTAACAATGACGTCCATTTTTCCGGATCAATTCCTGCACAAGTTGAAGTGCATCAAAGTGGGTTTGCTTTTACAGAGCAGAAAACAGTGTCTTCTCGACATGAACAACACAAACAAAACTCTTCCAGTCTCAGCTACAACTACAGTGTTTGAGAGTCAAAGTAGATGTTTTTCACAGGCAGCCAATGAAGACCATAGGCTGGCATTATGCAAATTTGTTACATTGTTACCTAGGTAACAGGAAGTAAGACTGGAATTACTGATGACTTGTGTCGGCAGTTCAGATACAATTCTTTCTTTTAGGGGGACAATAACTTTATTTGTCGTGCACTTTGATCTTTGAAACTTTGCTGAACTTTTACATCAGGGCTCCTCAAATCCAGCCCTGGAGGGCCACTGTCCTGCAGAGTTTATCTCAAACTAAGATCGACCTGCAATTTTCTAGTAACTCTGAAGACCTTGACTAGCTTGTTCAGGTGTGTTTGATTAGGATTGGAACTAAAGTCTGCAGGGCATTGGCCCTCCAGGACCGGATTTAAGGAACCATGTTTTACATTCACAAACAGCTATTACACACGGCATGAAAGATAATATCCAAAAAAACATAATGGGGCACTTTAAGTATCCATTCTGTTTCATATGTTTTGCCTCAGGAGAAAAAAAAGAGTCACAAATGAATCTGTAGTCATGATAAGAGTATAGAGTTGTAAAATGAATGTGGCGAGCAGCTCAGATCATTTGATGAGAAACATTTCATAAGTTCATATTGAGATCTCTGAGTTCTGAATATAGATTTTGTTATCTTGGAAAATCTGGGCACAGTTTGAGACATTGTTGATGAGATCGCAAAGAAAATTGGGACTTTTCTTCTTTTTTACCTAGTTGAATTGTTTTATTTTATTTTTATTTTTGAGGTAATTGAGTATTTTGTACATTCCACAGCAAGTTAAAGTCAATGTAAATATTTATAGAAAGACAATTCAGCTTCTGTAAGTAAAATCACACAAGATTTATATAATATTGCAATTGTTTCCCCTAGATATCAATGAGATTATATGGAGAGCAAATGGAGACTTAAGATTCCCATTGTATTTATTTATTTATTTGATCATTTTAAGACCCCAGTAATCTCACATGTGTCACATTTATTTTTCTAGACTCTTACTTTATGATTCATTTGTTTCTTTTCATATCTCCTATATGGAATTTGACTTACACACAAATCTGAGCACAGTTTGAGCACAGACACTATTGAGGGTTAGGAGACTATGGAAGCTTGTTTCCGCCACAAAATAAAACATTTTAAAAGATAATTGCGACTTTTTATCTCACAATTGCGAGTTTACATCTCGCAATTCTGACTTTATTTCTCAGAATTGTGAGATATAAAGTCAGAATTGCGTGAAATAAAGTCGCAATTGCGTATTATAAAGTCAGAATTCTGACTTTTTTTCTCACAATTGTGACTTTATATCACGCAATTCTAACTTTATAACACATAATTGCGAGTTTATATCTTGCAATTCTGACATCTTTTCTCAGAATTGTGAGATATAAACACAATTGTGAGATAAAAAACACAAAAAGACCTTTTTTTACCTCAATTCTGACTTTATAACATGCAATTGCAACTTTATTTCTCAGAATTGCGACTTTATATCTTGCAATTGCGACTTTATTTCTCAGAATTGCAACTTTATTTCTCACAATTCTGACTTCATATCTCGCAATTCTGAGAAAAAAAGTCACAATTCTGACTTGATATAACGCAATTGTGAGAAAAAAAATCAGAATTGTGAGATAAAAAGTCACAATTATTTATTTATTTATTTATTATTCAGTGGCGGAAACAAGCTTCCATAGGAGACACTGTTGAGACATAGAGGAGTCTTTTTCTTGTCTGTCTCCATTTGCACTGCATGAAATGAATGAGATATGAAAAGAGATCTCATTTGTGACTTTTCTTTCCTATATCTCTCTTTTTCTGCATTGGATTTCTCATTCTATATACTTCTATATACTGTTTTCTCAGAGGAGGCGTTTTTGAATTATGTCCCCTGGTACCCCTGCACTCCTGTGGACCAACACACACACACAGACACACACACAGTAAACTGTCCTCTTCTGCTTCTCTTTATATGGTAATGTGTGTCTGCAGACAGAGAGAGACAGACAGGGAGAGAGAGAGAGAGTGAAAGAGAGAACCTCTGTTTTCTAGGAACTTGACCCTTATCAAACATGCGCTACTTTGTTATTGTGGTCTTGCTCAATTACCAGACCCCAAACCAAACACACACACACTGCAGCTCAGAGACGCCCCGGAGGAGACGGGAAGCTTGAAGCTCATTCATTGTTTTATATTCAGCACGAAACCTACTTACCGTACTGCAAGTACACAAACACAAACCCAAATGAAAGTATGCATTGCATTCTCAGCGTCGCTGCTAGGGGCGCTATAACAGACTTTAGCATTTGCGCAAATTATTCTTCTACAGTCCTCTTTGGTATCATTGATATACTATTATAGTTTTAAATTCATTTTTCGTCAAGAATTGGTTGCATCAGTTTTCGAATCACCATTACACAGAACCGAGAACTGTTTCTTTCGGACACGTTTGAGAACCGATGAGCTGGAGATATTGATCATGCGTGATAGCACCTGTTTCTTTCGGACAACTGATGCTGTGCTGATACTATGAGCACAGGTGGACTGAGGACTTAAATAAAGGGACGATTTTTTGCAAAATGTACATTTATTTATTAACAAATAAAACATGCACATGTAAAACATTTACGTTTGCACATCAGTGCCTGTATTTTGTGCTTTAGTTGCAAAACGTAAATGTTAGAAACCCAAGATGGTGGTGATGATGATGAGTATTATTATCATTTAACTTAAGTTATAATTACAAATGACTTTATTTAAATGTGTTTGAGTGTATTTTTATCCACCGGGACGATAGAATTGACATCATTACACGAGGACGTAAAGAACTGGCGAACCTGTTTTTTGAACCAGTTCATTGAAAGGAACTGTCCGGAAAAGAACCGGACTTCCCATCACTAGCGGTAAAGGTGTGATTGCTTGCAGATTGCGTGTAAAAGACCGATCAGCCTGCGCCCTCTAGAGTTTCAGGACGGAACTAGATATTTAGGCATTTGGCAGAAGCTTTTATCCAGTATTTCCATTCATACATTCCCTGGAAATCGAACCCATAACCTTAGTGTCGCTAGGAAAAACCTCCCTTCGATGAGGAACTTGAAAGTAAAAATGAATCATTATTATTAAACAATGTTTTATTTTTGTTGTTTTTTAGGTCTAGGGTTTGAGTTAGTCTACAGTCATTATTAGCTTTATAAAAAAACAACGTCTGTTCTGTGCTGCATTGTCTCTTAGATTGTGTGTGTGTGTAACTAATTAAATTGTTGTTAGCATAGCAAATGGTGCAATAAATTTAAATTGCTGGAACAATGCAATTTGTCTGAAATACAGATCTCTCCTGCATCCTGCCTTAAATATGACTGCGAGAGACATTAGGACTCATTTAGTGTAATTAAAGCCCAGATTGAAGCGTCCGTGGCTCTGTCTGTGCCGCGTGTGGATCTGTCTGTCAGTCTGAGCGAGCGAGCGAGGGATCGGTAGGTGGGTTTGCAGTGGCTGGGTGGCAGGGTGAGCGTGCGGGGCCTCCCTGGCTGGCGCCTGAAATTTTACCTTCCTATTCATCAGGCTGGTGTATTAATAATAACAGCACATCTGGAGTCACTTACTGTCTACAGTTAACCCTTTACAGAGATGCTGTCCTCCTCTTCTCCTTTCTCCTACCTCCTCTCTTTCTCTCTCCTCTAGAAGTGCATTTCTGTATCAGTACGATAGTTTTAAAATGCAAACACCAACAAGACAGTACAGTACAGAATTGCAGTAAATATATTTCAATGCAAAAAATATATCATCAGTAAGTCATGACAACTTGTTTTTTGAATTACTTTAACTCATCAACAATTTTTTTATAAGTTATATGAGATTCAACTCGATTTTTTTAAGTCAGTTTGATATAATTTAAGTTGAAGTGACTTGTACGATTTGAATTATACTTAATGTAAGGCAGCAACTGAACTTCAGTCTATAAGTGGAAATAGGTGGACATTTTTACAGTGTGGTTTTTGCAGATGCTATTATACTAAAGTCACTTACAATAGCATGCAAGTTATGTTGACATACTACATTACCTGGGTAATTGGGAACATGATTACCTTGGTCTGAAAATCCAGAAAAAAAACTACATATACAACAACTTCTATGAGACATTTTATATCACAGTAACTGTATGTGTCATTACACAGTCATTTTTTTCTGGTTTATATTTTAATAAGCATTTGGCAAATTTTTCCAAAATTTTGGGAAAATCCATTACATTAACACTTGGTAATTAATCTCAATTGACTTGGCATCTCATTTGATTATATATATATATATATATATATATATATATATATATATATATATATATATATATATATTAGGGATGGGCATGAGTACTCGGACGTGACAGAAAACATCAACGATGATCATCCTGACTTTAAAAAATATATTTATCTATTTTTCTTATTGGTTATTGCGCCATTTTGGGTGGTACCTGCATGAGGTCTGATTGGTTAGCGTTAGACAGCACATTATCATCAGACAATCGCATTATAATGAGAACAAGATTGTAATGGAATGTTGTAAATTCTTTGTGCTTTAGTTGACCGTGTGTCAGCGTTGTTATTAAGGGAAGAGCGAATCCACAACGGGAGTTACCCTTTCAAACTAGCACGGTCAAAGTTCACGTGCACACGCTGAACGGCCGCTGATGGCCCGGAGCTCGCATCTGTGAAAGCATCTAAACAGATTGTAAAATAGGCACTATGATTATATATTAGTCACATATTTAGGTCTAAATAACAACATTCTTGCCTAAAGAACTCTTAAAACTATTTTGTGACACAACAACAGTAGAATTTTTGCAAAAATATGGTGGATTTGCTCAACCGCCATGAGAGTCACCGCAAGCGGAGTGATACTAACGGTGAAACGGTTCCAGTGCTGATACTGAGGGAATATCGCACGGCTGGAAAAGGCTCTCAGCCAACCAGATTCGAGAACCAGAAAGAACTGTTGTGTGTGTATATATATATATACTGTATATATTATATATATATATATATATATATATATATATATATATATATATATTACATAATATAACAAATATATTAACGTATGTGTTTAGAAATAAAAATAAACCATTCAAATTACACTTTTTTTTAACCGTTATTTTTTTGGGTTTACATGTATTTCTAAACTCATAATATATTTGTTATATTATGTAATGTATATTTTCTTTTTATACTACAGGGCTGTTGAATGCTTGAATCTGATTGGTTGACGAACGTTCTAAGGTGTGCATTATTTTCAGGGAAACGCACAGCTAAAGTAGTTCCAGGCAGGTCTTGACCGCATTACAGTTCCATATCACTTCGCCTAGTTAACGGTAATAACGGAAAATAGGATACAATTCATAACAAGAAAAAGCATTTAGCCCCCAGCATTAGTCTGCTATCAGTGGCTCAAACCTCCGTTACTAACTCTAAAATGACGTTTTGGAATGAGCAACAGAGGCATTGGATTAGATGCGTAAGAAATTAGTCCTACATACAAGAGCGTTTTAATGACAAAAACTTTACAAACGTCTTGAAATACATAATCTGAACAATGTTTTGAGGTGTGGTAACTGTAGTATAAGCGGAATAATTGACTTCAGGCCGTTGAATTATTAGA
The DNA here is from genome assembly GCA_022828995.1 of Vimba vimba. Taxonomy (NCBI): domain Eukaryota; kingdom Metazoa; phylum Chordata; class Actinopteri; order Cypriniformes; family Leuciscidae; genus Vimba; species Vimba vimba. The sequence goes on along the minus strand of CM040817.1, from coordinate 19,624,866 downwards.
AAAATAATGCACACTCCACTTCGCGTCGTGACCGCATTACCACCTCGGTTGTGCATTATTTTTCTAATAATTCAATGGCCTGTCGTCAATTATTCCTTACATAAAATATCAAAATGAACCAGAATATATATATTTTTTAGATAAAAAGGGATTGCAGGTTTAGCATAATCAGTCAATAGAAACTAGCTAGTTTGTAGTTTGCTAGTTTTTACTGTCATTGATTGGTTGAGAGGATGTCCATTTTGGATGTTGAGAACCAGAAATGTGATGTTTTTAACTGTACTAACTGCACGTAGATAATGTGTTTTTCTGGAATTTCTGTTTCTTAATGAAGAAAGTCACAGGGCACGAAGTGTACTTTCTTTATGGAAAGTGCTGACCGTCTTTACCCTCCAACGGAGTCTTCTGAGCGTCATGCGCCGTGGAAAGGGGGAACCCAGAGTCAGCGGGGGGGCTGTTCACGGGCCAAGCGTTGGCTCAGCATCGGCCCGACACACACACGGGCCGGTCCGTCTGGCCGCGTACCTGCTTGCATGTGCAGGTGACAGAGATCTGGGTCGTACCAAAGTGACAGGCGCTCAAAACAGCGTGGCAACCACAACCTCATTACCGCATCGACTCGCACAGCCCTGGCGTTGTTACCGAGCAGAAAACACACTCACACACATGTACAGACAGTGGTCATCACTCATCCGCGCTGCAGTCAACACTAATGATGTCATCAACCGGCGCCCGGCCAGACTCGCACAAACTATAGAGTAGAAGTACCTGTATAAAGAGCCTTATTTAGCTTTAGAGAGAGGGAGAGAGAGAGAGCAGCTTCTGTTTTTCCGAAGCTATGCCTCCCACCGAGAAACACATATGTAAATAAATACATTTATTATTATATATAAATATATATATTACACGTCTGCATAATATATTTAGATATATATGCACGCATTAGAAAAGAAAGAACACGTCAGGCTTGTGTAAACACATTCGACAAACAAGGCGGTGTGGTGCTAATCATTTTCTTAGAAAAACAAGCGCGGAGAAATTACGGCGTGTGTTTGTCTAAGCGAGCGCTACTGGGGAATTTCTCTGCGAAAATAAATAACGCTAATTGAATAAACGAAGGCTGACATAGTGGATTCTGGACTGAGTTTACAAATATAAGGCCGTAGATTAAACTCTGCGTTTAATCCGGAGTGGCTTATTATAAACTCTGTTGGTGACAGACAGGTTAGTTAGGGAGGTTCCTTATTAGGCAGCATCACTGAAATTATTGAATTTAATGACACTTGACTAACATACAGTAGACAATTGACTTGCATGTTGATAAAGAACAGACTAGCCAGTCATGCTAAAAGTGACTTTTCTTTTAAATTCATCCATGTTAAAGCACTGCTGCTATAGTCAAATCCACTGTCTTCAGCAATATATTTCTAGACAAGTGTTGGATTCCAAATGTTTTTAGATCATTTTTCTATAGACATTTTTCCTGTTGCATATCACAAGTTTTTTAAGCATAATTTTGAATCTATGTGTCAAGCTAAATTACTCTAATTTGCATCTCAACGTCCATTAATGTGCACGGTTCATTTAAAATATGTGTAGTTTTCTTAATAGTTTGAGGTATGTTTTATTTTTATAAAGTTTTAGCAGTTTTGTTGTGTTTTTTTGTCATTTAAAATGTCTAGCACTCTCTCTAGTGTCCTTATTCTGTTCATTCAGGCTGGTGTCCCACTGATCAAGTTTCAGTTGATTTTTAGTCTTACTTACACTCATTTATTTGAGAATTAAAGGAAGTTGTGTGGTCTGTCCTACTCAGCTGCTGATTTTTATGGTTATTGTGCAATTTCTGGTGCTCTAGTACACATAAATGACTAATAAAATAAAAAAGAGGAGGAACAGAACAGTGTGTTTTTATCGAATGTTTTTTTACTCAGAGAAACTGTGAATAATGAGCATGTATTTTTAGCATGGACAAATATACAAACACATACTCCATGAAATACATCTCAGTCCAGTAAGTTTATTTTGTGCACTATTACTATTCTTATTTTATAGAGCTTCACATTGATTTGAGGCAAAATGCGGTTGCAATGTGTGACAGTTGATGGTTGGGATTCCTGTTGCTCAAAATGATCATGGCGCTTACAATGCCAAGGGCATGGGGTTTGATTCCCAGGGAATGCATGAGAAAATCTGTAAAACCTATAGCTTTAATGCAATGCAAGTCGCTTTAGAAAAAATAATCTGCCAAATGCGTAAATGTAAATGTAAAGCTATGTCTACATTAATCGGATACATTTGAAAATGCATATTTTTCTTTACAATTTGAGCTTGTTGAAGACCGTCTTTCAAGTGGATACGTTTGAAAATACCGTTTTCTGCGTTGTTGTGTGGACTGTGAAAACAGATTTTTTGAAAATGATAACGCATGTTTTTTGTATGTGCCTTCTATTCACTTGCACAGTGTTGTTTAAAAGGCACACTATGCACGATTTGTGCCTTAATATATCAGCTTGGAAATCATGGTAAACGAACTCGTAATAGGGCGAATCATCCCGATATCAAAGCAGGGGGGGGGGGACGTCGCTGGCCAAACCAGCAATGCAGGTTTGAGAGGTGGCGCCCTGCCAAATCTCGCGAGAATCACGACTTGCTTTACGGCACGACGTCACATACATCAACAACATATGAAGCATCCTCTATGGAAGACACTAGCACGCATTTCAGATGTGAATCATGGCAGAGTCGACGAAGAAAAGGAAGAAAGCGCGGCCGGAAGAGTGCAGAGACGGCTCTGCGTGAGTGGTATTTACGACAGTAACGTTAAATACCAGTACTCCACAGCGACTCTAGGGGTCGCTGTTTGAGAAAAAAAACGGAAATTGCATAGTGTGCCTTTAAGATAAATACAAAGTTCAGTCATGAAACTCTAGATGATAGATAGTCCTTAACTCAATCGGCTTGCAATCACATCCTTCTCTATAGACCTTATGCGCCAGAGAAACGAGGGCGCAGCCATCTTTAGAATATTGTCTTTAAACTTCCGTTTTTGCGGTCGCTCTGTATATTTCTATGGCATTGCTGTCCCGGAGTAATTAGCTTTTGAAGTGGATTTACTTAATGTAAAGTTAACGAAGGTTATCATGATGATTGTAATGTTTAAAGCAGATGTCTTAACACATTTCAGTAGACCGGGAAGATTTTAAAATGAGCCGTTCATTCATAAATACGCAAGATCGCTGTGAAAATACAGAGCGGAAGACAAAAGACAACGAGCGCAGCGCTGAAAAGGGGTGGGGCTACATAAGGTCTATAGGGCACAGCTGATTGGTTCCTGCTGTATCAGTAGCCAATGAGCTCACTCCTCAACCTTCAAATACTTTCAGAAACCCTCCCCCTTCCCCAGCTCCACCTGTGTAGATCTGCCACAGGTAATTCATGTATACTATATTGTACAGCAGCAGCATGTCTTACTAGCTCACTGTAGTGTCGTATATTGGCAGAAGCAAGTCCCGTACTTTCTCTGCAGCAACCGATCTATTCCGCCATGAAAGACCAAACATATCAACATTGTCATATCCGTGCCAAACACTCCAAAAGTTGTTGTGTCAGAAATGTTATTTTGTACAATCTTCATATTACATTCCTTCAAAGATGACAGAAAATGTACTCGCAATTGTGCAAGACATGAGGGCATTTAAGTCCATACATGGAATGGTGATTTAGAGTGTGACCTTAATGCACCAGTAGCTACATTTATATACACTTAAATAATATGTTTATAATCGGATTTATGGCTCAATCGGTTTGAAAAGCCTTCATGTAAACACCTCGATCAGTTGAGCTCGATCCGAATGAAATTTCGAGGTTGTGTAGACCTGAAATAATCCGATCAACGAGGAAAAGTTTGATTGTAAACGCTTGAATCAGACTTTTTTCTCAATCAGATTCAGAGTTTCAGAAAAGACAAGCAGCTTTTGGAAAACGACGAGCATTTCCCCAGCTAGCAAAAATATGTTCTAAGAATGTTCCCATTATAAAAACGATATTTCGGATGATATTTCATCCAGACTTCGAAAAGTTTTAAAAATATTGTCCTAGGTTATGCAGATGTTAAGGACATATTCTGTTTTATCATTTGGGAACATAATGGTATTGTTACTTTTAAATGTTCCCTAAACATTCTGAAACTTTTAAAAAATGTTAGACAAACGTCCAACTAATATGTTTCAGACAAAAACATTCCATGAATGATGTATAAATAACGTTTTTGTGGTAACATTTTAAATACAGTACCAGATCACTTTGAACAAACGTTCTGTTAGCATTACTGGAAGAACAGTTGATCATAACTTTGAGGGAACATTGCCAGAACGTTTCCTGTTAGATGGGTCGAAACGGAAAGGCTGTTTTCAAGTGTTTCCTGATGTAGACATAGCCTAAATGTGACGCTCCTTACAAAATCTGCTGGTTTTGTTATGGGACGCTGTTCCTGTAGAGTTGAAATGAAGTTGTTCCCCCCGTGCGTCCTCTGAGCCCCTGCGGTCCTCGTCTCCATCTATCTCAGTACGCGCACCTCTCGCTTCATTAAACACGCACAGGGCATCGACACATGCGCCCACCATCCATCAAGCCGTGTTCTGTTTATTTTCAGAACTAAGAAAGACCTATTTAACGGCGAGCAGGTTGCATCAGTGTGTGTGTGTGTGTGATTCACCTGTCAGAATGTCCCGTCAGGAGATTTCTGCTCTCGGCTCACCTGAACTGAAAGGCACATTGATGGCGCTGCGGACAGAAATAACTGCTGATGTCATGTGTTATGGGACGGAGAAACTGTGAGAGTGAGAAACATACGGACATTATTCAAACCTTGACAGCACGAGCACTGCTCAGATATTGGTCTGATACCGGCATTAGTCTCTTGACTGTCGGTGTAAAGTCAACATTGCAGCCAGGAATCGCACACTTAGACAGGAGAGACGGTCTGACTGACGTGAAGTTAACAATCATGTTGTATTTTTGATGTGAAAGCTTGCAGTGATAACACAGTGAGGTGCGTTGATTGATAAATTATTCATGTGTTATTGAAACAATTGTTCATACCGCTATTTTTACACACTGTAGCCTATGTTGTTGGATTCAACTGCAGTTTGCGTCAGAAATATACTGATCTAAATGTTGCTCGCTCTCGCTCAAATTAAGCATTTTAGTGATTCATTTGAGTGAGTCAGTTCTTTCAGACAGTTCAGTTGAAAAAAGCAGTTAATACTTTTATTCTGCAAGGACGCATTAGTGAACGTAAAGGCATTTATAATGTTACAAAATATTTCTAATTTAAAAAAAAAAAAAAATGCTGTTCTTTTGAACTTTCCATTCATCAAAGAATCCTAAAAAATATGAAGCAGCACAATTGGTTTTCAATATTGATAATAATCAGAAATATTTCTTATCATCATATTAGAATGATTTCTGAAGGATCATGTGACACTGAAGACTGGAGTAATGATGCTGAAAATTCAGCTTTGATCACAGGAATAAAATACATTTTAACATATATCCAAATAGAAAACTAAAGGTTCAATGGCATGAAGAAAGTTTTTGGTTGAACTATATCAGCGACTAGTTCTTTCTCAGAAATGCTCATTGTAGCAGTCTGGCGCCTTGAAAACACAATTTTTTGATATTGAATGAAGACACCCATTGACATTGACAGTGTTTGAGATTTTTTGTGAATTTGTGTGCATTATGGAGACGAGACTGAGATGATATAATTACTAGAACAGCAGAAACAGTATTTTGGCTCATATTACTGCACTGTTTGTACACATGAGAAAGCAGCACACAGTACATGTTTCTCTTTCTAATAATGGCCTGTGAAACAGCCTTTAAACACTGTAATGCCTCCACAGCATGTACGGATTTAAAGTGCGATTTGGTTAATTAGCTTGTTTTGACACAGTGTGTGTTTAAATGAGAGTTTATAGGGATCGGTGTGTGAGAACGCTGCTGTCTGAGAGCCTCACGGGAACACGAGAAGACGGGCCTCTTAAATGCCTTGGATAGTTTTATTTTATAGCAAAACCCCATACATTCCCCGGTGGTTTAAGGTGCCGATCGGATAGTTGTTTTCACTGGCCGTATTCAAGTCTCTCTTTCAATGCAAGTCTATGGGATTTTTGTGTCAGTTACATAGAAAAAATATGGTTCAGCTGTGGTTCTATATAGAACCGTAGAGTTCTTCACTCAATTTTAAAGAACCCTTAATGCCAAAAAGGTTCAATATAAAGAGAAATGTCTTAAAGGATTGCATAATTCTTTCATGTTAAAGGGGTTATTTTAATTTTCTTGTGATAAATTATGTTTATGAGCTGTTTAATTAAAAAAAATGTGATTGAAATTAAAAATGTATTAAAACAAAAATAATAAATGAAAACTAAACCCATAAAATGATCCCATGTTGGGAACCTCTAAAAGGTTCTAAATATGATGCGTCTGACAGATCCGTTTAAGATTCCATATAGAACTTTTAGTTTTAAGAGTGGGAAAGTAAGTGAAAATTGTCAGATTGTTTTGTGAAGTAACAGCACACCTCTTTTTTAACAAAACATTTGAGGAATCATTCACTCCAACCTAACCTGGAATATAATGTAAGAGTTAAAAATACCAACAAAAAAAGACCAAATTACTCACCTTAATTCAAGTGTGTGTGTGTATTCAGTAATGTGGCCCCAATTAGACATGACTGTGGAAACTGTAATTGAGGAGATAAATGATGTGAACAAGCCACAGGAATCAGTGTAGACCTTTAATGAGTGGTGCACGCTAAATTAAAAGCATCTATTACTATTACTTGGGGTTAGTGATGACATGCATGATTCCTCATGAATCATGTGTCTTTTTGAGGAGAGCTGTGCTGTTATTTTGTTGTTTTAAATCATCAGATTCACCATTTTCACCTGCTGGACCATAAAACAGGTAAAAAAATAATAAAAAAAAAAAATCCCATAGACACACTTTTAAGGAGGAACCCGACCGAGTCACTCGGAAGATCTTTGACAACCTAAGAACCGCATAGCAATGCTATAGCATCATGGCGGCAAGTTTTGCATGTGTGTGTTTGTGTCTTTAACAGGCTCAGAGGATTGTGGGAACAGAAGTGACAGTGAAGCCACAGACAGATGTGATCTTTCAGCTGTGAAATGTGTCTGTAATGGTACAGAATCATAACTACAGGTATTTCTTACTTTCTCACACTTAAAAAAGAAATGTTCTTTATTGGCATTGATGGTTCCATAAAGACTTTTTGACATGAATGGAATCTTCTCATTTCACAAAAGTTTCTTCATAGAGGAAAAATGTTCTTTAGATTATTAAAAATGTATTTACACTAAGTGAGTAGTACTACACACACCAAGTAGCTTTTTTTAAACGAACTTTCCACTGAGCGGTTCTGTAGGGAACTAAGAATGGTTCTTTAACCCTTAAACGCATACCTCGGGTCTTTAGTGACCCAGGATGCCATTCACTACCCTCCTCCTCATTCATTTTTAATTTAAATCATCAAGTATTCCTCAATTAATTCATTATACACAATATAACCAGAAAAAAATAAAAATAAAAGAATGCCTGAATCCCATTAATTTTTTAATTGAATTAAATAACGACCCCTAGGTGTGTAAAAGTGTAAGTATATTTTTTTTCCACACAACAATAATCGAATCTTTGATGACTGAATAAATGCAATTCCCATTTATTCCATAAGGGAGCAGTGTCTGATGCACAATGATGAAGTGACGTTTCACTCATAGTTACCGCAGGCAGAAAACAAAAGAATAGGAATAATCATCAGCAAAACTTGAAATGGCTCAGAAATTTACAGCAGAGCAAGAACTGAATGCAATCAAATATTAGTGTCACTGTCACTTGATGCTGGATCTGGTGAAGAAGCTGTCAGTGATCATAATATTGATTTTGAAGATGTAGAAAATGATAGTTTTGAGAATATGTTTTGAGATGGCGAATATGAGCCAGATGCTGAATGTTCTGGGAAATGAGCTCTGAGGAGAACAGTGATGATGGTATAAAACATCTGCTCAAACTGAACCCTTCCAAGCTCCAAAAGGTAACGAAATATGCTTTATTTTACTCTTCTGTAATTGTTACTCTAATATCTGGAGAGTTTTATATTATCACTACAGGTAGAGATCCATCCGTGTTAGATATAGATCTGGGAGTGCTAAAGACCCGGATATGTAATAATGATTAGAGATTCACCGACTGCAATTTTATTGGCCGATTCTGATTTCCTTTTTTTTTTTTTTTTTGGTAAGTGTGACCTACCGATACTGATTTTTTTACAGATTCTGATTTTCTTTCAAAGATCTATAATTGACAGCATATACAAACAAAAATCTACTTTTCTTCAATGCAAAATTGAATTTTCATAAAAAAAGACCAAAATAAAATAAGAACAAATAAACAAATTTCAAACAACAGCACAAATAAATGCAATAGAATGTTCATATCAAAGAGAGATATGAAATAAAACACGGCTTTAAGTTTTTTCAGGTGGGTCTAACAGTATGTTAGTATTCAGTTAAGAAATTCTACGGAAATTAAAGTAATCAAATGTAAAATAACACTGGATAGTCTTGATTGTAAAAAAATACAGATTAATGCTTACAATTAGTTACAAAAGGTATTCAGTCAAGAGCAGAGAGTGATTTTCTTTGTCTTTTGTTCCTTGATTAACATGACAGACAGCAGCAGGGATATTAGGCTGCTGTCACTTTAAGAGCTTATGCACAGATCCAGTATACTTTTACACAACATGCGTTATCTGTGTCAACTAATTAGGTTCCAAAACTGAATGTGTTTAACTGAATACTCGCCAAGACGGGCATTAATAATTTTGTGTGTATTTGGCCGTTTTGCTACTTGCGACTCACAAGCTGTTTTAAATGCGGCTTTATGTGTGTCTCTGTCGAAGAGATGAGAGCGAAAACGTGCAGCTGACGTTATTGTCTACGCCACTTTTCTATTAACCTTTCTGTTGTCATTTAAGAACTTTAATGCATTCAGTGTTTTAAGCCATTTTTCAAGATTAAGATTACTTTGGTACTCGCACACCGTCCTTGTATTTCTGTATAAATATGTGTGTTCTGGTAGCCGTGTATAAGGTTTCTGCCATTAAAGGAGTCTGGTGTATTTCATGACATGAGAAAACCCATGATGACCCTTGTGCCATAAGCAACAGTAGAAAAGACAAAACCATTAGTCGAAATCGTTCAAATGAAAACATCTCGGTGCCGGCGTAAGCTCTGATATCTCTGACTATGACAGGTAAATGCGTCACCGTTTATGTATTTTGACACTGATAAAACTCCAGGAGAGAATCAAGGGAATCGTATGTGACAGACGGTGAGGTTAACCAAAGCCAAATGCTGATCTTTTGCCACTTCGCAAAATGGTTTTAGGTTTTTAAGTGAGTAACTCCTGGGTTGAAGTGAGCTGGTCATGAAAAGGATTTTGAATTTCAACCTTAACTCAACATGAAGTGGCATTTGCATTTGCATTTGCATTTAGTACCTATTTTACTTCTGTTATGTATTTATGATTGAATGAAAGATGAAAGATTATTAAGACAAACATCTTGTTTTCTTTGAGAAAGAAATTTAGAATGAAAGCAGGAGTTTTTGAGTTACTAGTATGTTATTATGTGTGTGTTTTATGTTGTGACAATGCCCGGTCAGGCTAAAAATACACCTGTGACTTGTGTCCCAGACTTCTCTCGGTCTCTTCGTGCAGAAGTGACTGAGTTGAAGTGTGAATTAGCTCATTCAGACAGAAACAGAGATGCATTTATCTCTCCGCCTGCTTTATGGCCAGTGGAATGGCAGGTCACTTCTTCCATTAAACGATTCTCGGAGAACGAGCGTTTGACAGAATGTCGAGGTTTCCACGGCGCTGGCTTAGTGGGAGATGTTCGTTTTGGATTCATTTGGACAGAGTGTTTTATGGCTTTATTCCCCACGGCCCGAGCGCACACTTGCATGTTTGTGCTTCTCGAAGTCGCAAATAGATAGATACAGTAGTATGAGGTGATTTAGTAGCTGTTTTTATTCAGAGACTTTCAGAACACTTGTTTCAGATTCAGTCCTGATGGAGAATCCTGAGGATAACAGTTTTGCTGAAGGACATACTAGTGATAGTACTAACCTTAACTAAACGTACCAGCCTTTTAACCAAACCAGACATGGATGGATGGATGGATGGATGGATGGATGGATAGATAGATAGATAGATAGATAGATAGATAGATAGATAGATAGATAGATAGATAGATAGATAGATGGATGGATGGATGGATGGATGGATGGATGGATGGATGGATGGATGGATGGATGGATGGATGGATGGATGGATGGATAGATAGATAGATAGATAGATAGATAGATAGATAGATAGATAGATAGATAGATAGATAGATAGATAGATAACTGGCCATAAGATAGATAGACAGATAGATAGATAGATAGATAGTTGTTGTTAATATTATTGTTTCCCTTTTTCTTTTCACTACAATATTATTATTTTTTGCGTGTATAACAATAATGCCAGTAAAGTACCTTTACATTTAAAAAAAAAAAAAATTATAAAGTATTTAATATAAGCTCCCACCCTGAAGTTTCTCCCCGAAGAGCGCTTGGCGTGAGGAGGCCGACAGGGGGCGCAGCGGCTTCAGACACGCCTCTCTCTCTCTCTCGCTCTCTCTCTCTCTCTCTCTCTCTCTCTCTCTCTCTCTCTCTCTCTCTCTGAGAGGAGGTGTCGGGGAATCTCCTGCAAACATTCAAAAAAAACAGAGCCGATGTATTACATCACAGGGCCGCGCGTGTATATATCAGAGGCGCGCGCGTGAGAGAGGCATTCCCAGAGGTTTGGCTCGCGACGAGAAGGACACGCAGATGCGTCGCGCGCGGGACTTTCAAGCGTGATGCTGCGCGCGATTTGGATGCATTTAACAGCTTTGATGAAAACCAGCAGCTCGTGGAGAACCGAGAGACCCGAGTTTTGATGCACATGTTAAATAAACGCGCCATGGATGATAGACCCGGTGTCTGAGCGCTCGAAACTCTCGCTCTTCGGATTTTGCATTGGATAAAGTTGCAAAGATTGTGAGTTAAAACGCGTCAAGTGGAGATTTCCACGCTTTATCGCATCATCATGGATCTCCAGCAGTGTTTGGTGTCCGTGTACCTGCTGCTGATGTCTTTCGCTCAGTGTCAGCACTATTACCTCCTCAGACCCATCCCGAGTGACACTTTACCCCTGCTGGAGCTGAAGGAGGACCCCGACCCCATCTACGACCCGCGGGAGAGGGATCTCAACGAGACCGAGCTGAGGAGCGCGCTCGGGGACTTTGACAGCCGCTTCCTCTCCATCAGCCCTCCTCAGGACCGCTACACGGGCAACGAGGACCTGGACGAGCTGGACCTCCAGCAGAACCCCGCCGGACTGATGCCCAAAGACATCAAGAACCTGGACTTTGACGTGCAGTGGGGTAAAAAGCGCAAAGCCAGTAAGAAGCTGAAGCGCAGGCTGCAGATGTGGCTGTGGTCCTACTCCTTCTGCCCGGTGCTTTACGCGTGGAACGACCTCGGCTCGCGCTTCTGGCCGCGCTTCGTCCGCGCGGGGAGTTGCTATAGTAAGCGCTCGTGTTCGGTTCCGGAGGGCATGGTGTGCAAACCGGCCAAATCCACGCACATCACGCTCCTGCGGTGGAGATGCGTTCAGAGGAGAGGCGCGCTCAAGTGCGCGTGGATACCGGTGCAGTATCCCATCATAACTGAGTGCAAATGCTCGTGCGCCAACTGAGCGATAATTAATGGACATCATTCATAAAGACTCCGATACGATGCTTATTTCTGGAGAGAGAGAAAACAAAAAGAGTTTGATCTGATATATGTTTCTGGACTCTAATCTGAAACATGTGTATGGACATAAGCTGAGCTGATACATATCGCTGGACTTAAATTATGGAAAACTGTTCTGATAATTATTACTGTACAAAATGTAATCTGATATGTATTTCTGGATTTCAGTTTTAAAAACTCTGCTCTGGTATATTTCTTGAAAAAAGAAAAACATTATAGAAAATCGAATCTGATTTATATTTCTGGACTTAAGTTATGAAAATGTTTTTATTTTGTATTTTGGTAACACTTTATATTAACTTTAAATATATATATATATATATATATATATATATATATATATATATATATATATATATATATATATGCATATGTGTGTATGACTATATATGTCACATATATATATATATATATATATATATATATATATATACACACAGTATATATACTATATATATATATATATATATATATACTGTATATATATAGTCACATATAAATATATGGGATATAACATTTGAGCAATTGTTTGAATGTACTAGCTGACAATTTATGCATTATGTAATATAATACTGTCTGTTAATGCCGTTAATGTAAGTTATTATAAAGTGTTCCCTTTTATTTTTTTATGCACTATCATGTGTATGAATGTATTGTATGTATATGTGGTGCCATCATGTAATGATCTAGCTACTTGTAAAAAGCCAGTATTATGTGTATTATCCAGAGTCTACTGTATTTGTGGAAAATATTGGTTACCGTTGTATTTATATTGCAGAGAGAATGGCCGTGGAGCCGTTTGAGATGTTTTATAAGGTTTCCACGTCGATGTGACAACCTCAAAATTTATTATGGATTTTTAACGTCTCGCAGCTGCGACGGCTGCTTTTTCCGACAACGATTTATCCTGTAAATTAAGATTTAAGAACTGTTATTTATTCTTTATATTCAGATAATAAAATATCAGTGAAATCACACAACAAAACGGCACATCTGAGCTTTTGTTTCAAAAGTCTTTGTTTCTTTTCATGAAGAAACTTCAAAGAGATTCTCCTAATTTACCATGACATTTTCTCACCTGGCTTAAGGGCCCCGTAACCAGGCAACCGCCGGTGATGCTCTCAGGGGCCCATGTTGAGGTTTGCTAGCAGTTTATATTAACTTTTATTACATCTTATTAAGAGATCGCTACAATCCGTATATGGGTCTCAATTTAAGATTTCTGCATTTGAATTGCATATAAAATTCCCATCCATTTTGATCACCCAGTTTTAACATAAACAAACGGATAAATGTGATGCATGCTGTAATTCTCAGTCACACAGAAATGAAACGGGTATGATTTCAGTAATAGCAGCCTATTAATAAACTAAATGCGTTTTAAATACACGCTAACCAGGTTTATGTATATTTATCATCAGTCAATCCAATGCGTTTCAATCTCACACATTTTAACATCACATCATCATCACATTTAAACTCTTCACTGCAAAAAAATGCTTTTCTTACTTAGTATTTTTGTCTTGTTTCCAGTCCAAATACTGTATATAAACATTCTTAAATCAAGAAGCATTTACTAGATAAGTAAAATGACATAAGAAATTATACCTTTTTTTCTGATAAAAAAAATAAATAAAAGTGAGATTTTGCTTAAAACAAGCAAAATTATCTGCCAATGGGGCAAAAAATAAATAAATAAAAAATAATAGTAATAATAATTTTCTTGTTTTCTTTGGAATTTTTCTTACCCCACTGGCAGATAATTTCGCTTGTTTTAAGCAAAAACTCACTTAATTTTATTTCTTTATTTTATCCGAAAACAGGATAGAATTTCTTATGCCGTTTTACTTATCTAATAAATGCTTCTTGATTTAAGAATTTTTAAATATTTGGACTGGAAACAAGACAAAAATGTTTGCTGTGTTGATCTATCAAGCATGTTTGCTAATGACTTGCTAATGAAAGTTAGCTGAGATTATGTGATGTACGTTTCAGTCGACAGACTCTCTAAAGTAGATTAACTTCATTTTATGCATCAATTAATTCAAACAATTCAAAACATTCACAGCCTTATTTCCTCCGGTTAAAACCTCTCTGGATCCGTTTGCTGCCAGCTAACTGTGGGTTAAGGGTGACCACAAACATGTAATGTACCTAATGGAGCCCGCGTCTAAACGTTCTCACATCACGGGTGTTAACAGAGTCGACGCTTCACCCTAATGAGCGCGTTAGTTCTCAGTCTGTAAAAACCTCTGCTTATCTGATAAGTGCAGTTCCAGTGAAAATAGCTCTTTATCTCGATCTCAAGTGCCCTTGCATTCAAGCTTTTATTGTGGGGTGGAGATGCGTGATGATTCTCATTGAAAACCTGTTAACATCTACTGTAACATCCCGAACGGATGATGGGCAGATAAAGCGTAACAGCTGGAGAGCATCTCTCTCATGTGGCCCGGCCCGACTGCCACCCGCCCATTTGTGGCCCCGCAGGAGGGCCGCCCTCCCTCCGAGAGCATGGAGCCAGTCTAACAGAGGAATAAACCCTGCCAAACAGCCCTCATAAAGAGCTTCAAATACAGCTCTGTTTACCCCTGCAGAACAGCGCTTTATCCAAACACACCACTGATTAGGAGCGCTTGGGCAAACTAATCACACAGGGCTTCCTTTAAATGGATGTGTGCTGGCCAGAGGCTGTTGAATGCCTCGGGTTTGGAGATGGCAGACGGAAATTAAGGTTCTTTATTGGCATCGAGGGTTCTATGAAGAACCTTTAACATCGTTGGAGTCTTTCCATTCCACAAAAGATTCTTTATTGGGGGGAAACGGTTCTTTAGATTATTATAATGTTCTTCACACTGAGAAAAAAATATGTTTTTTTGAGAGTGAACTTCTGTGTAAAAATGTGTCTGATTGTCACTCTTAAAAATCAAGGTTCTTTATTTTTTATCGATGGTTTCATGAAGAATCTTTAACATCCATGGAATCTTTCCACTGCACAAGAAGTTCTTTATAGTGGAAGAAGGTTCTTTGGATTTTTAAAAGGTTCTTCAGACTGATAAAAAAAAAAGTCCTTTTAAGAACTTTGTTTTTGAGAGTGAACTTCTCAGTGTAAGAGTGTCTGATTGTCACTCTTAAAAATCAAGGGTCTTTTTTGGCATTGATGGTTCCATTAATAATCTTTAACGTCAATGGAGTCTTTCCATTCCACAAAAGGCTCTTTATTGTGGAAAAAGGTTCTTTAGATTATTAAAATGTTCTTCATACTAAGAAAAAAATGTTCCTTTTTGAGAGTGAACTTTTCTGTGTAAGAGTGTCAGATTGTCACTCTTAAAAATAAAGGTCCATTTTTGGCATCGATGGTTCCACAAAGAATCTTTTAACATCATTGGAGTCTTTCCATTCCACAAAAGGTTCTTTATTGGGGAAAACTGTTCTTAAGAGTATTAAAATGTTCTTCATACTAAGAATGTTTTTTTTGTTTTTTTTTTGAGAGTGAACTTCTCTGTGTAAAAATGTGTCAGATTGTCATTCTTAAAAATCAAGTGTCTTTATTGGCATCGATGGTTCCATTAAGAATCTTTAACATCCATGAAATCTTTCCATTCCACAAAAGGTTCTTTATTGTGGAAAATTTTAGAACCTTAGAATGTTGTTTTTTTGTTTTTGTTTTTTTAGAATGTGGGGGAAAAAATACAAAATATTCATTCATTATTTATTTAAGAGGACAGTCAATCACATTTGCTAGCAGTGAAAAGTTTGGACACATCTACCTATTCTATTTTTATGACTATTTCCCACATGTTATAATAATCTTAAAGTGATGAAAACTAATACAAATGGAAGTCTGGGAATGATGTGATGCAAATGAAAACTCTCTTATAGTCAAGCTGCTTCTTTGTCTAGATTCCAGCTCTGCTTGTGTGCCCAATTTACACAGTATTTTGTCTACAAAACTTAAGATCAAGCATTTAAGCAGAAGCCTTCAGATGAAAATGCAAATGAAAAACTCCAGCTCTGCGTGTGGGCTCAATTTACACAGTATTTGTCTACAAAACTTAAGAAGCCTTTAGATCAGAAGAGCACACTAAATTCAGTGTGTGCAAACATTTGATGGGTAGTGCGTGTTCGACAAATACTGAATCTGTATATCTGATTCCACATCCTCCAGTATTCTGCTCAAAAGCGTAATTTGTGTGTGTTGCTGAAATGTGCTCTGACTCGACGGCGAGCGAGCCGCTGTTATCAGAGTGAAATACTGCGTTTGTGCTGTGTCTGAGATGACACTGTGCAGCGTGCCGGCAGGGGTCGTGCGATCAGGCCCCGTGGCGACCTCTCTGTCGAGCTGGGGGTGGGCGGGGGACTTCGGCTCCTGCACGGTGGCCCCCAGGTACCAGCAGGGCCCTCTGTTTAACCGAGAGGCAGGCGTTCGTAAACCCTGCGGGAGATGGACTGTGATTTATACACCAGTTCTCTCATATATCCCTGTCCTCTTGTGTTCTCTTGTCTTAGTCTGCTGTAGATGCAGACTCTTAAACATAGGATGTTTTTGGAGTGCTAGCCTATACGAAATACTGTTTGTGAAAGAAAAGCATTGTGCACAGTGTGGAATACTAGTTTTTCTACTTACTGCATTACTGAATTTACTACAATTAGTGCACAATATGTATTCTGCAAGGATGCATTAAATTGATCAAAAGTGACAGTAAAGACATGAAAAGCAAAATGTATCACGGTTTGCACAAAAATATGAAACCGCACAACTGTTTTCAACATTAATAATAATCAGAAATGTTTTTTGAGCATCAAATCATCATATTAGAATGATTTCTGAAGGATCATGTGACACTGAAGACGAGTAATGATGCTGAAAATTCAGCTTTGATCACAGGAATAAATTATACTTGACTATATAATCAAATAAAAACAAGTTATTTTAAATCGTAATAATATTTCACAATATTACAGTATTTTTGACTAAATAATTGCAGCCTTGGTGAGCAAAAGAGACTCATTTCACAAACATTAAAAAATCTGAGTGGGGTCCAGTTCATCTTAATTAACAAGATGTGCAAACCTGTGTGCAAACCTGCAGAACTAGTATGAGAATGTCTAAATATTATTTGTATCTCCTAGACAACGTGAGAATAATTTGAGACATTTGCTGAACACTCCTGCTTCTCAGGTGTTTCTAAAGTCTCAATAATCTCACGTTTCTCCTCTAGTTTCCGATGAGGTCTCAACGTTGTCAAACAGTGCAAGCAAATGTCTCGATATGAACTCAGATTGTCCTGAGACTACATGATCTTATTGTATGACAACTATTGACTCATTATTAGGAGAAACATCTACTGAATCTTAAAATCAAATTGGTTACACTTTATTTTGATGGTTCACTTTAGACATTCTACTAACTAAAAGTAACTTTGCAATTACATGTCAACTAACTCTCATTAGAGTATTAGAGTGTAATAGACTGTTAGGTTAGTTGAATAAGTTGACGTACTTTCAAAGTTACTTACAGTCAGAAGAATGAGGAGCATCACAATATATATACAGATATTAAGCAGACAGTCTACTAATACTCTAATTAGAGTTAGTTGACATGTAATTGCAAAGTTACTTAGTAGAATGTCTAAACTGGACCATCAAAATAAAGTGTTACCATGCAGTTTAATGGGAACACCTGAGCAATGAAAGAGCCTGACAGCATGACAGAAGCTGCTCATGTGTTGATGTGTATGTCTACTCTGATATCTCTCCAGCAGAACTGTCTCATTTCTTAATAAGGACACGGCGCTGTCTTCTGCAGACGGTCGCGGTCTGTTCCATCTCTTCTCTTAAGTGCGCGGCTTGACCAGTGTCAAGAGTCTCCGTATCTCTGCGGCTTTAGGAGACGCTCCAAACATGTTTCTCCTGCGGTCACAGACCCACTTTGAGTGATAACGGCACTTTGTCTTTCTAATGCTGTGGAATGAAAGGGCCGTTCTGTCATAAAATCCTCTCCACAAACCCAAAGCTTTGTCCTGTGTCAGTGACAGCGCGATTGAACGCAGACCGCTGACATGAAGACGTCCGTTTAAAGACGTTCCTAAGACATGTCAGTCGACAGTCTGCATTCGAATTGCTGCACTGTCGCTTCACATTAATTTACTGACACTCGTCTGAATTCCCAGAATAAAATGAGGGAGGTTTCTCTTTTATAGCTCTGTAGACTTAAAGGGTTAGTTCACCCAAAAGTGAAAATTCTGTCATTAATTACTCACCCTTGTGTCGTTCCAAACCCGTAAGACTTTCGTTCATCTTGGGAACACAAATGAAGATCTTTTGTGCTGAAATCTGAGAGCTTTCTGTCTCTTCATTGACAGCAAAGTAACCACCATTTTGAAGCTTCAAACAGTTCATAAAGAGATCGTAAAACTAATCAATATGAATTGAGCGGTTCAGTCCAATTTTTCTTAAGAGATTTGATCACTTTATATGATTAACAGATTGAATTTAGGATTTTATTCACATTTAAACATTGATCAGCGAACATAAACAGAAGCTCAACCGTCTTGACGTGTGAGAATAAACCTCTTGCTGAAGCTCAAACGTGCTGCGTAACACGAGAATGAACCTCATTGGTTCTTGAGGAAGCTCAAATGTGCTGCGTAACACAGGAGTAATAGTTTAGTGTAGTTTTATATCTTTATAAACTTTTTGAAGACTCAGTTTTGTAGCTGTCAATGGAGGAATAGAAAGCTCTCAGAAAGACAATCAAAAAGACGAAAGTCTTATGGGTTTGTAACAACATGAGGGTCAGTAATTAATGACCGAATGTTAATTTTTTTGGGTGAACTAACCCTTTAATGGACTTGATGGACTTAATTTACATCACCATTGGTAATGGCTTGATTCAAAAGGCTTTTGATCTCATTTCTGCTCTCAGACCATAAATATAATGACTGAAAAAAATCCAACACTGATAACTGTGAATCAAACCAGTGCATTTCCTTATTCTTGGCAGAATAACTGGGCTGTTTTTAGGATAGAAGTCTCATTAGTGCTGTATACTTTGAAGTTTCAAGGACAGGAGACGATAATGAGAAAAATGCACATTAACTGAGCCGGTGGACACTCCTCTGAGCTGTGATAACAAATGATAAAGCTTGTGTTTTGAACATAGCAATGAACTGTCATGCCATATATCAAATGAAATATATCACACAGGAGCTGTGCTGGTCTCTATTAGTCTGATTTCTTCTTTCACACTCAAAATTCGGTCTCATGAATTTCTGATTTGTTCCTGTACTTTTACAAGCTGTTAATGTGTGAAGAGATATTGATGCCATTCGCTCATATCTTGCATGACATTTTGTACAAGTTTAGGACAGATGTTTGGTTCTCAACCACATAGCAACACCCTAGCAACCACCCACAACATCTTAACATAATATTATTGTTAAAACCGCAAGACGCTGGTCATTGGACGAAAAATAAGTGCAAGGTCTAGAGAGATGTTTTTTCAAAACTTCTTTTAACTTGAGAGTCACATTTTAAGAATTTCATGTGCGAGACACTGCAAAAGACGCAAGCCCAAAAGTTAAAGACATCCGCATGGCACGTGTTCACATTGAAAAACAATGGAAAATAGTGCAGTGGAATGGAAAAACGTGTTCTGTGTAAACGGCCCCTTTCAGCTCTGCTTCTGGTATGATGTGTGTATTGAGACACAGTCCTGGATTATTCATATGATGAAAGTGATGGTTGTTCACACACACACACACACACACACACACACACACACACACACACACACAAAAAAAACCCCTGTAAACTGGCACATGTTTACATAGAATAGGCTAATAATCAAAAAGGAATGTAAAAACGTATTGTGAACGGCCCTACCACTTAAAATGTTTTGTGTGGTAAGCAACTTTCAAAGCAACATGAAACCTGCTCCAAATGATGAGCATTTGGCATTGTGCTGCTTTCCATGACTGCTTTGACTGAATTCTTATGTGTGCTACTTGTTTTAGCTTACGCAAGACTGCATTGGAATCAGTTGAGTTTCTTGTGCGCTCCGCCTGTGTTGTGTTGAGCTATTGTCTACGTAAAGCTTTCCAAATCAGCCACTTATGAGATTGCACGATGGTTATGCAGTCAGTAGACAGCAAGATTGCTCAGTAGGTGTCCCTGACATCACTGCCACTTTCTCACCGATGCACGCCGTCTCTGATCCTCTCATAAGCCCTGTGACCGATCAATAAATACAAACCCTGTGTCCGATCTCATCCACACCCACAGACATATAGAACATACATGTAGAGTTCAAAGACCCGGTTGATGTGCACGATAACTTCCCGCTGTGCACATGAAAGCGGCTCGGCCGTGTTGATTTATACGCACCGAGCAAGAACATTAGTCTACGATAATGAGAAATCAGACGCGAGCCAAGTCTCTCTTTAGACCCGCCGGTATTGAAGCATTTCCATGAAGTAATGCAGCGGTATCGTAGAGAGACGGGGCTTGTGAACTCACTGGCTTTTATTTCTCTTCATATTCCTCAGCAGAATGCATGCTGTAAATACGCGTATTAAATTTAAATGCAGTATTTTTGGAAGCGGAACGCCGTTGATGAGGTAATGCCACAGACGAATGCACAATCACAACTGCAGTTAATCCTTCCAGTTAAACTGAGAGGCTTGTTTTGAAGTGCAGAAGTCGTCTTCCACTGAAGTGGCATTTTGTTTAGAAGATGCTGCAGGACCCAGATTTGATTCTTTTATATCATATTACTTGTATTTTGCATTGTTTTTGATATCAAGTCAAATAAAATGTATTTGTATAGTGCCTTTCGCAATGCACTTTTTTTTTCAAAGCAGCTTACAGAAAATCATGATGTTGATGTTTATATCTTAATATCTTTGTGCATTATTTAGTAGAAGAGCTATAGTTACATAGGCCTATATTGTTTACATATTGCAACGATATAATCAAAGAGCCATGATTTGATATATGGCATCGCTTTACATGAGTGTAGGTATGTGGATAAAGTTGGATGTATTATATATCCAACTATATATAGAGAGCTGTGTGATATAGTATTGCTTTATGTGTGTATAGGCTACAATATGTATGCAGGTAAAGCTGGATGTAATAATATATCGTACTTTATATAAAGAGCTGTGCCATAATCAAAGAGCCAAGATTTGCAATATAGTATCGCTTTATCAAATCATGTAACGTTTATTTATATAGCGCTTTTTACAGTAATTTCAAAGCAGCTTTACAGTGAACAGGAAAATAATGCAACAAAGTTTGTTTAGAAGAAGTTTAGCTCAAGTAAGTTCAGTGATGGTTCATTTTTGTTGTAAAAAAGTTATTTATTTAGTTCATTTATATGTATAGCCGCTCTGGAGAAAACATTGATGTCATCGTCCAGCTCAGTTCAGTTCTCATATAATGGTGTCAATGCAAAGTTGGATGTACTATATAACCAACTTCATTTATAAAGCTCTGCGATATAGTTTACATTTACTCAGTTGAGATTTGCTATAATATATGGCTTTACGTACTGCATGTGTGCGGACAAAGTTGCATACTTTGGAGCGGTGCGATAATGTAGTTAACTATATTATATTATTTCAGGTTCCTAAGAGACCTGCAACTCATTTTTTGGGTTTGTAATCATCCACCAGTTGGGAAGCACTGCTTTACATTCATGCACTGCATTTACAGATGGGTTTGGAGATTTGCGCCTGGGTTTCAGGTTGATGGACTCATAGAAAACTATGCTCTTCTGTAAGCTTTGTGCTTGTAGAAGCGAGAGCCATTAGGCCTCTGCTTCCCCTCAAGAAGACTCTTATCTCCATACGATTTGTTCCTTGTTTCAGATTCCCATTTCGGCCCGAAGGCGTCACCTATAGTGAAGACCGAATGTCTGGAGCAGGCCACGGGAGACATATGATTCTCGTTGTGAGGATGAAAGGCGTCTATACGTCTGTTTTTCCCTGTCTTTTGTACGTCTGGGGAGCGGCGGATTGGGTGGGCGGATCCGCTTGTGTCGTGATCCCCTCTTGTGCATGTGGTGTTGCTTTATACTCCGCGGGTATGGATTCATTGTAGTGAAATTGAAACTTCATGACATGTCATTGTTATAAACTTATAAATAATTTATTTCGCCCCGAAGACCGATCGCGGCTTCAAAGGTGGCCAATTGGCGGAGACGAGGTTCATCTCTGACCCAGTTTGACCATGTTGAAGCATTTTCCCTTCATATCTCTCGTGCGCTCTCGCGTTTAACTCTAGCCGCTTGTCAGCACGTCGCTTCGTCTGTTTTGAACTTCTTGCTTCATGAAAAATCCATAAAACCTTATATTTCGCAATGGTTTTTTTGTATTGTTTTATGACGGCTGCTTAGAAAGTGCATTGTAGAAATGAACCCTGTAGTCTTTGCTATCTCTCTTGTCATCGCTGCTAGCTAGCTCACTTGCTAACATACGTCTGTCAGTGGCCTTATATTTCCGCCTTATCCTCCAAGACTACAGCTGGCCTGCTCTTAACGCTCTTTGTATATGAACCCCGCTCTTGGTCGCAGGTGCTTTTTCCACCCCGCGTTGGATAAAGAGTCTGATTCATGCTAGTTTTCGCTTAAATCATACTGTTTGTGCACTTGCTTTTTGCAACCCTGAACCCTGTTTAGCAGAAGATGTGTGCTGGGCTTCTCCCACTGCTAAGTTAATTGGTGTCTTCTGAAACGTTCATTGTTGATGCTGAGCCAGAGATGTTTTCCTGTTCAAATTCTTTTCATAAATCACTGCTTGTGGTGTTTGATGGATAGTGGGGAATCTAGGAGTGGAGATATTCTTGCTACTTTGAATGCAAGGTCAGTGTTTCTTTGATGTTGGAAGGTCAAATGTTGCTCAGAAACGCAGGTACACGGTTAACTAAGAAACTGGGCTGGTGCTGCAAATGTTTTTGAGGTTCAGTCCCAAACAGAATGAGTGTTAACTAGATCAGACTTCAGGTTTAATGAGGAAAAAAATCCTTAAAATGCACAACCGCTCAAAAGTCTGGGGTTAGTAGAAGAAAGAAGTCGGTAAAGAAGTCTCTTCTCCCTTGGGCTGCATTTATTTGGTTAAAAATATGTTAAAATGTAATTTGGTAACACTTTATTTTACAGTTTCCTTGTTACATAGTAATAACAGTAAATTATGCATAAGTACATGCAACTAACCCTCAACCAAATCCTAATCCAACCCTAACCCTATAGTAAGTACATGTAGTTATTATATTAGTACTATTATTACTCAGTACTTAAATGCATAATTACACTGTAGCAATGACACCTTAAAATAAAGTGTAACCTGTAATTCATTCCTGTGATTATCCATTCAGTGTCACATGATCCTTCAGAAATCATTCTAATATGATTATTTGATGCTCAAGAAACATTTATTGAAAAGTTATATTTTCATATTTTTTGGTGGAAACCGTGATAAGTTTTGTTTTTCAGGATTCTTTGATGAATAGAAAGTTCAAAAGAACAGCATTTAATTAAAATAGAAATCTTCTGTGAGTGTGACATTATAAATGTCTTTACTGTTTCATTTGATTCATTGAATGCATTCTTGGGGTGAGCGATATACCGGTTGACAAGATTAACCGGTAGAAATTTGTCAACTGGTAGAGATTTTGGACTATCATCTCTATCACGGTTACACTCACGTGATGTTGCCGTTCTGTTCCTTCCCGAAAGCTTATTGTTGATTGCATTTTTAAGCCTTGCAGTTTAAAAACAAGTGATTTCAAGTGCAATAAGCAGCGAAAGAGGACTCAATTTGGTATATGCCCGGCCTGCGCTGTCTGAGAGACTGTTTTTCAGTGCACAAAATGCGCGCACATAAAGCTGCTGCTCATACAGCGCGAGTACTGAACTTAGTGCCTAGAGTTCTTTTTTAGCGCCTTACTGAGCTTGAGGTCAAATACCCGTCTTTAAATGAGTATCCTCATCGTCTTTTATGTCTTAAGTGAACGTCAATGGTTGAGAAGGAAAGCAAATGTGTATCAGTATATTAGATCAGTGCATTCGCTCTTAAAGTGACAGCAGCCTAATAAACCTGCTTTGTTCTATTGTAGTTTTTTATTTCTAGTGCATGTAATTATCTTTTTTTTTTTTTTTACTTAAGTTAGTTTGGCTAGTATTTATGGAAGTTTGTTTCCGCCACAGAATAAAACATTTTAAAAGATAATTGCGACTTTCGACTTTATTTCTCAGAATTGTGTGATATAAAGTCAGAATTGCAAGATATAAACTCAAAATTCCATAAAATAAACTTGCAATTCTGACTTTTTTTCTCGCAATTGCGAGTTTATATCTCGCAATTCTGACTTCTGAATTCTGAATCTCCCAATTGCCTGTTATAACAGTCAGAATTGCGAGTTTATTTCTCACAATTGCGAGTTTAGATCTCTCAATTGCGACTTTACATCACACAATTCTGAGATAAAAAGTCAGATTTGTGACATAAAAAGTCTCAATTAGCTTTTTTTAGGTTTTATTCTGTGGGGGAAACAAGCTTCCATAAGTATTAGTTTTTTGAGTGATTGTGAAATTGGTGATGAGATTTATGACATTTCAATTTAATATTTATATCATAAAAACTTTATGAAAAAATAAAATGAAATTATGAAAAAAAACTTTAAAGCAAAAATAACTATATTGTGATATATATCGTTATCATGAAATAAAATTATTCATATCATGATATAAGATTTTGGTCATCTTACCCACCCCTAATTATTGCTGAATGAAAGTGTTGATTTCTTAAAAAAAGAAAAAATAGAGAGAAATCTTACTGACCCTCAAACCTTTAAACAATAGTGTCGACTCCAATGATTCTCTAGTTGTCATCCAGTAAGATTATAGAGCTGTAAAATGAGCATGGAGCAGCTCAAATCATTTGTTTTGTTCATATTAAGATCTCTGACGTCTTGGCAAATTCTGAGCACTGTTTCAGACGTCGTTGAGATCTCTTCTGAAACTCTAGAGGAGACACATGTGAGATTACTGTTGTTTTTTTAGCCAGAGAAACATCTGAGAAGCAGCTCAAGTGGATTGAGATATATAACAGATATCATATCATCTAAATAGATGTGTTCATACGCTGAACATCTGTAACTCTGGAAATGTTTGCGATGTAAAATCAAAGACGACACACTCGTGCAGAGTTCACACGCAGCCCAGGAATTCACAGCAATTAACCCTTCAGCGTCACATGTAAATATGAGCGCTGGAGGCCGTTAGTCTTTCACACACACACTGGGATCCTGCTTCTTTGTTCTGTCGGGCCCCTGGCCTGTTGCCATGGTGATGGTGCTGGCAGCACCTCACTATAATGGCTGGCGTGTGAGCTGTCCATCACTCCATCCCCCCGTAACACACACACACACACACACACACATACATGATGTGTTATCATGTTTTATGGGGACTCTCCATAGACATAATGATTTTACTGTACAAACTGTATATTTTCTCCCATTACACCAACTCTACCCCTAAACCTGCCCATCACACAAAACTTTCTGCATTTTTACATTTAGTATATGATTTAAAAGCTGTTTTCCTCATGGGGACCAAAACATTTCTTCGCAAGGATTTCAAATATTGCCATCTTTGTGGGGACGTTTGTACCAGGCTCCACACACACTCACACACACAAACACACACACTATTCAGTACATCTGGAATTCTGTGCCATCTAGTGGCTCTTATCAAATTGTAGCTGTGTGTGTGTGTGTGTGTGTGTGTGTGTGTGTGTGTGTGTGTTTGTGTGTGTGTGTGTGTGTGTGTGTGTGTGTGTGTGTGTGTGTGTGTGTGTGTGCATGTGTGTGTGTGTGTGTGTGTGTGTGTGTGTGTGTGTGTGTGTGTGTGTGTGTGTGTGTGTGTGAGCAGCCCTGTAAATGTGTAACAGTCCCTCTGATCTGATTAGATGTGTGTGTTTTTTGAGGCCCCTTACAAGAGCATGACCATGGTTACCATACTTTCCATGCAGTTGTCAGTATTAAAATAGTGTGTCATCTGTCATCAGGCACACCAATTCACGCGCTTATGCACTATTCTCTGCCGTTCTGTATGGGGGGGGGGGGGGGGGGGGGTCTTCACAGGGTAACCGGGATACGCCCTCATTAGAGACAGCAGCTGATGGAGGAAAAACCTGTTCACGTCCCACCAGTTTATTGACTTATCTTCAGGTTTTGAGCATTTCTTCTGGCAGCTCAATATTAATAAAGTTCTCCATGGTTCACTATAGGTTCTACAGATCAGTGTTTTGGTTTCTGGGTTCTTTAACCCTCTGGTGCTCTAAATGACCAAATTGTTTTGTTGTTGTTTTTTGTCAATGAAATGAATGTACTATATTTTAGTTTGATAATGTTTTATTATTTAATATTTTGTATTTTTAGGGGATTTTTTTATACTAAAATATATTTACGCTGTATTTATAATCAATTTATTCACTTTGTGAGCATAGACCTGAAAATTAGATTTACAACTTAAACTGTATATACTGTGAACTATAAATATTGAATGTTTTAAAGCACAGACTTTTACGTGTATTGTTATGAAAAATCCACCAAAATACTATTTTCAATTTGTATATGAAATATATATTTTCAAAATCATGTTTTACTCTAAAACTGCAAGAAAATTGTTGTGTTCAAAATTTTAGCTTGATATCTAAAAAAATTAGCTTTCAGTCAGATTTTGTTTGGCTGCAGTACCAAACGCTTCCACTAGATACAATTCGTCTCCCATTCATTTCCAATATACTGATATAAATATATATTTTTTATGTTCACATAACAAGTGCTAAAACCTTTACCAAGTTTCGTACCATTCCAATGAAGTAAAAAATTCAACAACAAAAAATCACCAAAGAGCACCATCACTAGATCAGGTGGTTTTCTAGAGAATATAAAGGTTCTCCAGTGACGTATATCAAAACCCCTCAAACTCAAAGTAAAGAAACTGTAATTTGCATGAGAAGGAAGTACAACGATTTTATTATAGTGATGAGAATCAAAATGAGAACAATGAAAACGTTAAAACAAACGAGTTTGTTGATGAATTAAGAGAGTTTGCCACTGAAATGGCTTAATTGGACAAAATGTCAATCATTCAGTCAACCAATAAAGGCCCTAAAATAGGCTTCTTAAATGTATTATATTTTGGGGTAAAAACATTCACTGCATTAATTCAGTCATGATGTCTAGTTAGACTTCTAATGTTCAATTCAATTCACACTTATTTGCATAGCGCTTTTCACAATACACATCGTTTCAAAGCAGCTTAACAGAAAATGCATGAGTCCACATTACAATTTAGAGTGATCTGTAATCAGAGGAAACTGTCTAAGTTAAGTATTTCAGAAATATACATATACAAACCACAGTTAGCTAAAAATGTAATAATTCAAACAATGTAATAATTGAAGGCGGAGACATTTGAACTCTCAATTGAAGTGATAGATACTTGTTTGTTAACAAATGATTATGACATTTAGAAAAATGTAGCATTGGTTGATAAATAGTGTTTGCCAATTTGTTGTGTATGTTCGCCGACAGATAAAATGAAGCTTTCGTGTGTGTGTGTGTGTGTGTGTTATATCAGCAGGAGAAGCGACAGAACATCACGGGCGACGGAAGTCAAAGCACGCGGGGAAAAAGACGAGACCCGTCCAATTATCGGAGAGGTGTGAGGGGTCGTTCTCGGACCCAATACCTGAGGTGCGAGCCGGCCTTAAAAACAGATGCAGAAGTGAGACGGTCAATGTTGGCTTTCACACACACACACGGGGAAGGCTTTTTACAGCCCTGTAGGGGGTAATAAAGCGAGTTAAAGCATCACACTTCTGTAAACTTAATCTACACGGCTTTAATTACTATTTGGCGCCTCTCTTCTCTCTCTGGGTTTCTCTGCATCTCCGCGTCTCTGCTTGAGCTCTTGCTGACAGTCATGAAAACGAGATTTGCTCGGTTGGGGTTCCTGTTTGACTGATCGGCATGGAGCAAATTAACAACAAGCAACACACACACACACACACACACACACTTCCCCCATCTCTGTTTGTATTACCTTTTCTTCTTTCTTCTGAAGTACTGGAGCCAAAAAACCTTCCTGATAATCAACATAGTCTCCTGACACACACACACACACACTTGCTCTTCTGTCTCTTAAAGGAATAGTCACACAAAAACAACTCATTATCATGTCATTTCAAACTCGAATGACATGCAACATAACATTATAAATGCTATTTCGCATGCAGTGTAAGGGCATGAGACTGAAGCCGTCAAACACTGTAACAGTGCTGCAGACTTCTCATGCACTATATTACACGTCTTTTACATGCATTAGTGTTATGCGAGGAATATATTGAATTTTAAACCATTATTTAATTAAATACTTGCTTTCTGTCTTCGACATATTTGAATCGACAACATTTTTAGTGCTTTATAAAATGTTGGTCTTTCCCTCATATATCGTATGGCTTTTATGATGCTTTAATCAGTTTTATTTGAGTATTATTTATGTACTATTGTAGTTTTTATTAATATTTTAAATTGGCTTTTATTTTTATATTTCTGTTTAATTTTTAGTCATTTTGTTATGTGGTTTTGTAATTTTTTTATTTTTTTTTCAAAATTAGCTTTATAATAATTTATTTCCCTGATTTCAGTGCTTCAAAATTAAATAATTTCAGATAGTTGCCAAATAAACTTGTGTAATTTTCATTTAAGTTTAAATTGTTAAAGTTTATGTTTTTGGTAACAGTTTTTCATCTAATATTTTATTTTTATTTTATTTATTTCAATTAACAATAATGTTTTTAAACCCTAATTTGAACCCTTTTTTAGTGTTTTTATTTCTTCTTTTGGGGGCGTTTTATTTCATTTCAGCTGTATTTCAATTAACCATAATGATTTTATTAGTTTAATGTTAGTTAACGATAATAACCCTGATTTTAACCCTTTAATAACCCTGATTTGAACCCTTTTTGGTGTTTTTTAAATCTTTTTGGAGCTTTTCATTTTATTTTATTTCAACTTTATTTAAATGAACAATAATGTTTTTAATAGTTTAATGTTAGCTAACAATAATAACTTTGATTTTAACCCTTTAATAGCCCGATTTTAACCCTTTTTGGTGTGTTTTTTATTTATTATTTTTTTACTTTTTGGAGCTTTTTATATTATTTCAGCTTTATTTCAATTAACAATAAAGCTTTCAATAGTTTAATGTTAATTAATGATAATAATCCCCTTTAATAACCCAAATTTAACCCTTTGTGGTGTTTTTTTCTTCTTTTTTGAGCTAGACAGCCCCAGTACCCATTTATTGCATGAAAAAAAAAAAAAAAAAACTTGGCCATTCCCGTTAAACATCTCCTTTTTATGTTTCACAGGAAGTCGTACAGGTTCGGGACGACACGAGGGTGAGTAAATGATTTTTGAGTGGACTGTCCCTTTAAGACGGTCAGCAGACGGGACTTCCCTCTCTTTCTCTTCGGTGCTCGTTAGTTCCTCAGAATGAATGTAAACATCCACTGTCTCTTCAGAGCGGAGATGCAGTGCTATTGTGCGGCACGTAATCCTGCAGATATGACACATACAGGCAGACAGCAGGGCAGACAGACAGGCCACAAAAGCCTGCAGAGAGACACTGAGGTCTACCTGCTGCTGGGACCCAACTGGAGCCAGTGTAATGAGCTGTGAAATTCAGCTCTGCAGACACTGGCTTTAACTACACTGCCAAAACACAGGCGTTACCTTCACCAACATGGGTCAATAATAATAGCACAATAGTTTGCTTTTCCAGTCAGCTAAATTCATTGCGCTTCATTGGCACGGCGAAAACTGTACTTTAGTATCGCCAAAGCAATTTTAGCGCGGCTGTGTATGATAATTACATACAATATAATACTTGCAGGGAAATTGAAGAGTAAAACTGTAGTGAACAAGCAATATTAACATATTTTAAAGATAGAAAATAAAATAAACTTGAATGAATTACATGAATTAAAAAATTCATTAAAAATTAAAATGAGATTTTTATTAAAAATGGAACATGAAGAGTAGAATGAGGCAATTAAAATAAGTAAAACAATAGCAGTAGTGCAAATGTAGTTGTGGGTTTATTAACAAATAAAAAAAATATGCATGATCTAATAAAAAGTAAATTGAGAAAAGTAAAATAAAAGCACAAATCAATACAAAAAAAAGTAAAACTCTAAAATAAAATAAAATTAGAAAAATGTATTATTATATTCTATTAACATTCATTAAAACATTTATTAAAATTAAAATTAGATTTTTATAAAAAATTCAACGTGAAGATAAGAATAAGGATATGATTAAAATATTATGAATAAATGTATAAATAAAATATAAATACATTTATAATACAATAACAGTAGTGGAAATGTTGTAGATGTATTAACAAATAAAATGATGAATAATAAAATAAAAAAATAAAAAATAAAATAAATTAAAAGCACAAATAAGCAACATTAACAAATAAACTAAAGGAACAGTGTAAATCGTGTAAGATAAAATAAACTAAATGACATAAGAAAATTGAAATTACATTGATTTGTATTAAAACTTTAATTTGAAAATAGAAAAATAAAAATAGGAAAAAACAAAGTAGAATAATAATAGTTGGAAGAAAATGAATAAGTAATATTAACAAAT